>QNTS01000222.1:979576-1029264 GCA_003317085.1 Hucho hucho
TGAGAGGATGCAGAGGTCCCTCTGTGACCCATTCCCTGGCCGAGAGGGTAACGTAATACCCGTGGCCTGGCAGCTGGATGGTTTTTTGGGACACATGAGCCTCTGGGTACTCTGTTCAGCCTGAGGTCACTGCCTGTTACTGGAACTAGAGGAAGAGGAGAGGAGAGGACCACACCTGCTCTTTTTCTCACTCACTTTTTATTCCTCACCCGCTTCTCGCTTTTCCTCTGCTGTTCATTACGGTTTTTATTTTTGTCCTTCCTGTTTTACTCCGTCTCCCACTGCATCCTCTTACTGTCTCTCACCTCTCTCTCTGTTTTACTCCCCATCTCCCACTGCATCCTCTTACTGTCTCTCACCTCTGTTTTTCTCTCCACACTCTCTCTTTTTCCATCCTCCTCACACTTCTCTCTCTGCCACATCCCTCCTTTTTTTGCTTATTCAATCCATCTTTTCTCAACTCCCTTTTGCCCATTATTTTCCCTCCCTCTCCTGGAACATTCGAGAGAGAGGGACTAGCAGGGTTTATGTCCTGAGTGTGGAGGCGGTTAAGTCCCCTCAGCACTAACTTTACCATCACTCCTCCTCAGGGCTCTGTCTCAGGGGATCCACACAAACAAATCCCCTTCATTGCAGTATCCATATAACCGTCCCACACCCCTCTCATTTTCTCCATTCTGCTATGGCAACATCAATATGAAAGAAATAGCCTAGTTGTGTTTCTAATTTGTAAACCACAACGATTAAAATGGCACTAATGCACACTATTCCAAGGCTGTGATCCCAGACTGTCTCTGTCTAATTGACTGACCTGTAAAGTCTTTCATCAGGTTAGATACCCATTAACCCAGGTATCCTGTAGTCTCAGGACCAGGTGGTCTCTCAGCCCAATTTTATAACCAATGTTGGTTATAAAATTATTGCGTTTGAGCTTCTAGAGTGTGCGGCTCTCCTTTTTATTTTTTAAGAGTAGCCATTTAGCAGGGATGATGAGTCTGCAGTCTCATGGGCCTTTTCTGCTGCAACACAACAAAAGGCCTGATGGAACAAATCCTGGAGGGAGGGCAAGACAGTCTCTCTACCTCTGAAGGAGAGCTTCCAAAGTGCCTCAGCCAGTCGATACCAACCCAGCCAGGGGGCCCTTTTCGGCTTAGTAGTAGAGTAAAATAGTCAGTTAGCCAGTGTGAGTGTAGCTTCTCTCTCTTCAGGCACAGCAGTGAGGAAGTTGCCCAGGCAAACGGTGTCTGAGAAGCTGTTCAATAATTCACTGTAGCGAACTACTTTTAACTGTGAGAACAGGCCTGAATGTTCCATTCCTGCACTGCCAGTGAGGTAGTTTGTGTACTTTGCATTGGTCCTCTCTCTGGAGGAGGTAGTGGTGGGAGAGAAGCTGTGTCTCTCAGCTGAAAGGAGGTGGTTGGTTGTTTGGCAGGGTTTGACTGCTTCTGCAGGAGGTTGTCAGAAAGTTGGTTTTCTAGGCGTTCATGCAAGGCCCTCAAAGTTAATGGTCACACATCTGGGTATTTTATTTGATCGTTTACCCAAATGTGAGATGGTTACATGTTACTTTCCTTAACTTGTCTAGTTAAATAAAATAAAAACTACTGACCAGCTTGTTTTTGTCAGTAAAATATGTCAAAAGCTGTCAAAACAACACCATCAGTAAAGAAGCTGACAGAATTCCAGGACATTTACATTTTCAGAGCAGAGTGATACGGTTTAGAGCATATGCTTTGATTGGAGGTGAAAACAACACAACTCCTCCCCAGCAGCTCCCCTCACTGGCCAAGCTCATTGCAGATGATTTGCAACTTAAATGTGGAAGTTGTTGAATAATTCAGCAGCCAGCGGCTGGGCTGGTCTGTGTGCCTCTCCACAGGCCTGGCCCGTCTCCTTCTGCACTGGCGGTTCTGGGGGGGGGGGCCCTGTGACAACAATTTTGGACCCCTTGTGGCCCCCCTAAATGTGGAGTATGAAATAATTTTTGCATAACTAATTTTTGCTATCGTTCTTTTTTTACATCCGTTATTAGACAGTGGCAACGTGGAACACTAATTAAACCCACACATTTACTAGAGGGACATGGTCTTTTACCTACTAATGCCTGCAATGAAGTGAAGAAAATGATATGACAACAATAACGTCTAATGTAACTGGCCCCTCTAACAGTACAACTGGCCCCAGCTTGGCCCCCCCAGTTGAAAGGGTCTAGAACCTCCACTGTCCTTCTGGCAGGAACCCAGCCCCATCTCTCTAGACGTAGTCCCCTGCCTCAGCTCCAGCACTCAGCCCCATCTCCCCAGCCCTATAACCCAGCTTCAGCCCAATCTCTATCTCAATATCCCAGCCCCATTCCCATCTCCCTAGACCCAGCCTCAGCCGTATCACCCCAGCCCCATCCCAAGCCAGCCAGTACGAGAGAGAATGCTTTACTTAAGATTTTAGCAGGCCTCCAGATCCCAGGCTAGATTTAAAAGTTTTAATTAAATAAGAGCGAACGAGCGAGGGGAGGAAGAAAATAGCATTTACCGCCACTGGGCAAATTTGCAAGTTTTTGTGAGTGTCAGAGGATTAGCCAACAAACCAGTTGGTTTTTCACTCCCTGGTTTAGAGAGCTAAATAGATGTTTTATTAAATGTGTGTATACTATGCATGTCTGCGTCATTGACATAGTGTAGAGAAGTGTGGTTGACATGCGTTGTGCTGTCGTTATTACTCCCTTGAGGCTCCTTGCAGTGATTGAAACCCCTGAGGCTCTGTAGCACACCATAGAGAGAGGCTGGGCTATTCATTTGGACACAGACACACACACAGGGAGGAGGGATAGATAGAGGTGGGACACTGTACAATCACTGTTATTGTGTTGACAGGTGAAGAGGAGAACAATGGGTTGGATCCAAATGGAACGGTGACATGCTGCATTCCGTGAGGTGTGATCTGAGTGGTTTAGTGTATGTTGTTCATTTTTGGTGGCGCTGAGGAGATTTGTGTAAATGTTGATGGACAAGGGATTTCAATTCAATTAGCCTAAATTACATTCATTGGTGACATGGGGCACACTACCAGAGGTCCTCATTTACCCCCCCCCCCCGCCGACTGGATTACGGCACAAAATCCTGTCAATCAGTCATTAATAAAGGTGGATTAGAGGATCAGCTTCCCTGAGGGACTCTGCCAAGGAAACTGACTGACCTCTACAAATCTGACCTCACAGACAAATATTTGGGCTGATAGACGAAGAGACAAGGGATGCAGAGGAATTTGTGTGACTGGATGCATTTGAAAACCCAAATGAAATGCCATTAAATCTGCATTTTTTGTTGTTGTTATTAATTGAGACTCTAGTTACACAGGGTTATCAGTATTTGATTCTAACCCACATTTTTTATCAGTTGTGTGTCTCTCTCCCCTGAGGGTTTTCTGACCCAGCTGCTCTTTTCATAGTGCATGGTTAAAGTCGGTCATGCCGTTATTCAGCCAATCGGTCCAGTGGGTCCTAACATAGCCATTGACTTGTGGGAAGCCTCCAACCTGCCACACAGATTAATATTTAATATTATAAATATTGAAACTTGCCCCCTGGGGCAGTTTTACTGGGGCAGAAACACAAGCACCTTTCGCACCATGTCACCCCACCTCCTCCCCCTCCCTCGCTTCCCATCTTTGCCCCCTCCCATCCTTTCAACCCCAGGGCTTCAGATGAAAGTGAGCTAGAGGACACAGCACATAAGCCCTGTTGGAATGCTTAGAAAAATGTGTCCTTTGTTCTTACCTTGCTTTGAGTAATGACTGATTTAAAGGAACTGAGTGGGTGATGGATCGATTGCCACATTTGCTTCAATTCCTTCCATGTTGCTTCAATTAGGTCAGATCAGTGATCAACATGAGGATCTAAGGAAAGTAGAACGTAAAGGAAGGAAGGAAGGTGTGTTCAAACTGAGATGTCTTATTTAAGATAAGCTTCTAGATGACGACGGTACCTCATCCATCTGTAGACAGCCTCCCAGTCTACCTCAGTCTATGGAGCCTGAAGTTTGGCTGACTTCTACCCCAATTCAAATTGTCCATCATAGACAGTATTGTCCTATCTGTTTCTACAGTCAATATGGTACCTAGCCAGAAGGTTGTGTTATATATCTTACTGACATCAGAATGGTCTCCTGTTCCGTAAGGGGCCTGGATGTCCTTGAGGTTGTGACTCCAGGTCTAGTTCCTCAGAACCCCTCTCCCTGCAGCCTTATCCAGGCCAATCAGCCAAATCCTTGCTGATGACACCACGGTTGTAGGCCTTATAACCAATAACGACAAGTCAGCCTATAGGGAAGAGGTAAGTGAACTGGCATTGTGGCGCCAGGACAACAACCTCTCCCTCAACATCATCAAAACAAAGGAGTTGATTGTTAACTTCAGGAAGCAGAGGAGGGAACACGTTCTGATCCACATCAACGGGACTGCAGTAGAGCGAGTCAGCAGTTTTAAGTTCCTCGGCATTCACATCACAAGATGACTTGAGATGGACCAACAACACCACCACTCTTGTCCAAGGGGGCACAACAGCGCCTCTACTTCATAAGTCGCCTGAAAAATGTGCCATGCCACACCGGGTCCTCTCCAAATACTACCACCGCACCATCGAGAGCATCCTGACAAGTTGCAGTTCATCACTGGGTGTCCCGCAGCATCATGAAGAACCCCACACACTCCAGCCACAAGCAGTTTTTTTTAATATATTTTTTTAAATTGAACCTTTATTTAACTAGGCAAGTCAGTTTAAGAACAAATTCTTATTTACAATGACAGCCTAGGAACAGTGGGTTAACTGCCTTGTTCAGGGGCAGAATGACAGATTTTTACCTTGTTCACTCCCTTACCGTCAGAGACAGTTTCTATCTACAAGCCAACAGTCTGCTGAACAATTGAACTGGAATCTCTGCACCTTAGTACACATGCACTTTATTTCTATATATATTTTTTTACCTTTATTTAACTAGGCAAGTCTGTTAACAAACTCTTATTTTGCAATGACGGCCTAACCCTAACCCCACTGGGCCAATTGTGCGCCGCCCTATGGGACTCCCGATCACTGATCACGGCCGGTTGTGATACAGCCCGGGATCGAACCAGGAACTGTAGTGATGCCTCTAGAACTGAGATGCAGTGCCTTAGACCGCTGCGCCACACTTTCTCTCTCTCACACACACCACAACTGCTGCTACCAGACATTTTATTCCCCCTTCCCTGAAATGTGTAAATATTGGTCCATAAATTGTGCCTTCCTGTATTCTACTTATGCTGAAATGTTTAATCTATTCTACTAAGCCATTTACTTTATGTTCGTATTCTTATCTTTTATTATTTCTTATTGTTGTTGCATTGTCCAGTAGAAACATGCAAGTAAGCATTTCATTGGACAGTGTAGGCTATAGCATGTGTATCCTGTACATACGACTAATACAACTTGAAATCCACCCCCTTCATGCACTTTTCATTAGATAATCCACTTATTGCTCCAACCCTTCAATACCGCCCCAGCACTCCCAGCATGGACGAGCTACTCGCATTACATAACCTCCCATATTGTAGTCTGTCGTCTCCTGCTACGCTCTATCTTTACTGGTATGTCTGCGTCTTACAGACAAGATTGTCTGTTGATGGTTCAATATGTACATATTGTTTCAAAACAGCCTTGCTAACAATGTCATGTATCTCAATCTCCCCTTCGACAAGCAGTTTAAGGGCCTGGTATTGCTTTGTTTTCATACAGAATAACCATCCAATCTTATAAGATTCTTCCTCCCTAACATCTCCATGGATGTGTTGGGAAGCGGTTGTAGTGCCAAAGGGTTTATGTCTAGTAAGGTGCTCATCTAGTACTCTTATCTACTTCTCTTCATACCCTTCATGTGCCCTGCCACTCTCACACCCTCCCTCCTCTATTTCTTTGTTCCCTCTCTCTTCCACTCTTTCCCTGCCTCACTCTCTCTATCCTCCCACACATTGTTCAATCTCTCAATTGGTCCCTCTTTCTTTACTTCCGCCTTTGCCTTCTGTTTTTCCTACCACCTACGTCTCTGCAATATCTTTCTTTCCTTCATTCCCTCTCTCTTCCTCATCTCTCCTTTTATCACCACCTCCTCTCTCTTTACCCATTCTGTCTCTCCCCCCCATTGTCCCTCCTCTCCCATTCTGTCTCCCATCTCTTGGGTCATTCAAACCCACTCCACTTCGAGTAGGTTCTCAACACACATAGTAAAACTAAATTGTAAGCAATTCTCTCTCTCTTTCTCTCTCGCCCTCCCTCTATCTCCAGTACGCGTCAGCCGGATGCCTGATGTCCCTCCACCACAGTGAGAAGCCTGATCACGAGGAGGTGTGTGAGTTCCGTCCCTACACCTGCCCGTGCCCCGGGGCCTCCTGCAAGTGGCAGGGCTCCCTGGAGGCCGTCATGCCCCATCTGATGCACGCCCACAAGTCCATCACCACCCTGCAGGGAGAGGACATCGTCTTCCTGGCCACAGACATCAACCTGCCGGGGGCCGTGGACTGGGTCATGATGCAGTCCTGCTTCGGCCACCACTTCATGCTGGTCCTGGAGAAGCAAGAGAAGTACGAGGGCCACCAGCAGTTCTTTGCCGTGGTGCTGCTCATCGGAACGAGGAAGCAGGCCGAGAATTTCGCCTACCGCCTGGAGCTCAACGGAAACCGGCGGCGCCTCACCTGGGAGGCCACGCCCCGCTCCATCCACGACGGCGTGGCAGCCGCCATCATGAACAGCGACTGTCTGGTGTTTGACACGTCCATCGCTCACCTGTTCGCCGACAACGGCAACCTGGGGATCAACGTTACCATCTCCATGTGCTGAGCGGCTCAGATGTGGAAACACAGACCCACAGGCTTCTCTCGTTCTCAGACTTACACATGCGATGGGCAGAAACTGGTGCACAGTGACTGACTGTTGTGCTGTACCTGCCTCCTGTGTGATGCAGTAGAGTGTGTGTGAGAGGATAGGTGGGATATGGAGAGGATGTGTGTTTTGCTGCTTGAGGCTCGTTGGCTCCCCATAATGCTTGAATGGAGACTGGGCTGTAGAGTAGTTTCAGGGTTAGGGTGTTTGCCTGTCCTCTCATTGTGTGTGCTGGAGACAGTGTACAGTAACCTACATGCGGTGGGCTTTTGATGACTGATGCCCTACTCGCCCCCAGGACCCCTCCTCAACCGCTCCCACCCCACTCACCCCTACCTCCTCTTCTGCCAACCAGTGCCAGGCAAGAAGGGCACTGCCAGTGTAAGAAAGGGCGGTCAGTCAATTGGTTGCCACACAGCAGTATTCAGAGAACCGTGAATGGCCCCTGCAGATGCAGCTTCCCAATCCTCACAGCAAATTAAGTTTCAGTAAGTTGGTCAGTGGACCAATCAGGCCTCAGACTCATATGGGCAGAGTCGGGCCTGAGAGTGACCAATGTCCTGCCTCAGTTTGGGTTAGTGTGAGCTAAGCCGGGGTTGTTCATGCCCTCCTAAAGGACCAACTCCTTACTTTTCAGAACAGCAAGCTGCAAAACAACCGTTTCCATAATTAGGCTATGTCAATTATACCCCAACCCGGGTGTGTATAATAAATATTGGTGATAGATCCTGATCTGATTGTAAGCAAAAGACTGCATGTATGTCCGCCATGTAGAATAAAGATACAGATCAGAGGTTTTGGTCGTAGGCTGTCATCATAATGCATCATAAAGGTTGCATAATGCCATCGTAAGCATGGTATCAAACCTGTCATAAGCACTGTTTGGTGAAACCCTAGGGCCTAGTTATTCATATGGATTCTGTGTTACAGTACAAACAACAAAAAGTAAAACAATCAAGTTGAATCTTCATTTTCAAACAACAAAGGTACATTACTTCTCCAAAGTCACAAACTCTGTTGCTTAATTAAACTCTGATAGATTGAAGGTTAGCTTGTTTGTTAACAATGAAGTCCCTTTCTTTGGTAAGGTCAATTGTCATACACTTTCATGAATGAAAAACAGGTGTCATGTCATATTTAAGATGGCATTATGTTTGTTTTGACACAGAAATCACATGTATAGCGTGCGAGCGTGCAGGAGACGGTACCACTACTGGATTATGTGTGTTTTTCTCTGCAGCCACTCCTCACCAACAGAGATGAACAGTATGGCGGAGGCACGCGTTTTCTTCTTATTTGTTCCTCTGTATGCCTCTTGAAACCGTTTGTTCTGCAAAACCTGGTTTATATTCAGTTCTTCTACGCTCTGATTGATATACTGTAATATGGGGGTAGTTTTGACTCTTCCCCTCTGGTCAGTCAACCCACCACAGCCTTACTTTTGTACGTAACCTAACTAGCACTCCCAAGTTGGGAAGGCATCTGTGAGGATGACTAAGATAGACTCACTCAGACCCACCTTCAGTGTCTTGAACGGACTCTCGGTTTTTGTGGACTTTGGGGCAAAGTCCCATGGCATTGTGGGTAGAAATGGGCATTCAATAGTACTCCAGCCATGTACCTCACCTTCACCCGGCGTCATAGTAACCAAGCAACCAAAAACCCACCTTTCCATAAAGTACCTCTGATGACGTTGATCACAGACATGTCTGTAACCCAACAGAGTCACTGCAGTATACCCCAATCACCCTCTGCTGATCACCTCTGCTCTGTCTTATAAGTATTTGTAATATGTAAATGTTGGATGACAATATATTTTCTAAAAGCTGGTAGGAGGAGATTCTGTGTTCTGTTGTGTTAATCTGCGATGTGTTTGTACAACAGTTGTAGTAACCGTGAACACAGAGGTTTTGAGGTTATTTTCTGAGCTGTTGTAACTAGCTGCTATCCTAGTTTACTCTAGTGGTAGGTGTCCCTGCCTTGCCCACTGAGTGGACAGACATTTCTGCCAACACTCATTTGGGCAGGACAGCTCTGCAATTGCTATGGCTGATCTGTAATATTGGCAAAAAATGCAAACTGTGACGGTCACCTTTTTGAAGGCTTGAAGCCTTTAATGCTGCATCATAATCCATAGAGAACTGCAGAAATCTGTGTGGATTTCATTAATGAATTGTTTATGGGGCAATGGGAGATCAAATCAATGAAAACTAAGAGTCAGCGTCTACAAAATTAGATTTCATGGTGCATTTGTTTCCACTTAGCAAAATGAAAACATCTTTAGGTCTACATCACCATTACCTGACAACATCTGTCCATCTACCTATGTAACTTAAACATACAATGGCAGTTGCACATAATTCTTTGCAGCTACTGTCATATGAACACCAAGTCCTAGAAATGCTAATGAATACCTAGGTTAACCCACTGGCGGCCCACAGGTGGTTTTATTTGGCCCCCCAAGTTTTCTGTAGTTATGTTTTGGGGCGGCAGGTAGCCTAGTGGTTAGAGCGTTGGGCCAGTAACCGAAAGGTTGCTGGATCGAATCCCTGAGCTGCTGTCCATCCCAGCCTGGCCTCTGTTAATTTGGGGCCCTGGTCAAGGCAGCGGTCTGACAAGTGAAGCTCAGACCCAGAAGTCATTTAAAATCACATCACCTAGGTAACTAACAGCATTGACGATCTATCCATGCAGCCAGACAACTGGGTGACCAAAATCCCAGTTATTTGAGTGTGGCTTGTCTACTGCCTGGCCACCCACTGAAAGAGCTAAGAGGATAAGGAACGGTTAACTCCTATCTACTAAGGCCAAAATGGTGGCTCGTCCTCTAATATCTCTACACCCCAGTTGGGTATTTTCATTGGAGCCCCAGGGTGATGAGATTAATAGAACTGATTACATTTACGGTGTTTCACATGCCAACTATCGAGAGGCTCCTTCACACACTTAACCTTTTGGTGGAATTTCCTTAATGTCAGAATGTGCGTTCTCTTTTTCCCTTTTATGTTTTGACAAAAAATTTATTTATTCATGATATATACAGTATTTCTGTATCTATGCTTTGTTCTGTCTTAGATGATTATCTATGTGTTTTAAACAATTTAGCGTGCCATTCAGCGATGCAGTTAAAATCCTGTTGAGCAGGTATGAGCTAGTGATCATGTAAATACGATCTTTGTTTAGTCTGAATTATTCATTTTTTTCCCCAAATATCTTGTTTGTCTTTGTTGGTTCTTCACTGAATTACAAATTGTGTCATGTTTTGGACAGTCAATTATTTCTTTGCAGGGTATTTTTCTTTTCACCCAAAATCACCTCTTTAGGTGGATGCTCCTATCTTGCGTTACCCATATTACTATGTGTCTCTGTATCACTTGAAATCCAATTTAAAAATAAAATGTTATTTATAAGGCATCTGTCAAAGACTTGTTGGAAACCAAATCTCTTTGTAAAAAAAACAGATTTAATTTTATTTAAAACAGTAAATCATTGTCAGATTAAGCATTGTACAGCGGTTTGAGGGCGAAACTTTTTCTGCTGATTACGCTAACCTGTTGTCGTGGAAACCGGCCATCTTCTCATGACTCAAGTCATCATCCACTGTATAGCTCAGTCTCCACATCAGTCTTTCCATAACAGAGAATATGGAATCAACAGGCTTGATATGGCTTATGACAAATACTAACAAAATAAATCAACCAATCATATTAGTTCCATGGTCCCAGTTCCTTGCTGATTTTCTATAGTGAAGGAAAGAATAAGATTTCACTCAGTCCTGTTGTCTTGACTACAATCAAGGCACTTCTGTTACTTTCTCCTTTGGTCTCTCTCCCGACTGTGTTCTTTGTGCTTACTTGACCTGTCTCTTTCCCTCTCTCTGTTCCGGTCTTTCTCCCTATCCCTAATTCTATCACTGTCCCAGTCCCTCGCTCTGTTCCTTTCATTGTCCCTTTCTCTTTCTCCCTCCCTAGTTCTGTCTCTCTCTCTAGCCCCGTCTTGGTTTTCTCTTTCCTCCCTGCCTGTCCTCTTGCTCTCCATCTGCAGTCCTCCATCTCTCCTCTTCTCATCCTCCCTGGGCCTCTCCCTCTCCCCATGGCGATTTTGGAATCCTCTGTCCACCTGCCTGTGTGTGTCTCGTGGGTTCTGTGGCTCTGCCCCAGGCCCTGGTCTCTCTTCCCTGGCCCCCAGCCACTCCTCTGGCGCCCCCCGCTGGCTGTACTTGTCATAGCCCAGGTCCTCCTCCTCCTGCTTCACCCTCACTGCCAGGGCAGGCCCAGGGGAAGACACAGAGGGAGTCTGGGCTAGCCTCTCCCTCTGCTGCCTACCCTCCTTCAGAGCCTTCTTCTCCTTTTTCTTCTTCTTCTTCTTCTCTTTCTTGTCTGGGTTGGAGATGAAAGAAAAGACAGAGGGTCAGGTAAGAGATGATATGAACATGACACACACTGACAGCCAAGTTATCCTCCACTACTCGTCCTTGCCTTGCAATTATACTGAACAAAACTATAAAACGCAACATGTAAAGTGTTGGTTTCATGAGATGACATAAGATACCAGACATGTTCCATACACACTAAAAGCATATTTCTCTCCTGTACAAATGTTTACATCCCTGTTAGTAAGCATTTATCCTTTGCCAAGATAATCCAGCCACCTGACAGGTGTGGCATATCAAGATGCTGATTAAACAGCATGATCATTAAAAAGGTGCACCTTGTGCTGGGGACAATAAAAGGCCATTCTAAAATGTGCAGTTTAGTCTCACAACACAATGCTACAATGCTCTCAAGTTGAGGCAGCGTGCAATTGGCATGCTGACTGCAGGAATGTCCAGCCGAGCTGTTGCCAGAGAACTGAATATTCACTTCTCTACCATAAGCCACCTCCAACGTTGTTTTAGAGAATTTGGCAGTGCTTCCAAACGGCCTCACAACCGCAGACCACGTGTAACCACGCCAGCCCATGACCTGCACGTCCAGTCTGAGACCAGCTACCCAGATAGCTGATGAAACTGTGGGTTTGTACAACCAAAGAATTACTCCACAAACTGCCTCAGGGAAGCTCATCTGCGTGCTTGTCATCCTCACCAGGGTGTTGATCTGACTGCAGTTCTGTGTCTTAACCCACTTCAGTGGGCAAATGCTCACCTTTGATGGTCACTGGCACGCTGGAGGTGTGCGCTCTTCACGGATGAATCCTGGTTTCAACTGTACCGGGCAGATGGCAGACCGCCTGTTTGGCGTAGTGTGGGTAAGCGGTTTGCTGATGTCAACAATGTGAACAGAGTGCCCCATGGTGGAGGTGGGGTTATGGTATGGGCAGGCATAAACTGAGGACAACTAACACAATTGGATTTTATCGATGGCAATTTGAATGCAGAGATACCGTGACGAGATCCTGAAGCTCACTGTCGTGCCATTCATCTGCCACCATCACCAGATACTGACTGGTTTTCTGATCTACGCCCCTACCTTTTTTAAAAAGGCATCTATGACCAATAGATGCATATCTGTATTCCCAGTCCCAAATCCATAGATTAGGACCTAATGAATTTATTTAAATTAACAGATTTCCTGATATGAACTATAAGTCAGTAAAATCTTCGAAATTGTTGCATGTTGCGTTCATATTTTTGTTCAGTGTTCATTCTACTTTAGACAAAGTTCTTGCATTTCAAATCCCCAGTCTAATGAGGCTGACACAAGCAGCAGACCTGTACCATCAAACTCCAGTAGTCTCTTCTCGTCTCACCTTTCTTGGGCTGCTTCGCGGGTACGGCGTACTGCTCCTCTTCTTCGGAAGATGAAGGGTCAGGTAGTTTGGGGGCACAGCCCTCCTCCCTCAGGCGCTTAGTGATATCATCCATGTCCTCATTGTCTTTGGGAGGGCGGTAGTTCAGCACGTGGTCCACTCGGATGGTCCGCCCCTTTATCTAGATACCGAGAGACACAGACACAATGAGAGTCATTTACAAGTCTTTTGCCAGTCCCAAAGCTTTTGCATCGTCTAACCTTCATTTATGCACGTCTACTGGTTTAGTCTCAATCTCTCTTGTTCTCTCTCCTTCTCAGCTATAAGTGATTGCCATTCTTTACCTTGATCCCGTTTAAGTTATCCACAGCCAGGATGGTGCTCCTCTGGTCCTCGTAGCAGATGAAGCAGAAGCCTTTGGATTTACCCGTCTTCTTATCACGCACTAGGTTGATGTTGGCTATCTCTCCATACCTGCAAACAGACATTAACTAGACAGGGAGCGGTGGGGCGCTAGCGACCCACTCCCGACACCACCAGGTAAAATGTAAAGCGCCAAATTCAAAATCCCAAAGTTGAATTATTAAACATCTACCAATATACAAGTGTTTCATACTCATCAAAAGCTCTGTTTCTTGGCAATATCACAGCGTTGTCAGATTTCAAAAAGGCCTTACGGCGAAAGCACTACATTTGATTGTTTGAGGACAGCACCTCACATACTTTCTCATAGCCATGAATTCATTAGCCAGCGTGGCACACACATAACACATTTCACAGCGAAAACAAATCAATTACCTGTTGAAGAACTTCTGCTGAGGTCATCCTAAGTGTCCAACGAAGACAATCCATGGTTCTTTTGTTAGAAAAAGTCATGTATTATATCCATAAATCTCCATTTGGTTCACGCGTCATAGTCAGAAACGACAGCCTCCACTAGTCCATTGAAACGTGACGCGAACTCGTTCATCTTATACCTATAAACTTGTCCAAGAACATTCAAANGAGGCTGTTGACATCATAAGGAAGCGATGTGTACTGCATTCATATGCCCTTATATGGTCATTTTCATGAGGGAGGGGTTCCCAAATGAGCAATGTGTCAAAATCACTTTTTCCAGGACAGAAATTCCTCGGGGTTTTGCCTGCCATATCCGTTCTGTTTCACTCACAGACAAATGGTTAACAGTTTTGGAAAATTCAGAGTGTTTCCTATCCAATGGTACTAAATATATGCATATCCTATTTTCTGGGCCTGAATGGGAGGCATTTTACTTTGGGCACGCCAGGCTCTCCAAAACCGTCACCTCAGGAGCTGCTCCCTGAGAGGTTAAGCAGGAATAAACTTAACCTAAAGCGGAAGGTTAAAAGGGAATCGGGGAAGATAAGCATGGAAAGACAGGTAATTGTATAGAACATGACAGACAGACAAAGAAGAACAGGTGGGAGAGAAAGGACACAGTGAGTGGAGAGATTGGAAGAAGGGGTGTATGTATGGGACTCACTGAGAGAAGACACAGACGATGTCACCTTCCGTCAGCTCATATGGAAACCCACCTACAGGTTAAAACAAACACTAAAGTTAGAAACAGGCTTATAACTCTGCTGGTGAGATGGACTAGAGAGCAAGCCACTGACGTAATAAAAAAAACACTACTTTGATGCCACCAACTGGTCAGCTGACAGTATACCTTAAACATGGCTGTAATACCAGGGTTCGGATCAATTCTATTCAATCGCAGGGGTGTCTTTGACACAGCCTCTTACCGATGAAGATCCAGGCGCTGTCCTTATACTCAGAGTGCCATGACACATTTTCCTTCACCCCCAATGAGGCCTCTCTCTCATTCAGCTCATTGATCAGCTTCACCTTGGTCAGGGGACTGCAAGACACCAAGAGATGGAGAAGGACAAAAGGATAGGGAGTTTAACATGCAATATAATGCAGAATATTCTCTCTGCTGATCCTGTCTTTGCTCTTTTCTTGACCACCATGGCCAAGCTGTTTTTTACCCCATGGGGTCATCTCATGAGGAACTAAATACCATAATATATTAAATCAATAAGGCACGAGGGGGTGTGGTATATGGCAAATATACCACGGCTGTTCTTAAGGAGTATACTACAAACCCCACAGGAGCCTTACTGCTATTATAAACTGGTTACCAACGTAATTAGAGCAGTAAAAATAAATGTTTAGTCATACCCGTGGTATACGATCTGATATACCACGGCTTTCAGCCAATCAGCATTCAGGGCTCGAACCACCCAGTTTACTAATATATATATATATATTATATAGTAGTGTGTATTCATATAACGTTAACATTATTGTCAATATAACCTAGCTATCAGCAAATCATTAGTAAGCTAACGTTAGCCATGTTGACTGATGTTGCAGTACACGTTAGCTGGCTAGTTAGACCTCTTCACATGACCACCCCATTACACCTCAGTGGGTAACTAGATAATAATTACAGTCGATACAAAATGTAAAACACATAATTGGTCACTTATACTCACTTCATTATGAAGATATCATGAACGCAAACACGACGCTAGCTTTAAAATGGAGCTCCCCGACCAACATCAGTTTCCGGCGCGTCATACTACGTGCAGGGGTTTGTGGGAGGTGTAGTTCAAAGGCATGCTCCCTTGTTCTCAGTATTGACACACTTTACTTATAAAAATCGTACACACAAGTCCTACAGAACAACTGCATTTCAGTATTCAATTGAATTTTTCAATTCCAATAGTATTTTGTGATTAAGCAAAAGCTTGCTCCAATGCCACTGCATTGGCCTAAACACTGACTTTTATTATCTCTTTTCTACATGAAGTCTACTTTTATACCACCATCATCCCTCATATCACAAAGTGTAATTTTATTGGCTAGTTGTAAAATATGGACGTATTTATCCTAAAAATAAGGGTTTATATGATAAGGAAGTGCCCATGAATGAATAATCAATCATCCAAGCATTCTATAATTTATTTTGAATAGCAACCACTCAAACAATAATATTCTACCTACCTCATATCAAGGTTTTATCAATATATTTCCACTATGGTAATGTATGAGAAAATAATAAAGCAATTCTACATTGACATTATGAGTAAATCATTTGTAGATAATGTAAAGAATTGGGGAAAAAACACAACACACATTTCCAATGTACCTCCCTAGTGGAGGTAATAATACGCACTACTTTCCCAAGAAATCAAATACTTTGTCAAAACATTTTTTATATAATCACTGACTGATCAGAGAACAACCATTTGTACACAAAACAGCTGTTCCCCTTCAAAACACCTACACACCTCTCAGACACACAGACAGTGAGGTTGATGGGAATGCAGAGAGGGACAAAGTGCATACTTTGCAGAGATAATATCAATTAGGTTAGTGGAGGAAACAGAGCAAAAAAAGCAAATAAGACCATCTGTTCCATGGTTTAGGTTCCATGATGTCTCCACATCCATTATCTCACTCTGTTATTTTTCCCCATTTGATTGTTTTTGTCAGTTGGTCGCTGTCGCTAGACATGTGACGTGAACTGTTTCTGCAGAAATGGAAAAAGCTCTAAGCTGCTACAGTAAGCGTTTTCCAAATTGGTTCGATCAACCTCAATGAGTTGTTCTCAAAATGTCTAAGTCATTCACAAGGGGGTTGAGGCAGAAAGCGGTACAGTGTGGCCCTCTTCACTGGTGACCGTGGGAAAGGTGGGGTCCAGGCTCATGGCACCGTCCACAGATATAACAGTATGAGTGGGTATACTCAGCTCTGTCTGACATCTCTCACTAGCCTCTAACACGGCTATGTTCCTGACCCTGTCCTTAACGCAGCAGAAGAGGGCCCCGATCTGCAGCCGCACCTCTCTCTGCCAGCAGGCGTACACCAAAGGGTTGATGAGGGAGTTAGACAGCCCCAGCAGCCACAGGTCATTCTCCAGCACCTTGTACAGCTCACAGGCCTCACACAGCACCTGCACTGCACACACCACAAAGAATGGGCACCAGCAAAGGGTGAAACAGCCCACCAGCAGCGCCACGGTCCTCAGGGCCTTGACGTGGCCCCAGTAGCGGGTGCGCTGGGGCAGCCTGGAGCCGGCCTGACGGGCCTGGCGGATCTGCCTCTGATGGCCGCAAGCAATCTTCAGAATGTCCAGGTAGAAGTAGGTGAAGACAGAGAGGATGGGGAAAAAGACGGCACAGAACACCACAATGATGCCCTTGGGACGGATGACAGAGAAGAAGGTGCAAAGGCTGCTGCTCTCGAAGTCTCCCTGCTGGAGCTGCCATGCCATGCCTGTGGAGCAGAGGGGAATAATAAACTTTCTATATTTATAGTATTTCGAATATTCATATAAAAATAATGATGTTCATTATCAAGTTGATCAACAATCAGTGTTGGGGTCAATTCAATTCCAATTTAGTCAATTCAGGAAGCACATTCATATTCACAAATTGAGTCTCAGCTTATCCCGCTGAATTTAAATGTAACCCTGTTGTTAGGGACATGTGTCCCCTCTGAAATAAGATAATTGAGGTTAGTTGTTCCACCTGGTAGGAAGCCAACAATGAGGGATACCATCCACAGCGCTCCCAGGGCCCCAGTCACAGTCCACCTCCCAGTGAGCTGGGAGTAGCGCAGTGGCAGCTTGATGGCCACGTAGCGGTCCAGAGAGATCAGGAACATGGACAAGATGGACGCCGTTGTGGGGGAGATGACGAAGGCCATGCGGAGTAAACACTTGGTCTTCTGTGTGGAGTGCATCAGGAGTAGCGGTCGAGTAATTGGAATAGTTCCATTGTTCACGGTATTGTAATTTTGAAACACGTCTGTGACAATGCCAGTGATAGCCAGGCCCACCAGGATATCTGCCAGGGCCAGGTTGAGCACGAAGCACCAGCTCTGACTGCCCTTCCTGCGCATCAGCTGAAAGAGAGCAGCCACCACCAGCAGGTTGGTGGAGATGATGAGGAGAGAGGCCACACTCAGGACCCATCCCATCATTTCTGGTGTCATGAAAGTGTATACAACAGGGGTTAGTATGGGTCTCACACCTGGCATCATGGCAGTGAGGTTGGCACCCGACTTTCCCATCCAGCCTGTCTTATTGTAAGCTGCCATTGAGTCCTTTACAAGATCTAAGTCCTGTATATCTGAGAGATTCCCCCCCAAAGCAAATAAATTATATCCACCAACATCCACTCCTACTGTGGTATATTGGTATCCAAATACCAATTTTTTCCTCTTTGTACTGTACTTAATAGCTTTCTCTGTCAAACTCCTTGTATAACAGAAAGAAATTCCACAACGATAAACTGAGCTATTAAGTAAAAAGCTCTTTAAGAACTAATTAAGAGCGTTCAATGGGTACTCATCCACTCCCGATGTGCCTTTGCTCCTCAGAGGGCAAAGTATCTCCCCTCCTCTCTCGTCTGTAGCTGTGGTTCCTCTGCATTCGACCCTTGTCCAGCCTGCTATCTGGTTATCATCCCAGTCCCCTCAGAGAGTCCCTGGTGCAGACATCCGGGATGACTGGGCCATTTTCCACAAGGGTTCACCACGACCACTGAATCTGGGTTAATGACAGAAGTCTGCAGTACAAACATCAACACTACACTACACTAAGATAGATCTGCTTTTGATGCCATTTGTATCTTCATCATAAAGTCATTAGTGATTTTATTTTTGCCCGTCCATTGATGTCAATAAGTAGGACAGTAAGGAAAGAGAGGAAGAGTTTTCTGTGGCATGTCTCTTGGGAAGACCCATTTGCTTTGGGAAGACCCATCTGGCTGTTGTCTGTAGACTAATATGTGGGTCCTTTAGAAAACACACAGAATTAAAAAAATCCAGATCGAGGCACGAAAGGAAAAATAACCATCTACTCCCACTTACAGTACTATAATCAATAAAGACTGTCTTGGCTCCTCTAGTGTCTAAGATGAGTTTCAGCAAAAAAGAGGTGTATAAGGAATTTTCATCTTGAGAAGTCTCTTCATCTTGACACACAACCCTAAACATTCACAGTGCTGTACAAAATATGCTGTGACTAGCCACTGTATCTGTGTCTCGTCAGTGTCTCATCATGGCTAAGGGTTTTATGTATGTATTTACACAGCTCTAAACAAACTGAGAGGCAAAATACACGATAGGGAGAGAGAAAGAAAGAGAGAGAAAGTTTATTTTTGCCAGACAGGATGACGTGAATCTCCCTACATGTACAGTATACTGTATGTTATCAGTCAACTACTTCTGTTTTACGTATGGGAAGCATTGCTTTGGGAGACATAAATCTACCCTGCATAAATTACTACCCAACTTCCTCATAAGTGTATGCATTTACACTCTCTTCTCTCTCTCTGTTACTATTTCTGAATTCCCTGCTGCTCGTTCTAAGCAACAACAACCCAACCAGGTCAGTCCAAACAGTATCACCAGGGTCTCATCGAATACAGCTTTTGACATTATCGATCATAGTCTGCTGCTGGAAAAACGTATGTGTTATGGCTTTACACCCCCTGCTATAATGTGGATTAAGAGTTACTTGTCTAACAGAACACAGAGGTTGTTCTTTAATGGAAGCCTCTCAAACATAATCCAGGTAGAATCAGGAATTCCCCAGGGTAGCTGTTTTGGCCCCTTGCTTTTTTCAATTTTTACTAACGACATGCCACTGACTTTGAGTAAAGCCTATGTATGCGGATGACTCAACATACACGTCAGCTACTACGGCAACTGAAATGACTGCAACACTTAACAAAGAGCTGCAGTTAGTTTCAGAGTGGGTGGCAAGGAATAAGTTAGCCCTAAATATTTCTAAAACTAAAAGCATTGTATTCGGGACAAAACATTCACCAAATCCTAAACCTCAAAGATGACTAAACTGCTTGGAGTAACCCTAGATTGTAAACTGTCATGGTCAAAACATATTGATACAGTAATAGCTAAGATGGGGAGAAGTCTGTCCATAATAAAATAAAATCATATTTTATTTGTCACATACACATGGTTAGCAGATGTTAATGCGAGTGTAGCGAAATGCTTGTGCTTCTAGTTCCGACCATGCAGTAGTATCTAACAAGTAATCTAACAATTTCACAACAACTACCTTATACACACAAGCATAAAGGAATGAATACGAGTATGTACATATGAATATATGGATGAGCGATGGCTGACCGGCATAGGCAAGATGCAATAGATGGTATATAGTACAGTATATACATGTGAGATGAGTAGTGTAGGATATGTAAACATTATATAAATGGCATCATTTAAAGTGGCTAGTGATACATTTATTACATCCACTTTTCAATTATTAAAGTGGCTAGAGATTTGAGTCGATGGCCGAATGGCATAGGCAAGATTCAGTAGATGGTTTAGAGTACAGTGTATACATTTGATATGAGTAATGTTGGATATGTAAACTTTATATACAAAATTGTTTAAAGTGGCTAGTGATACATTTGTTACATCCAATTTTTTATTATTTAAATATTCAATTATTTAATAAAGCGATGCGCTGCCTTCTTAACAACACTATCAACAACGCAGGTCCTACAGGCCCTAGTTTTGTCGCACCTTGACTACTGTTCAGTCGTGTGGTCAGGTGCCACAAAAAAAGAAGAATGAAAATTGCAATTGGCTCAGAACAGGGCAGCATGGCTGGCCCTTGGATGTACACAGAGAGCTAATATTAATAATATGCATGTCAATCTCTCCTGGCTCAAAGTGGAGGAGAGATTGACTTCATCACTACTTGTATTTATGAGAGGTATTGACATGTTGAATGCACCGAGCTGTCTGTCTAAACTACTGGCACACAGCTCGGACATCCATGCATACCCCACAACACATGCCACAAGAGGTCTCTTCACAGTCCCCAAGTCCAGAACAGACTATGGGAGGCGCACAGTACTACATAGAGCCATGACTACATGGAACTCTATTCCACATCAAGTAACTGATGCCAGCAGTAAATTTTGATTAAAAAAAAAACAGATAAAAATGCACCTTATGGAACAGCGGGGACTGTGAAGCAACACAAACATAGGCACAGACACATGCATACGCACACACATGATAACATACGCACTATACACACACATACACATGGATTGAGTACTGTAGATATGTGGTAGTGGTGGAGTATGGGCCTGAGGGCACACAGTGTGTTGTGAAATCTGTGAATGTATTGTAATGTTTTTTTAAATTGTATAAACTGCCTTAATTTTGCTGGACCCCAGGAAGAGTAGCTGGGCAGCAGCTAAGGGGGATCCATAATCAATACAAAAATAAAAATACACAGTGATCTTTTCATGTAGAGTAAAGATCCCCCTTTTGATCACAGAGGGGGAAAAACACAATAACCTCTGGCTCCCACATACATACAATGTGGGAATGTTATTCATCCCTACTAGACCTTTCAGTGCCATTCAAAACTTCTGTTGGTCAGCAGTAATTGTGCCCACTGCCCCTGTACCAGTAGTCATTCTCACCCTATTTACGCTTAGCACTGCCCACTCCTCACCTACGGGTTGCCTTGCCCAGAAACTTCTTGAAGGTGTTATTATTCTTTGAATAGACTACCTCCTGTCTTGGGCTTGACCTCTGAAGCTGACCTGAGTTTCCTCTGTACTGAAGATGACTTTAAAGAGACGACTGCTGTCCATTTTGTTGTGTTGTGTCTACTGCGTTGCTTCTCTCTTCTGCTTGAACCCCAACCGCAACAACTGTGGCTCCATCAGCGCTCGGTGAGTCTGTGTCAGTATGTGTGTGTGTATTTCAGTGTATATGTGTGTTTGCCTGTATAATTGTATTTGTGTGAGGGGCAGAAATGTCTTAGTCATGATGGTGTGTGTTATTGTGTTAATGTCTTATCTGTTTTTCTGGGGGTAATTCGCAAAAATCTGAGGTAGTGGCATGTCCTCTGTTCTGTGTGTGTTGGCGTACCTCTACTGGCTTGATAGAGAATGAAATACATACAGTATAACAATATGGGATGTAAAAAGAAGATGGAACATGTGGCTACTGAGTTACTGTTTTCCATGTCTTAAAAGACTCGCGGTTAGGGTCATATTAGGCGGCAGGTAGCCTAGTGGTTAGAGCGTTGGGCCAGTAACTGAAAGGTTGCTGGTTTGAATACCTAAGGTGAAAAATCTGTGGATGTGCCTTTGAGCAAGGTACTTAACCCAATTTGCTCCAGGGGCAACACATTTCACTGCACCGATCTGGTGTATGTGACAATAAAACATCTATTTTGTATTGCATTTTCTTATTTGGGTTATTAGGGTAATTATTCATAAAATAATTAATACAATTATAATGAAGTAATCTTTGCTCAATATTTAATACAGCATGTTAAACAGAACCTTGGCTTGAACAATTTGCTGTGTTTGGCACCACTCACTGCCCATGTCTTTTGTGTTCTTTTGACAAACCATTTTAGGAATCTCATGACAGTTGTTCAGCAGCTGTACCAACGAGTCATGAGACTAATGCGCACCACTCTCTGATCCTATGGAGCTGGAGTTGAGTCCCTCAACACTAATCATCACCAGGACTGAGACACTCTCCTGCCTTACCCTGTCCATACAATGGAGATGATCTGCAGAGCACCTGCTATCGACAGAGCAAGAGGACGAAAAGCTCTCATTGCAGTTCACTGTAATAAAGCAGGAGACAGTTTAAAAAATGTAAATGTTTTCTAGATGCAGATAGATTTTGTTGAGATCCTAGTGGGCCTTAACTGCATGAGCATTGTGTTAGTGCCCCAATTTCCCTGCATTATAATGTAAGTGCTGGAAAAGCCGTTTGCAGGATAATTCAAAGATGTCATACATTTCATGCCCTCTTGTGGAAAACTGATCAGTTATTTCTGCATGATCAAGAAATGAATGCTTTCAATGAGCTTCAATGCTATCGCTGGACATAGAAAATATTCCCTGCTGGAATTGATGTGATTGAGTTTTGTTAAATCTACTACATGAATGCATATAGTGCAGTATAGGTGCTGTCTTCATAAAATAATACGAAAAATTTTCCTTGTGCAAATAATGGGAAGATAGGATATGTTTAATACATTTGTACCACTTGATTAGCTAAATGTTATAACAGTTGAGTCTTTTGTAATTAATGCTGTATCAAAACTGATATAATAAACTTTACATTTGTTTTTAAATTTTTCAATTGTTTATTTTTTATAAGCCTATATGTTGAAAATATGTATTTTCTAGATGTTGACATCACACGCATTTCAGGTGCTGAATGAAAGGTTAGAAGAGATCTTTTCCTGACGTTGAAAATATGTCTTATACTGATGTCAAAAATATGTCTTATACTGATGTCAAAAATATGTCTTATACTGATGTCAAAAATATGTCTTATACTGATGTCAAAAATACGTCTTATACTGATGTCAAAAATACGTCTTATACTGATGTCAAAAATATGTCTTATACTGATGTCAAAAATAGGTATTTTCCAGACTTTTAAAAGACACATTTTCAGGACATTGAAAATACTTATTTTCTGGACGTTTGAAAGATAAAAATACATAATTTACAGACATTGAAAATAGGTATTTTATGGTCATTGATTCTATGGCCAAATTTAAACTGCTATACATTCTCAATTAAGTAAGCATTATATCCCAATAATAATTTTTTATGCCTCTTAATAAGAAAGAGGAGCCAACTGACGATTGTAACATAATATTTATTACTTCTCTCATCTGTCACATACACTTATGTTAGCTTTTTCAAAAGATTTTCAACTGATAGCAATGACATTTAAAGTAATCCATTATACAGAATAAACCAACAGACCACTTCAACTACAATAACATTCTGAGTAACGGTTACAGATGTATTTTGTCTTGTTATGACTGTGATACAGTACGTTGTTGTTTATCTACCGTAGTTGAATGTAAAGACTGTAATTGACTCTGGATAAGAGCATTTGCTGAATGACCAAAATGTAAATGTAAAAACAAACACTTGCAACGCATGCTGGGTATTATTTTAATAAACTCCGCCCCAAAACAAGTACAAATTTGGAAGGTGTGGACCAGATCCAAATCTGAATGAATCACAGACGTCTAGGCTATGTTTCACAAGATTGAACATCCCATTACAGTACAGCACACTTTAGTACAGTAGAGCACAGTAGAACACAGAAGAGTACAGTACAGTACAGTATGGTACGGTACAGGACAGTTTTATTCAGTAAAGTAGAGTACAGTACAGTACAGTTTAATTTAGTACAGTAGAGTACATTAGAGTAAAGTAGGGTACAATACAGTACACTATATTTTACTTTTCTTTACTTGATTGTACTGTAGTGTGCTGTACTGTATTGTACTCTACTGTACTATACTCTACTTGTCTTTACTGTAATGTACTGTACTCAGCTGTGCTCTACTGTATTGTGCTGTCCAAACTTATATCTATGATTGGTTCAGATTTATAGACCAATTATATAGTCTATGTTTGGGCTAAATCAGGGCCGGTCTGGACCAAATCTGAACGTCTATGTTTGGGCCAAATATAGACCGGTCTGTGGACACTGAAATCAAGGCCAGTCTGGAAAAGACAAACAAACAAAAGACGGAGGACTAAAGCAAAGAAGTGGCCTGACGTCACATGCTTAGTGGGTTTCTCTCACAATATAATCTGCTGTAATAGATAGTATGATTTATATTTACCTAGTACTACATGATAGATGAGGAGGGGGGAAGGAAATTTGGAGTAAGCAGGTGGGCTGTTTGGCAGGGCAAAGTGGGATCCATTTCAGGAGCTGAGTGAGCAGGTGATGTCTTGGGTGGATAGGAGTGGGGATGTCAATATTATGAATAACTGGGTGAGAACAGCTTTAGTGGGGGCAGCTACTGAGACTATACCTAAGAGTTCAGGGAGGAGGAGGAGGAGGAGGAGGAGGAGGAGGAAAGCAGTCCCATGGTGGACGGAGGAGTGTCGGGCAATGGTTAGGAGTAGGAACAGGGCATTTAGAGTGCTGAAAAGGATGCACAACTGATTCAGTATAAGCAGGCCCAGGCCCTGGTGTGGAGAACTATCCGTCAGGCAAAGAGCTCATGTTGCCGTCGGTTCTGTGACACCATTGGAAGGGCGACACCTGTGGGAGAAGTGTGGGGGATAATTAATAGAATGAGTGGGGTCAGAAGGGAGTGAGATTATCCAGTGTTGACGAGTGGGGAGGATATGGCTGTAACAGATGAAGAGAAGGCAGAGATGATGGCCAAAACTTTGTCCAAGTGCATAGCTCAGCAAATTTATCAGAGGAGGGGCAGAGGGGGAGAAAGAGAGAGGAGCAACCTGGGGTGCTGGATAGGAGGGAGGGTGTAAATGAATGCCCATATTTTTTTCATTTTGTTTTACCCAATTTCGTGGTATCCAATTGGTAGTTACAGTCTTGTCTCATCGCTGCAACTCCCATACGGACTCGGGAGAGGTGAAAGCTGAGAGTCATGCATCCCCGAAACACAACCCAACCTAGCTGCACTACTTCTTGACACAATGCCCACTTAACCCGGAAGCCAGCCGCACCAATGTGTCAGAGGAAACACCGTACACCTGGTGACTGTGTCAGCGTGCTCTGCGTTCAGCCCACCACAGGAGTCGCTAGTGCGCGATGGGATAAGGACTTCCCTGCCAGTAAGTAAAACCCTCCCCTAACCCGGACGACGCTGGGCCAATTGTGCACCGCCCCATGGGTCTCCCGGTCGCGGACGGCTGCGACAGAACCTGGACTCGAACCCAGAATCTCTAGTGGCACAGCTAGCACTGCGATGCAATGCCTTAGACCACTGCGCCACTCGGGAGGCCCATGTGGCCCATCTTAGTGATGAGGCCCTGGATAAGGTATTGATGTTGTACACAGAGTGTGGGAGGAGGGGAAACTACCAGGCAGCAGGAAGGAGGCAGTAGTGGTACCAATCCAGAAGCCAGGGAAGGACCCAACGAGGCCAACAAGCTATTGGCCAATAGCTTTAACAACACATGTATGTAAGATTATGGAACGTATGATTACGGAGAGGCTAACTTACTTCCTGGAGAGCATGGGGATAGTATCGCCACATCAGAGTGGGTTCAGGAAGGGGAGTGGAACTATGGACCCAGTGCTCTGCTTAGAAGCAGAGGTCAGGAAGGCTCAGGTGAACAAGGAGACTGTTGTTGCTGTCTTTTTTTACTTGGAGAAGGCGTATGATGTGGAAGGAGGGATTGTTAATCAAGCTTGCTATTATGGAGAGAGGAGGAAGAATGTACAACTGGATAAAGGATTTCCTGTTTGGAAGGTCTATCCAGGTGAGGGTAAAGACGTCTCTATCAGGCAGCTACCTGGTGGATAACGGTACACCACAGGGGTGCGTGATTAGTCCTCTGTGGTTCTCAATCATGATCAATGATGTTAACTCTCAGCTACGGCCGGATATTGGGAGGTCGTTATGTGCAGATGATGGGGCCTAATGGAAGAGTGGAAGAAATATACCATACATAGTCAGGAAGGTACAGGAAACAAATTGAGCGGTGGGCGGTGGGCATTAATGTGGGGATTCAGGTTCTCTGTAGAGAGAACTCAGATAGTGTTCTTTACCAAGAGAAAGGTGAGAGATGAGTTAAGCTTGAGGTTATATGGGAGAAACTTGGAGAGGGTTGGGGACTTCAGGTTCCTTTGACACTAGGCTGACCTGGCAAAACACATCGAGAGAGTGGTGAGAAAGTGTAAGAAGGTGCTAAATGTAATGCACTGTCTGACAGGGAAAGAGTGGGGGGCTGGGCATTCCTCATTGAGGACTATGTATGTTTTAATGATCCAATCTGTAATCAATGGTGTAAAGTACTTAAGTAAAAATACTTTAAACTACTACTTAAGTAGTTTTGGGGGTATCTGTACTTTACTTTACTTTTTATATTTTTGACAACTTTTACTTGTACTTCACTACATTCCTAATGTCTGTGTTGTCTGTGTTGGAGTGTGCCCCTGGTTATCTGTAAATAAAAAATACAAAAACAAGAAAATGGTGCCATCTGGTTTGTTTAATATAGGGAGTTATTTATACTTTTACTTTTACTTTCAATACATAAGTATAGTTTAGCAATTACATTGACTTTTGATATTTTTACTCAAATAGTATTTTACTGGGTGACTTTACCTTTTACTTGAGTAATTTTCTATTAAGGTATCTTTACTTTTACTCAAGTATGATAATTGGGTACTTTTTCCACCACTGTCTGTAATAGACTATGGCAGTATAGCGTATGGTTCGGCAGCCCGGACCTCATTGAAAAGGCTAGATGTCATACAGGGGCAAGGACTCTGAATATGTAGTGGGGTGTTTTGGACCTCCCCAGTGGCTGCACTACAGGTTGAGATGGGAGATTTGCCTTTGCAGATTATGAGACAGCAGCTGGCAATGAATTATTGGGTCAACCTACAGGGACATGGGGTGTCTCATCCTGCGAAAGGGATTTTACAGGCATGCTGGGAACATGAGTGAGGGTAGTACCCAGACGAGGGAGATGAGACTGTATGGAAGGGAGTTTAGTCCAACGGTAGCTATCGCTGTAAATCCACCATGGCTACTCCCGCCTCCAGTAGTTTATCTAGAAGTGTTGGAGAGACTACAGAAAGATAGGGAGGGTGTTGATCTGTCTGGTTTGTTTAATAGATGTCTGGATACTGTGTATCAGGATTTTGTGGCCATTTACACAGACAGTTCAAAAGATCCAAGGGCAGGGCGCACTGGGTCAGCATCTGTAATGTAGGAATGTGGTGTGGCAAGTTGATGTACCGACTAAACAAGCACTTAGTAGTGGGGATGTTGATGTTGTAGTTTCAATGAGCAAGGCAGAGGCAACAAGCTTGATTTGGACAGTGCTGGTGCAGAGATGTCAGGAGCAGTGGAATAGAGATACTAAGGGCAGGCATTTATTTCAAGTACAGAGGAACGTCAAGGAGGGGAAGACGGCAAGAAGGGACAGAAGAGAGGAGGCTATTGTTACAAGATTAAGGATGGGACACAGCTGGTTGAATAAGACTTTGAATGTGATAGGAAAGCATCCAACAGGAAAGTGTGAGTACTGCCAGGAAACAGAGACAGTGTGGGCAATATGAGAGGGAAAGATATTGCCTGAGATCTAGTATGAGGGAGAAGGGGACACAGTAAATTAGTTTAAAGAGTATATTGAGTAGAACGTCATTAGATAAAGTCTCAAATATGTTGTCAATTCAGTGGAGGCTGCTGAGGGGAGGACAACTCATAATAATGTCTGGAACGGAGCAAATGGAATTCCACTAATTCTGCCCCAGTCATTACCATGAGCCTGTTCTCCCCAATTAAGGTGCCACCAACCTCCTGTCGTTGTGATCTTTTTTAAGAGAAACGAGGCTGGCAGGTAGGATTTAGTTTCTCCCAGTCTCTGGCCCACACTCCAATACAGTAAGTGGCGGTAATACACCATGACGTTAGATGCCAACTGCCGATAAACCCCAACGAAAAAGAAGAAACTTCCGGTGCCTCAGTTCTTGTTTCGGATTCCACTAGACATGGAAATCTACGTAGCCGAATAACTTTTGTGATGTTTTTATTTTTTATTGAGTTAACCAACTTGACGTCGAAGATATGAGATCCAAAATAAAATAACAGAGCACGACTTTTATTCACATTACAGGTAGGTGTCATTATATGGTTCTGCGCTTTGTTGAGGGTTTTCTAAAGTATTTATAGAACTGTTAGCTAGCAAGCTGGTTGTTTGTGTTAGTAAAGCTAACACGCGGCGCTGCCGGCAGGCTCATGCCAACAGGTTCACAAAATGCACGCCTATTCCATTGAGTTGACTGACATTTCAGATGACGGGGACTCACCTCCATCTTTTTTTAAGTGTTAACTGGTGCTAGCGTAATAATCAGATAATAACATGACATTGTGTCATCTCGGGGTGAATATACTGAACAACATTGCTGTCACTCACGTTAACATTACACACCGTGGCGCGGGCGAGGAATGTAGCAACCAAAGCCAATTGAAATGCTTTAAAATTCGATTGATTTAAATTGCAGCCAATAGAAATTCACAACATTTGCGTTGGCTCTTTCATGAATCTTTGACAAGAGGGTATCCTTTCCGGCGCAATATTCTGTGACGCTGATTTTATGAGATCCCGGGGAGTAATTAAATCAGGTAGCACAATGTTATATGATGTACGATTACAACAACTTATTTATTTGTATTTCGGCGGCCTGTTGTTTTTAGCGGGGCTCGATCAGGTAGAAGCGGCAACCACCGAAATGGCCAACCTGAACTGGAAACCGTTCATCTACGGAGGGATGGCTTCGATTGTCGCAGAATTCGGTACGTGATGCACCAAAACCTTTTCAGTCTAATTTATTTTAATCATGCATTTTTTTCATTATTCTATTCTCACACACAGTTAAGACTCATGTTTAGCTGCATTGAGAAGCACTCTGAGATTTGCAGCAGTCTTTCTTCTTGAGTGATGGCGATGGCGCTATATTATGGATGCTACATACAATTATTAATGATGGTACTACGTTGGAGTAGATCTACAGATACACAATTGTGTGCAACCCCAAGCAATTCTATATTTACTTGTGTAACCTCTTAGATAAACAAACAAATTATATTTCACAAAAGCTAAACAATGCAACACGGAAAGCAATCACTGCATTGTTAGTCCACCTCACTGCATTGTTAGTCCACCTCACTGCATTGTTAGTCCACCTCACGGCATTGTTAGTCCACCTCGCGGCATTGTTAGTCCACCTCGCTGCATTGTTAGTCCACCTCGCTGCATTGTTAGTCCACCTCGCTGCATTGTTAGTCCACCTCGCTGCATTGTTAGTCCACCTCGCCGCTGCATTGTCAGTCCACCTCGCCGCTGCATTGTCAGTCCACCCCACTGCATTGTCAGTCCACCTCATTGCATTGAGATACTATTACCTGATCTTAGTTACTGAGGGGTCACTCATTTTAACTTTGTTCATTTATATACTACCAGTGATCTCTGAACTAAACAATGTTGTCATGATGTTGTTGGTTGTTCTCCCTTCAGGTACGTTCCCCATAGACCTGACTAAGACGCGGCTGCAGGTGCAGGGCCAGTCCCAGTACATGGAGGTGCGCTACCGGGGCATGTGCCACGCCCTGTTTAAGATCGGCAAGGAGGAGGGCATCAAGGCACTGTACTCTGGGTGACCAAAAATAATATGGTTTACACGTTAGCCTATACACTATGGGGGGGGGGGGGGGAAACAACATTACAGTATTTGATATGGTGTGCTCTGGTAGAACATATTCCCGTTTGGGCAGGGATTGACATTAAGGGTTTCCCTATTGCCCGGGGCAAGTATTTTTTTCTTTTGTATTTTTTTTTTCTTATAGTAACCAATATGCAAAGATTTCCAGTAGTCTGGTTTTTCTGGTTCCTCCCCTGTGTGTAGGTGAAAATAAGCTACTTTACGTTTTTGGGCGAGTGAGTAAGTCTTTGTCAATAATTTTAATATGTGTAGCTACTTTTTAAGTAAATACCTGCAGTCAACTTGTGCAGTACTTTAGGACATGAAGCAAATCGCGATCTTCATTTTACCTGTCACATTATTTTACATTATGAAGCTTACCGTGGTTCCCCAGAACAGTTGAGCCAGTCACGTGTTTGTATGTAAATAGCACAACGTGAGAAAGCAGGAGCTGGTGAGTCCAGCTGTGTTTTGACAGGGATCGTGTTTTATATTAAGTCAATGTTGTTGTTTTTTTTTTTTTTGCTTCAGTAGCATGATCAGGGACATGCAAATGTAGTTTTTCTTCACAGAAAATATATTAGTGTAACACATTCGACAGAAAATAGCTTTATTTTCATCAGATGACAACAGAAGGGCAACGCTATTTGGCTGGCAGCCTCGTATGTAGGCCTAAATGAGCTTACAGTAAAAAAGCTAGGTATTTTTGCAGTAAACAATGTAATCCCTGTCTTTGACCAAAGGTACATAGGAGAAGCAACAACTGAAAAATGGTACAAGGAGACTCCTATGCTGTGTATTATACTTGCAAATTGAACATTTGTTTTTGAAAAGTCATGCTTTGACGAAGGTCTGTGGCTAAAGGGGTGCACTTTTCAACAAATGTTTAATTTGCAAGTATACACTGTGTCCAAGAGACTCATTTCTACCATTGTAGAACACGCAAATGAACAGACTATTTTTCTTCTTAGTTAGATCATTAACCTCAAGCCTCTCTAATGGAACCTTCTCTCATTCTCAACTATTGACCTCTGAGCTACTGAAATGGAGTCTGGTCTTGTGTGTTGAGAGTGTGACTTTTTACAAGGAAAGTGGGCACGTGCTTTAGCACTTCAACCTGGGGAAACGCTCTTCTTGGCTGTGGTTTTGATCAGGGGACAGCCTTTGAAATACCTGTTTTGTTTCTAGACTATCTGAGAGCGGAGTGACCAATGTGATAACAGCAATAGTCGATAGCTCAATTTGCAAGAGAGTTGCAGAGAACCAAGCTTCCCAGGCAAAATACAAATGTCTGCCAATGTCTTGACAGTCCTGATGGCAAGGTAATGGGTTGTGAACGTTAGGCAAAACGCTCTTCACTTGTTCATAAAATTGACACTCCCCAAAATGACTCCTGTCTTTCTCTGTGCAGGATCTCTCCAGCTCTCCTGAGGCAAGCCTCCTACGGGACCATCAAGATCGGGACCTACAACACACTGAAGAGGTTATTTGTGACCCATCCGGAAGGTGGGTTTCAATGACCCCACTGCTTTCTATCTCACATCATATTCTCTGTTTGCTCTTTCATTCTTTTAAAATATTTTTTTTTGCTCTAAACATCCATCTATGGTATGTCCCTGAATGCTGATTTAAGCAACAATGCATTGCATACATAGTGCTGTCTTAGGCAATGGCATGGTTCTGTAATAAGGTACTCTCTTCTGTTTGCCTGGTGCCTTCTACAACTGTATAGACTTTTAGCATGTTGTATAAAAACTGGGCATAAATCTGGAAGCATCATCAGTGGCAAGAAGTCGGTAGTAATCAGAGAATGACTGTGTGGGGTGGTGGTTGTGGATCACACATGAGGTTTGGTTGTATCTTGTGGCATCTACTTTTGCCCTCAGAATTATTTAACATCAGTTGTTTATAATGTCAAGGATCTCCGACATGCACATGAAATCTGGCTGCCCTTTTGAATGAGTACTGAACTGCATGTCCCAGCCAAATTCATGTGACGGACTGACCTTATCAACAGTCATACCAGAGCAGGACAATAAAGTCACCCTTTTACAGCCATGTGTGGAGTGTGGGTTTGGAGGGAAGAAGTTAGCTGGCCAACCTGAAAGGGTAGAGGGGACAGCAGTCAGTACTTGTGACTTCACCATACTGTTAATCTGCACACACAAACAACCAACAGGGGTTTAAATAAAGCCTGTAATTTTGAAATGGACCATTGCGTTGATTCTTCTGAAGATCAGTGTTTTTTGTTTTGTTTCTAGGCTTTCCAGTAGAGCTTACAGGGCGTTTTCTCATACCATCATCAGCAAAAATAACAGTTTGGGAAAACCTGTTAAATACCTGTCTGGACAACCTGCATTGACGCAGATGCCTGAAAACACAGACCGGGAGTGCCTAACTGCCGTCACTAATGCCCAATAGAAACAGGAGGCTGGGAGCCTCCATTGCAACAGGGAACAAATCTCCTCAGTTGTCTATCAATAGGTTTGCATTACATTAACCGCCGCCAACATGTATTCCCATATCACAAGAAGCAATCTCTACTGAGAGACTGAGTATTTACTGCACAAACAATTACAGGATTATTTGAACCTTTGCAGTAGACAGAGAAACGGAACCAAACAGAGTTTCAGAAGAAATGACCTAGTTTGTAGAGGGGTTGACACACCGATTTATCTGAGAGGATTGGGGTTAGTAGGGAGTGGGGCAGTGCTTCATTTGTAAATCAGGATGTGCCGGGAACAAAAAGTGAGCACGAGAGGGAGCTGCCGTGGGGAGGTCTGCGTATAATTGCATTTGCGTATTGGCATAGAGCAGTAGAGTAAAGGCACTTCCATAAGTTTCCCACATGGGTATTTTTTGTTGTTGCCTAGGGCCTGGGAAAAATGTGGCCTTTTTATAAACATTTTATGCAATTCTACGTCATGTTACATGACTGGACACTTTGGCAATGTTTTTTTAATACTGCACAAATGATGGAAATTACAGGCTACTTAGACACTGACAAACTGAGAATCTGAGATCAATGAAAACGACCTTGCCTAGGCTATTGATGGATTCAAGACATGTGGAGATGCACATATTGTAGGCTACAATATGAGGAGGAAATTATAGTCCTAAAAATGCTTTCCGTGCTCACCCAATGATGTGCAGTTCACTTGCCGGTGATGGCCAACGTGTTTGTGCCAAAAGCCTAAACCCTATCTCTGTTATACTTCTTTGTAAAACACTATTTGGAAGTTGATCAGATATTTTGGTAGTCTACAGCAGACAGATTAGTATTCTCTGTTCAGCAGGAGCCATTTTCTTTCCGACCTGTGTTTTTCCGCGATTGTATTTGAAATATTTTTGGAAAGCCCTTATTTGTCTGCATGCTCTTCACTGTCAGATTTGACGTGTATTCCTGATTAGGCTATGCCTTGTTATTAGACTACACACAATCGACAGACAGCTAGGCAATTTTTATTAAAGAAGCTATTGGTCCTATGTGGCAAATGATATGGCTTCTCATGGTGTACTAGGCTTCTCATGGTGTACTAGGCTTCTCATGGTGTACTAGGCTTCTCATGGTGTACTTTTGAATTATTTCATTTCTTTCTGAACAGACAGCACTTTTATTTGAGTTTTTACATTGCAAAAAGTGAATTATTTTTCATGCCACGAGAGGTACCGGATCCGGCCAAATAAGTTCTGGAAAGAAATAGTCTAAAACGGAGAGGTGAATCACTGGATGAATCAGATGAATCAAATGAATCACTGGAATGGGGACTGCGTTATCTGTGATTGTGATGTGAAGAGAAGACCTCTCCTCTGTTGCTGTTGTGCTTCTTCACTCTGTATGCCTCACACTGCCAGGTTGTGCTTCTTCACTCTGTATGCCTCACACTGCCAGGTTGTGCGTCTTCACTCTGTATGCCTCACACTGCCAGGTTGTGCTTCTTCACTCTGTATGCCTCACACTGCCAGGTTGTGCTTCTTCACTCTGTATGCCTCCCTCTGCCAGGTTGTGCTTCTTCACTCTGTATGCCTCCCTCTGCCAGGTTGTGCGTCTTCACTCTGTATGCCTCACTCTGCCAGGTTGTGCATCTTCACTCTGTATGCCTCACTCTGCCAGGTTGTGCTTCTTCACTTTGTATGCCTCACTCTGCCAGGTTGTGCGAATGTGTTTTGAATGCTTATTTTTGGTACAGGCTGTGGTGTGCCTGGTGTGGTGGTTGGGCGGGGGGATCCAGCGCCCGTTCTCCTGCCGTAATGAACGACACCAGGACCACACTAACTCTTGGTCACATTGATCAAGGTTTAACTGTAACTATTGATCTAAACTTAATCCATAATTTCTTTCCAACTCCTCTGTCTCACCTACTTCCACTTTAGATTTGTTTTGTTTACCTGGTGACTTATAATGATAATTGTTTCTTGTCTTAACCTCAACGGTCATAATCGCTAATAAATAAATCAAGGTCCCCATTCCATTTCAAACCGTGTGCTGTAAGAGGGGCAGGGTGCAATCTCACGGCCCCAATACAGTAGTGTAACAATATTACAGTAGTATATTTTCATTGGTGACAAATCCAAATTGCAGAGGGTTCTAGTTCGTAGTCATTATTTGAGTTATGCTGTAATGAATAGGTTAATTGCTCTCTGTGGGCTTTCTAATTCTCATGACTTTCTGTCTGGAGTTGATTACTGCATGTTTGTCGATCTTTTAGATTTCATGTTCACCTCTAAATGATCATTTGAGTCTCTTGTTCAGAATTATAGCCACTTGTTTTATGTTGCACCTACCTGTCTTTCTGGCATTTCTCTCTGTCTTTGTGTGTGTTTGATGTGAAGGAGTAACCGGCTGTTCTTTTCTCTGACAGATGAGACTATGGTGATCAATGTGTTCTGTGGAGTGGTGTCTGGAGTCCTGTCCTCCTCTCTGGCCAACCCCACTGATGTTGTCAAGGTGAAAAATGTCTAGATAGCTGAAAGATCTAGATACTGAATATTGCAGATAGTAATGTCATGAATAGAAGTGACGTGACTCCTTTTTGTGTCAGAGAGTCATGTTTGAGGCATCTCATAATCTGAACGTCTCACAACATTTTTCCCTGCTGAACGCAGGCCCTGATGTTCTGTGTTGTGTTCAGATCCGCATGCAGGCCCAGGGCAGTCTGTTACAAGGCAGCATGATGTCCAACTTCATTAACATCTACCAGACAGAGGGAACCCGTGGCCTGTGGAGGGTGAGTGGTGCCCTCTGTCACAAACTATCAAACAGTGGCTCTGATCTGTCATCAAATTGTTGTATTGTTTTTTGTTTTCATGGAAGAGCTTTGTTGTTTTGTAAGATTGTGACCAGTGAGTTTATTTATTTTTGGCCATCTGAAGACCGTTGAGTGACTGGTACTCTTGGGTTGTTGTATTTATACTGTTGTCATCCTCAGGGCGTCATCCCTACAGCTCAGCGGGCAGCCATAGTAGTGGGAGTGGAGCTTCCTGTCTATGACATCACTAAGAAGCACCTCATCAAGTCTGGCACCATGGGAGACACCATACTCACACACTTTATGTGAGTTTAGACATCAATATTGTAAAATGCATATAATATATACTTTTTGTTATTCCTAATGTACTGGAATATTCTCTGAGAAAGATAATAGAAAACCTAACAGTATATTATACACCTGAACCTCTGGCATCTCCCACATTGGTCTGCGTGCAGTTCCAGTTTTACGTGTGGCCTGGCTGGGGCGCTAGCCTCCAACCCAGTGGACGTGGTCCGGACGCGTATGATGAACCAGCGAGTGCTGTCTGGGAACCCCATGTATAAAGGCACGCTGGACGGATTGATGCAGACCTGGAAGAACGAAGGATTCTTTGCCCTCTACAAGGGCTTCTGGCCCAACTGGCTGCGGCTGGGGCCATGGAACATCATTGTATCCTTTCCATCACTGGAATCAAAGTTCAAACCCACTGTGTTGCCAGCACTATGATCCAAATAACTGAGTCATCTGAACTCTCTATCTCTCCGTCTGTCTGCATTTACACATTCTATTAGGTCAGTTCAGTTTTGCGTCAGGTCATATTGAGTATTTTAGACATCCGAGAACCATTCCTGGTAAAAGTAGGTTGACTTCAGCATTGCAGGACAAGTTGTCAGTTTGTTGTTGTGAGGTAATCTCCCTTTGGGAACTGGAGCATGTTCTGATTCTATCACCCTATTGTCACTCAAAGGTATAGAGAGAACAGCAGAGTGGAACGGAGAGCTGTTGTCAGGTGTACAGGTTTTGTAATGGCACTCCTTTCTCCTTGGCTACCAGTAGAGGGTGCCAAATACTTACACTGAAGCAAAATATACATCTAGGAACCTTGTTATATTTACAGTGATATTGTATAATACCATACAAAACGTAAATTGTATTTAGTTACGTCTTAAAAGTATTATGATTTTTGTATGGGCACAGACAATGTCATGATTATACTTCAGTGCTGCCGCCATTGGTTGTCCTTAACTAGAGCTATTTAGTTCTTCATCACGTTTGAGCAGCTGAAGAAACTCCCCTTATAATTGAACAGGGAGTGGACACTCCGTCGGACCAGAGTGTATCAGAGCGCGGGAAACACCCCAGTCCTTTGTCTTCGTTTCATTCACAATCCCTCCCTCGTCACACAATCTGTCTGTGCATGCTCATCTAAGTTTTATTTGAACTTTTAATAATATTTATAATTTTTTTATACAACTTTTAATGTAATTTAAAAAGAACATACCCCTCAACCACCCTTGATGCCACTCCTGGCAGCTAAAGCTTAGGATTGTAGCTGAGGACGGAAGCCGTTTGGACCATAAGGTATTAGCTAGGTACGCTGACTGCCAGCTTGCTACCGTTTTAATGTGAGCTTGTGGGAAAAGGAGGAGGACTATCCTAGGCGGAACGGTAACTGGAGATCTACTTGAGCTTTTTTAGGGATGTCTAATAGGCCTCTGATTGTGTCTGACTAGTTTTTTAAACGCATCTCTATACTGCATGGGATGTGCAAGAAAATGACAATGGCTGTTAAATGTATTGGATTGGGGTTTTGCCTGTCTGATCTGATGTTTAAATAATGTCTTCAATGTTTTGGGCAGGGCTAGCTAGAAGAGGATGCGATGCATGGTAGGTTAACCGGGTTGTTATTGTCAGAGAATTTATTCTCAATGACTTACCTGAGTAAGTAAAGGTTACAATAGGTGCTGTTTAGTGTGTTAGAGGAACTCAGGACAACAGTAACCCACATGAAAAAAATACTATACTATGGTTAAAATACATTGTAGTGCTGCTTTTACTGTAGTTTTGCTGACATTACTGTAATATTTACTGCAGTGTTTTTGTGGTCTATAGTATACTGTAGTATTTACTATAGTATTTTACAGTATACTAAAATATTCTATAGTAAGTACTACAAATAATTAAGGTATACTGCAGTGTAGCATTGTTTACTACAGAATTCTATAGTAAGTACTGCAGTATTCTATAGTAAACTAGTATTTTTTTAATGTGGGGAGACTATATGTATGGTTAGTAAGATGAGATGGGGGGGGGGGGACGGGACTCTGTCACTACTTTAATTTTGTCCTATTTTGAACCAAAGCCACTATTGGGTACCTGGAGAGTGACTTTGCTTTCTGTACATTTCACCACAACCCCTTTGTGTGAAGTAGAGATGTCTACTGTGGTCTGGAACACTAAACATGCACAGGAATGGAAACACTTTCTGGGACCTGCCTGGTTGTCATGGCGGTTCCCATGAAAGTATACTGAACAAAAATATAAACACAACATGCAACAATTTCAAAGATTTTTCTGAGGGACAGTTCATATACAGTTGAAGTCGGAAGAATACATACACTTAGGTTGGAGTCATTAACTCGTTTTTTCAACCACTCCACAAATTTCTTGTTAACAAACTATAGTTTTGGCAAGTCGGTTAGGACATCTACTTTGTGCATGACACAAGTAATTTTTACAACAATTGTTTACAGACAGATTATTTCCCTTATAACTCACTGTCACAATTCCAGTGGGTCAGAAGTTTACATACACTAAGTTGACCGTGCCTTTAAAAAGCTTGGAAAATTCCAGAAAATGATGTCATGGCTTTAGAAGCTTCTGATAGGCTAATTGACATCATTTGAGTCAATTGGAGGTGTACCTGTGGATGTATTTCAAGGCCTACCTTCAAACTCAGTGCCTCTTTGCTTGACATCATGGGAAAATCAAAAGAAATCAGCCAAGACCTCAAGTCTAGTTCATCCTTGGGAGCTATTTCCAAACGCCTGAAGGTACCACGTTCATCTGTACAAACAATAGTACGCAAGTATAAACACCATGGGACCACGCAGCCATCATACCGCTCAGGAAGGAGACGCGTTCTGTCTCCTAGAGATGAACGTACTTTTGTGCGAAAAGTGCAAATCAATCCCAGAACAACAGCAAAGGACCTGGTGAAGATGCTGGAGGAAACAGGTACAAGAGTATCTATATCCACAGTAAAACGAGTCCTATATCAACATAACCTGAAAGGCCGCTCAGCAAGGAATAAGCCACTGCTCCAAAACTGCCATAAAAAAGCCAGACTACGGTTTGCAACTGCACATGGGGACAAAGATCGTACTTTTTGGAGAAATGTCCTCTGGTCTGATGAAACAAAAAACTGTTTGGCCATAATGACCATCGTTATGTTTCGAGGAAAAAGGGGGAGGCTTGCAACCCGAAGAACACCATCCCAACCGTGAAGCGGGTGGCAGCATCATGTTGTGGGGCTGCTTTGCTGCAGGAGTGACTGGTGCACTTCACAAAATGGATGGCATCATGAGGGAGGGAAATGATGTGGATATATTGAAGCAACATCTCAAGACATCAGTCAGGAAGTTAAAGCTTGGTCGCAAATGGGTCTTCCAAATGGACAATGACCCCAAGCATACTTCCAAAGTTGTGGCAAAATGGCTTAAGGACAACAAAGTCAAGATATTGGAGTGGCCATCACAAAGCCCTGACCTCAATCCTATAGAAAATTTGTGGGCAGAACTGAAAAAGCGTGTGAGAGCAAAGAGGCCTACAAACCTGACTCAGTTACACCAGCTCTGTCAGGAGGAATGGGCCAAAATTAACCCAACTTATTGTGGGAAGCTTGTGGAAGGCTACCCGAAACGTTTGACCCAAGTTAAACAATTTTAAATGCAATGCTACCAAATACTAATTGAGTGTATGTAAAATTCTGACCCACTGGGAATGTGATGAAAGAAATAAAAGCTGAAATAAATCATTTTCTCTACTATTATTTTGACATTCCACATTATTAAAATGAAATGGTGATCCTAACTGACCTAAGACAGGGAATTTTTACTAGGATTAAATGTCAGGAATTGTGAAACTGAGTTTAAATGTATTTGGCTAAGGTGTATGTAAACTTCCGACTTCAACTGTATGGAAATCAGTCAATTGAAATAAATAAATTATGCCTTAATATATGGATTTCACATGACTGTGAAACGCCTTCTGCCGATCCCGCAGAAGCCAGATGTGGAGGTCCAGGACAGGCGTGGTTACATGTGGTCTGCGGTTGTGAGGCCGGTTGGACGTACTGCCAAATTCTCTAAAGTGACGGCGGCTTATGGTAGAGAAAATAATATTAAATTATCTGGCAACAGCTCTCGTGGATATTCCTGCTTTCAGCATGCCAATTGCACGCTCCCTCAACTTGAGACATCTGTAGCATTGTGGTGTGTGACACAACTGCACATTTGATTGGCCCCAGCACAAGGTGCACCTGTGTAATGATCATGCTGTTTAATCAGCTTCTTGATTTGCCACACCTGTCAGGTGGATGGATTATCTTGACAAAGGATAACATGCGCTCACTAACAGGGATGTAAACAAATTTGTGTATAAAATTTGAGAGAAATAAGCTTTTTGTGCATATGGAACATTTCTGGGATCTTTTATTTCAGCTCATGAAACATGGGACCAACACTTTACATGTTGCGTTTATTTTTGTTCAGTGTACATTATGTAAATGTGTGTACCGAGAGATACACACATGTAAAGGTGGATACTGTATTGTGATAGACATGTCTAAGTTGTACATAGTTACTTTAGAGAATCGGCTTAAATTTTATTTTGAGCTTTGAGTAAAGCCCTGAATGGACCAGGATATGGGGGGGGGGGGGGGGGGGGTTGTGCCAAAGTGTGCATGTTCTGTACTTTATTGCACCACTGTTGCAAAGCGCCGTCTGAATAGGTAAGTTGCCAAAGTACCAGGAGAACTGCACTGTTACATTCTTACTCAGGCCTTATACTTTACTTTCATGATCATGTTTCTAATCTATATGATGCCTGATTCTGCACCTCTGCCTCATGTCCCATGGCCATGTTGATTTTTATTAGAGTTACTAGTTTTGTTGCTTTAATATGTTTCTTTTTAGCTTTTATCTGTGTCTTTACAATGATGTAATACACTTTTTTCCCCACAGAGAATCCCAAAGTACTTTACGAATAACTTTCATTGAATTTCCTTCCAAAGCTTTATCTATTTATTTATTTTAATTGCATGATCATGTTTTCCCATATGAACTTAACAAAACACATTCTTGAAGTCTTGAACCTGTTGCCCCTTTACTCAGCAATGCAGCGTATGTTATGTACTTTCTCTCATTCCTGTTTAAACACTTGGCAGGGCTTACGGCATGCTTTTACTTACAGTATGTGAGCATGTCTAGCTTAGGAACAACATTGCTGTCATTTTTTTATGCTTTATTGGGCAATTATTGTTTTCATTAGCTCCAGCTGCATTTAATGTCAACCACAAATTGATTATTAGTTTGGTATATTTTAATACATGCTTGGGTGATCAGTTCATTTTCAGTTGAGTCAATTCAGGGAGTGATTTGAACTTCTAATTCAAGAATAGAATCCATTTTCAAATTAGGATTTTTTTCTATCATTGTATTGGAGTTTGACCCCAACCCTGAATCCAGTATAGTCTTTATCATCCTGTCTTTCTATTATGAAAATGACAGTACAATGTTGTTACCATTTGACTCCTTAGCCTTGACTTGCTGTATTGTTATATTTTGATGACTATATCTATTTATTTCTGTTTTCATGGTTGTATTCTCTACTGCTGTGTGACTCAGCTGGCTGAAACACTGTTTTGGTCTCTAAAATATTTCAGCCTGTCATTACCTGGTCATTTGCACTTTGGTCAATGTCTGATTTTAAAACTATTTGCAATCAAATATCCTTTTACTTGTTTAGTCAATTGAGTGTTTCGTTAGTTAATTGTGTAAACTATTTTCAGTGAAATATTTGATTTGGCTTTGTATAAATAACTTGATTAAATGTACACAAATAAAATCTATTGTATTTATTTTTAGTAAGGGTGGACAGTTGAGTAACCAAGTGAGAAGGAAATTACATCTTTATTAGATTGTGCACAAAATAATTGTCTAACCCTACCGCAGGTCAAAGTATTGATGACATATGCATTATATTCTATAGAGGGACGGATTTCCAAAAATAGGCGGTAGTAGCATACAGGTTATACCTGGAACCAGCTGGAATAAATACGATTAATATCCATTCAGTGACCTATTTGTTGTGTTGGTCCTTACTAGTATGTGTATGAATTAATGTTAGAGTACCATCATACAGTTGACAATTCATTTTATACATTGTATCTAAGTGGCTTGGGTTGCTTTCAGTACGACAACGGTGCGCATCGTTAATTCAACGAAAACTACTGAACGACCAGTTGGAAAAACGTGATTCATGGTGGCCCAGAAGGCAGTTAAGTTAGCCTACCATATGGTGTGCTGCACGAGTTTGTAATTGTAGCTGGTGACCCCTCAGCACACCTACTAAACGCGAGAGAATGTAGTCAAAGCTGTTGAATAACGGTGTACACAGTTTTGGGAAAATGTGCCGTTATGTAGGCCTACAAACCGTCATGTAACGTAGTAAACGTTGAGGCGAACTGAACGCACCCCCTGTACTGTAGAGACGTTGGTTGCCTCCCACCTTACATTTGCCTAGACTTCAGGTAGACTACATTCCCTGTGATTTGAGAACAACAAGGTATGTCAGGAGGACATTTGCATAGATCTCCGCCCCCAATGCTTTCGTTGCGTAGTAGTACAACACAAAACACTTTCACACTTCTCAAAGTTCAGTATTTCAGAGACTGGACCTAGTTAGTTTACTCTGCTACAATATTTTAGTGATATAAGTTCGCACGCGCGCACTTATCTAACCAAAGTTTATACCTGGGTGGAATTTATTCTTCGCACTCGCAGCAAGATGTCTATTCAGAATACCTCGACGTCATACAGAACCGTCAGCGTCTCGTCGGACCCAGCCACCACAGTTCTATCGCCTGGCCAATACATCGACGGTCACAGAACTATGAGTATTTCGTCTGCTCCGGTACAGTATGGCATTGGTAATGGCTACGATACCGTGCGCTACCTGATGCCCGTCCAGCAGGCGATTCAGCAGCAGCAGATGCAGTATGTGCTGGTCAACCAGCCCCCCCAGGTTATGCAGCAGATGGTGTCACCTGTATATTTGCAGAATATCCAGAGGGTCCGTGTAAATAGTTTGGAAGAATCAGACATCTACCGAGAACAAGTTGTAGAGGTGAGTTTATTACAATACACTGCATGATTTATGTTGTGAAGAAATAGGCGTAGTGCCTGTATGAGTATAACAATTTAACGTTCAATAATATTATAAAACGTATCTTAAGTATGTAGAGAACTGTTCACTTCGGCATCATCTATTAGGCTACTTATGATCACATAGGGACCATCGGAGAATCCACCATTTATAGGCAAAAAAGAGAACAGCATGTCAGTGCAGGTCCACATGACAGGTCTATCATAATCTTCCCACTGTGTAATTGTCCCTAACCATTCATTATTTATTTGATAATCCTGTACAGGAAAAGCCACATGCTTTTTTGGATTGGTGATTAGTAGTAATTTGGCAACCATTTGCTCCAGTATAACCCTACACCAGAGAAAAGCACAAATATGAATGAAGCATCATTTACTGAATGCTTGTCTTGTATTGGATCCCACAGGGTACTTGTGTTATGGAGCGAGCCAATCCTAGTCAAGTTCAAACCAGCTGCCACACCTTATAATAAAGCAACAAAAAAAAATGTATGTATTTTTTTATTTTATTTAACCAGGTAGGCCAGTTGAGAACAAGTTCAAATTTACAACTGCGACCTGGCCAAGATAAAGTAAAGCAGTGCGACAAAAACAAACATACAGTCAATAACACAAACACACATTACAGCAACTTCTTACACCCATCTGATTCAACAGTCCCTGTCATCTCTCTATCTGCAGCTGTGTTTCTCTTTGAACTTCTTACACCCATCTGATTCCCTGTCATCTCAAAGTCAAAGTCACCATTATTAGTCAGTTGTACAACCGAATGCCTTCAACTGAAATGTGTCTTCCGCATTTAACCCAACCCCTCTGAATCAGAGAGGTGCGGGGGGGCTGCCTTAATCGACATCCACGTCTTCGGCGCCCGGGGGACAGTGGGTTAACTGCCTTGTTCAGGGGCAGAACAACAGATTTTTACCTTGTCAGCCCGGGGATTTGAACTTGCAACCCTCCGGTTACAAGTCCAACGCTCTAACCACTAGGCTACCTGCCGCCCCTCTCTATCTGCAGCTGTGTTTCTCTTTGAACTTCTTACGCCCATCTGATTCAACAGTCCCTGTCATCTCTCTATCTGCAGCTGTGTTTCTCTTTGAACTTCTTACGCCCATCTGATTCAACAGTCCCTGTCATCTCTCTATCTGCAGCTGTTTCTCTTTGAACTTCTTACGCCCATCTGATTCAACAGTCCCTGTATTCTCTCTATCTGCAGCTGTGTTTCTCTTTGAACTTCTTACGCCCATCTGATTCAACAGTCCCTGTCATCTCTCTATCTGCAGCTGTGTTTCTCTTTGAACTTCTTACGCCCATCTGATTCAACAGTCCCTGTCATCTCTCTATCTGCAGCTGTGTTTCTCTTTGAACTTCTTACGCCCATCTGATTCAACAGTCCCTGTCATCTCTCTATCTGCAGCTGTGTTTCTCTTTGAACTTCTTCTGAAGTGCTACAGAAATTCAAGTGCTTGTTCTTCTTTGAGATTGAATGTGTATCATGTAACTAATAACAGTGGCATGTCCAGAACATTTTGAATGGTGTGGCCAAGGTGGGGCACACACCCAGTTTAGGGGGGCCATGTCATTTTGAACCTTTATTGATGCAAAGTGGATTTCTTTCAATACAATTAAGATGGTTCAACGAATTATAAGACTCAGCATAGGTTTGGTACATTCCCTTGTTCAAATACATCATAAATCAATTCCAAAAGTATTGTTACTGTTTTTGAATTCAAGGTCAGGAATTGAAATAAGGCTATTAGCATGCAGCAGTAAATTAACTTGGAAGTGCCATCTAAAGTGGGAATCATACCGTGACATTAAACGGGATCTCCTACGTAGTTGGTTCGTGCCCACAAGGGCGAGGAAAGGGAAGGAGGGGTGTGAGGGCGTAGAGTTGCAGAAAAAGGTATTTCGTCATTGTCAAAAGCAAGCGGGTGGTTCTGAACTTCGGTAAATACAATGGCCCAATTACACTTGACAGGGTACTTGTGCCTTACAGCCCATGGGTGTTATCCACCACGGAGTGGGACAGAGCAACTCAAAACTGCGGATAACATAAGGTCAGCTATTGTGAAAGAATAGGGTACTAGGGGGTAACTAGCTAAGAACAATTTTAATTGTTTAATTGCTGACATAAAAAAGCAACGTTTGTTAAAAAAAATGTACGTGATAGCAAGTTAGCATAAACTAGCACTAACTGGGCTAGTCATTGTCTAAATGACAGGTGGAAACACATTCATAACCATAAAAGGGTAACTAGCCCCCAGGGGTTGCCCCCAACACACTCATCCAACATATTACTACTTTATTCAAAAATTCTCCCCAAAAAATTCTCTAAACAAGTGGGTTATTTATCTTAAGGTTTTTCTACTTGTATATTTAAAAAAAGAAATATATAGATCTAACTTCATTGGAATGTATCTACAACTTTTTCACAATTTCAAGAAATTAGATTTGAAAGTGTTAAAAAGTGTTTGGTGACATATTGTGGTGTTAATGTGAATTACAGGAGGGGGGGGGGGGCAGTTACCCCAAGGGGCTAGTTACCCCCTAGGACCTTACTTATGAATCTTGTTGATTTCCTCTATAGCTTCAAGAGGCCTACTGGCCTCCTGGTAATTGTGTGGTTCACCTACAGATGGATTTGTGGTTTCAGAGAGAAGCCAGCTGCGAGCCTGCGACCAGGCACGGTGGATGATATCCTTTTCCTGCACAGCAATTTGAAGTAATCCAGTGATGAATGGACTGTTTTTAAAATGATTGTTTTAGTATATTTATTTGTTGTCTAATATTAGAAGGCTCTTTAAATCGATTTGAGTTGTCCATGTGTCGCATTGTATTGTAAAAATAAAAATATATCGTTCTTAATTCATGGCATGGTTTATTTTTTGCCAAATGCTGAATAGACATGCAGACAAATTAATTAATGTAGGAAAATAGAAATAATATTCTACGGTCTGTAGTCATAAAACAATTAGGCTAAATAAATGCGTTATTTTGTTGGGTAATAAAAAAAAATTTTTTTTTAAGGAAAATTGACAAGCTTGAAACATGCATCTGATTATTCATTATGAATAGGATTTATTTGATTTATTTGATTTACATGCTTCATTGTAACCACAATGTCACAAATAATTGAGCACACACAACATGAGCAGATTAACTTGGCCAAAACATTTCTTTATTAAAGACGATGAGAAAGAATGTTGGTACTTATTTATTTTGATTCAAAACCACTAATGATTGAGTCATTCAGCTTTATGCTGACAAATATAGCTTTATGCTGCAAAATAGCCTACTAAATAGGCCTGAACAAATATAATACATTGCCTAATTAAACTAGTACATTTCATTAATAAAATAAATAAAGTAGCTCATGTCTTGAAAATATGGGCAACCCTTTTCCCCTAACCTATTCTCGCTGGACTCTTTCACTCAGTTTCTTCTTCACATCAGCAAAGAAGGACTCCGTGTTTCAGAAACTCACTTTATATGGAGGGGCTATCACGCTTTCACACTGTGGTAAATAAAACCAGTTTGTTATTTAGAATTCTTTCTTTCTGATTTCAGAGGGAGAGAAACAAAAAGCATAATCAGCGTTCTAACTCCCCCTTGTGATAGTGTGGCACAATGACAGAATGAAACAATTTACCACAATCTGCCACCATCTACCACAAACTGATGCAGAATGAACTCAAAACTTTTAATTGAGGAACCACTGTATGTGCGTGTGCATGGGCATTTTTTATGGGCTTTATAGTAAAGGCATGTAAACTGTATTGCTTTTAATGTGTCAGGAACACAACCAGTCAGGATGTTTTCATCTGATTGTCAAATGAATCACTTTAGAAAGTAGGTTAAGTAGGTTACTTGCGCACATTTGTCTACTCCAAAATAAGTCCAGCATCTGTACAGTGCACTGTGCACCCACCATTTGAATAGAAAGCGACATCTATTACAAACACCATACGTGTAATGACATTCAGCCTACCAAGTGGCGTGTATTCATGGATGCCAAGGGAAGCCAGTCTTCCCCCCCCAAAATAAATTTTTTTAAATAAACAAACCTATAAAATTATTTCTCATTCTTGTCTACCCGTGTTTCATAATTTTCCTTCATAGTTTTCCTTCAATTCGCAAGAGGCTGCAACTATTTAACCAGAAAAAAAAGCACAGAGCGAGGGAAACAGCGGCCCTCTGTCTTAGCATCAGCTACTTGAGCTACAGATACTGTCTGTCCAAAAATAATATGACATGTCATACTCTTTTTGGACAGATGGCATCAGAAACATGTGCTACACATACAAATCAAATGAAAGTTTATTGGTCAAAGCTAAGTCAGACGGCGCTGTTTTGCTCACTCTGATGCTTTCTCCGGTGAGATTGATGAGTCTTCCTGTCAGTGCGCGTCTTGGTCAAATTTATCACTATATTCAGAGGTGACCTGGGCCCCCCCTGGACATGCCACTTATTACATAGTAAGTACTACCTCTAGTGCTATGTACATATATTTACTTTAATGAAATGTTGCCTGTTTTTGTTTTGCCTCCTTCAGAATGTCAATGGGAAAACCCCTTCTGTATTCAGCCAGATGTCTAGCCCCATCAAGAGCCATGAGCCTAGTGTTGAAGAGGAGGAGGAAGAGGAGGAGGAGGTGAGAGAGACTATAACACCTGCACATGGTGTTTACTTGTGTACCACTATCTCACACAGACACACACACATACACCTGCATACATGCACAGTTGTGTAGTGCACATGCAAGCATCTAATTACACATGAACAAATACAGGTCTTTCAAGCCTCGAAAATTAGCACTTATATACAAAAAAAACCTGTAATTAGCTCCCAATGACTGTAATTTCCTCCACATTAAAGGGATAGTTCGACATTTTGGCAAGTCTGATGAGCACGAATAGCATGCTAACTGTTCCTTTACACTATCAGTCATTGTGCTAGTTAGCGTTGTCTCATGGAACTACCTCTAAATTCCTTCATACTGGATGCAGAGACATAAAAATGGTATCCACGATGGTTTTTTGTTGCAGCTAGTGATATTCATAAAATAAATATTTTTTCACATAAAACCATCCCGCAATATATCACCCCCCCCCAAAAAAAAAAAAAAAAACACTTGTGGAAACCCTGCAGTACCTTTAGGGGTCTGCGGACCCCCGTTTGAAAACCTCTGTTCTAGAGCAACAAGTGGACTTACAAATAGCCTACCAAATGTCTGTAATTATAAGCAGAAAAACATCTAAATGAGGCTTAAAAAACATGTTTTCCCTGCACCCCCTGTCCCAAAAAGGTTGTGCCGCCCCTGCAACAGATGAGTGCTTCCTGAATGAATTAGCAAGTGTTTGACAGCAGTTGTGTGGACCTGGAGTCCTGGGTTTGAATAGCCCTGTCTTAGAGTATACACTCCTGGGCTTTTTACACCCCCCACTCACTGACCTATTTCTGCTCTTCACTGTGTCATTTTCTGCCTCTTTACACATCTGCCCATCATCTGCACTACAGCAGTAAATCTTTTAATATTTTATTACTACAGTATTGCAATTTGCAACACAGTTGGAATACATCCATGAGGACATTGAGCCATGGAAATGTTAAACAAATTAGTAATTTTTTGCTGAGTTAGATGGAGCATTTCAGTAGTTAGTTACAGTGGGGAAAAAAAGTATTTAGTCAGCCACCAATTGTGCAAGTTCTCTCACTTAAAAAGATGAGAGAGGCCTGTAATTTTCATCATAGGTACACTTCAACTATGACAGACAAAATGAAGAAAAAAAATCCAGAAAATCACATTGTAGGATTTTTAATGAATTTATTTGCAAATTATGGTGGAAAATAAGTATTTGGTCACATACAAACAAGCAAGATTTCTGGCTCTCACAGACCTGTAACTTCTTCTTTAAGAGGCTCCTCTGTCCTCCACTCATTACCTGTATTAATGGCACCTGTTTGAACTTGTTATCAGTATAAAAGACACCTGTCCACAACCTCAAACAGTCACACTCCAAACTCCACTATGGCCAAGACCAAAGAGCTGTCAAAGGACACCAGAAACAAAATTGTAGACCTGCACCAGGTTGGGAAGACTGAATCTGCAATAGGTAAGCAGCTTGGTTTGAAGAAATCAACTGTGGGAGCAATTATTAGGAAATGGAAGACATACAAGACCACTGATAATCTTCCTCGATCTGGGGCTCCACGCAAGATCTCACCCCGTGGGGTCAAAATGATCACAAGAACGGTGAGCAAAAATCCCAGAACCACACGGGGGGACCTAGTGAATGACCTGCAGAGAGCTGGGACCAAAGTAACAAAGCCTACCATCAGTAACACACTACGCCGCCAGGGACTCAAATCCTGCAGTGACAGACGTGTCCCCCTGCTTAAGCCAGTACATGTTCAGGCCCGTCTGAAGTTTGCTAGAGAGCATTTGGATGATCCAGATGAGGATTGGGANTAACTTCGTCTTTAAGAGGCTCCTCTGTCCTCCACTCGTTACCTGTATTAATGGCACCTGTTTGAACTTGTTATCAGTATAAAAGACAGCTGTCCACAACTTCAAACAGTCACACTCCAAACTCCACTATGGCCAAGACCAAAGAGCTGTCAAAGGACACCAGAAACAAAATTGTAGACCTGCACCAGGTTGGGAAGACTGAATCTGCAATAGGTAAGCAGCTTGCTTTGAAGAAATCAACTGTGGGAGCAATTATTAGGAAATGGAAGACATACAAGACCACTGATAATGCTCCTCGACCTGGGGCTCCACGCAAGATCTCACCCCGTGGGGTCAAAATGATCACAAGAACGGTGAGCAAAAATCCCAGAACCACAAGGGGGGACCTAGTGAATGACCTGCAGAGAGCTGGGACCAAAGTAACAAAGCCTACCATCAGTAACACACTACGCCGCCAGGGACTCAAATCCTGCAGTGACAGACGTGTCCCCCTGCTTAAGCCAGTACATGTTCAGGCCCGTCTGAAGTTTGCTAGAGAGCATTTGGATGATCCAGATGAGGATTGGGAGAATGTCATATGGTCA
>QNTS01000223.1:13074-98804 GCA_003317085.1 Hucho hucho
CTGTTAGAGCCAGAAATCTTGCTTGTTTGTATGTGACCAAATACTTATTTTCCACCATAATTTGCAAATAAATTCATTAAAAATCCTACAATGTGATTTTCTGGATTTTTTTTCCTCATTTTGTCTGTCATAGTTGAAGTGTACCTATGATGAAAATTACAGGCCTCTCTCATCTTTTTAAGTGAGAGAACTTGCACAATTGGTGGCTGACTAAATACTTTTTTTCCCCACTGTACTCCAGAATGTCATGAAGAGTGATCAGATGAATTGCAATTAATTGCAAAGTCCCTCTTTGCCATGCAAATTAACTGAATCCCCCCAAAACATTTCCACTGCATCTCTCGTTAACACAGGTGTGAGTGTTGACGAGGACAAGGCTGGAGATCACTCTGTCATGTTGACTGAGTTCGAATAAGACTGGAAGATTCAAATGGAGGGTGGTGATTGGAATCATTGTTCTTCCTCTTTCAACCATGGTTACCTGAAAGGAAATATCATTGCTTTGCTAAAAAAAGGCTTCACAGGCAAGGATATTTCTGCCAGTAAGATTGCACCTAAATCAACCATTTATCGGATCATCAAGAACTTCAAGGAGAGCGGTTCAATTGTTGTGAAGAAGGCTTCAGGGCGCCCAAGAAAGTCCAGCAAGCGCCAGGACCATCTTCTAAAGTTGATTCAGCTGCGGGATCAGGACACCACCAGTACAGAGCTTGCTCAGGAATGGCAGCAGGCAGGTGTGAGTGCATCTGCACGCACAGTGAGGCAAAGACTTTTGGAGGATGGCCTTGTGTCAAGAAGGGCAGCAAAGAAGCGACTTATCTCCAGGAAAAACATCAGGGATAGACTGATATTCTGCAAAAGGTACAGGGATTGGACTGCTGAGGACTGGGGTAAAGTCATTTTCTCTAATGAATCCCCTTTCCGATTGTTTGGGGCATCCGGAAAAAAGCTTGTCCGGAGAAGACAAGGTGAGCGCTACCATCAGTCCTGTGTCATGCCAACAGTAAAGCATCCTGAGACCATTCATGTGTGGGGTTGCTTCTCAGCCAAGGGAGTGGGCTCACTCACAATTTTGCCTAAGAACACAGCCATGAATAAAGAATGGTACCAACACATCCTCCGAGAGCAACTTCTCCCAACCATCCAGGAACAGTTTGGTGACGAACAATGCCTTTTCCACCATGACGGAGCACCTTGTCATAAGGCAAAAGTGATAACTAAGTGGCTTGGGGAACAAAACATTGATATTTTGGATCCATGGCCAGGAAACTCCCCAGACCTTAATCCCATTGAGAACTTGTAGTCAATCCTCAAGAGGCGGGTGGACAAACAAAAGCCCACAAATTCTGACAAACTCCAAGCATTGATATTGCAAGAATGGGCTGCCATCAGTCAGGAAGTGGCCCAGAAGTTAATTGACAGCATGCCAGGGCGGATTGCAGAGGTCTTGAAAAAGAAGGGTCAACACTGCAAATATTTACTCTTTGCATCAACTTCATGTAATTGTCAATGAAAGCCTTTGACACTTATGAAATGCTAGTAATTATACTTCAGTATTCCATAGTAACATCTGGCAAAAATATCTAAAGACACTGAAGCAGCAAACTTTGTGGAAATTTATATTTGTGTCATTCTCAAAACCTTTGGCCATGACTGTACAGCTAAATTAATCACCAGTTTCTCCCCAGATGTCCATAGGTCATCCCTGTAGACCAGGGGTGAGCAATTCCAGTCCTCGAGGGCCTGATTGGTGTTACAGTTTTTCCCCAGCTCATGCTAACACACCTGACTCCAATAATCACCTAATCATGATCTTCAGTTTAGAATGCAATTTGATTGATCAGCTGTGTTTGCTAGGGATGGAGAAAAAGTATGACACCAATCAGGCCGTGAGGACAGGAGTTGCCCACTTCTGCTGTAGACTGTCCGAAGCTAGTGCCTTACAGCTGTAGACTTATCATGTAGTTATCAACTTAGGATAGTGCCCTAAGCTACACACCGCTAGGATCGCAAGTAGGATCGCCCTACATATGACATTAGACAAAATGCCATGATAGAGTAGTTCAGCCAGTACAGTGGATGTATATAGAATATTGTACAATGAGATGATTAAGGTGTGGTAACTATATTTTGTATAATTTTTGTTTGTGTTTTTATATAAAAAAAGGAAGTTAGGAAGTGATAGAGCCACAAACAGGTTCTCCATACAGCCACTTGTTAGTGCCACAACGCCGCTCATTTAGGAAAGAAATGTAATGATGTATTGCGTGAGTGTTGTGCGTTATTAATGTCTGTCTAAGTTACTGCCTATATCCACCAGCCTGGACAACCGGACGACGGGTCCAGAAAGACTATACACAACCAGGACATCCCCTGGCCATTCTTGTGGTGGTCTGCAGCTTGCAGAAATCCTACCAGGGTAAACCACCAGAGGGGGACTGCTACTGGTTTTGACACCTCCACACCCAGTCATAAATTAAGCAGGAGAGGACTTTCTCTCTACCCTCCAGTATTGGCTAAAGGAATGTCCCTTTGTCTCCAGAGACTTTTGCCTGCCCAAAAACATCAAAAAAGTGGACAATGGAACAATAATTATATCATAAAGAATGTGGGGAATGGTCAGTGGGGAGATATGGAAAACTAATGTCATATTGTTTTTCATTTTGTGATGTCATTAAAAACTGTATGGATGAAATACTGTAACTTGGAAAGGATACCCCCTTTATCTGTCAAGTTTCCAATCAATACGCTGTGCATAGGATATGATAAATTATGAACATATTTTTGTTAATATAGGAATGTGATTTTAGGAGTCATAAGGGATCACTTCTAATCATATCTTTTGCACATTAAGTTGCCACGCCCCGAGTGATGTCAGAGAGCTTGTCAGCATGGCGAAACTCCCCTTTTGACCAAGAGTGCATAAAGGCATGGAAGAGAAATCAACCTTTAGACCAGGAAACATGAGGCGTTAGCTACATGTTAGAAATGGTTGAAACTTTGAACCTCAACATGAGGTGAAGAAATAAACTCACCTTCCTTTAGACCAGAGAGACGAAGAGCTGCAGCTCATGAGATTCTTAAAATAGCCATCCTTTGTCTTGATGACAGCTTTGCACACTCTTGGCATCCTCTCAACCAGCTTCACCTGGAATGCTTTTCCAACAGGCTTGAAGGAGTTCCCACATGTGCTGAGCCCTTGTTGGCTACTTTTCCTACACTCTGCGGTCCGACTCATCCCAAACCATCTCAATTTGGTTGAGGACGGGGGATTGTGGAGGCCAGGTAATCTGATGCAGCCCACCATCACTCCCCTTCTTGGTAAAAGGTCCTTGTCCTGATATTCCCACTAAGCCTAAACTAGACAGGATGGCGTACCGCTGCAGAATCCTGTGGTAGCCATGCTGGTTAAGTGTGCCTTGAATTTTAAACAAATCACAGACAGCGTCACCAGCAAAGCACCGCCCCACACCATAACACCTCCTCCTCCATGCTTTATGGTGGGAAATACACATACACATGCTCATCTGTTTACCCACACCGCGTCTCACAAAGACAAAGTGGATGGAACCAAAATTCTCAAATTTGGACTCCAGACCAAAGGACACATTTCCACCAGTCTAATGTCCATTGCTTGGGTTTCTTGGCCCAAGCAAGTCTCTTCTTATTATTGGTGTCCTTTAGTAGTGGTTTCTTTGCAGCAATTCGACTATGAAGGCCTGATTCACGCAGTCTCCTCTGAACAGTTGATGTTGAGATGTGTCTGTTACTTGAACTCTGTGAAACATTTATTTTGGCTGCAATTTCTGAGGCTGTTAACTCTAATGAACTTATCCTCTGCAGCAGAGGTAACTCTGGGTCTTCCATTCATGTGTCGGTCCTCATGAGAGCCAGTTTCATCATAGTGCTTGATGGTTTTTGTGACTGCACTTGAAGAAACTTTCAAAGTTCTTGAAATGTTCCGTATTGACTGACCTTCATGTCTTAAAGTAATAATGGACTATTGCTTCTCTTTGCTTATTTGAGCTGTTCTTGCCATAATATGGACTTGGTCTTTTATCAAATAGGTCTATCTTCTGTATACCCCCCTTGTCACAACAGTACTGATTGGCTCAAACGTATTAAGAAGGAAAGAAATTCCACAAATTAACTTAAGAAGGCACACCTGTTCATTGAAATGCATTCCAGGTGACTACCTCATGAAGCTGGTTGAGAGAATGCCAAGAGTGTGCAAAGCGGTCATCAAGGCAAAGGGTGGCTACTTGGAAGAATCTCAATTATAAAATGTATTTGATTAGCACTTTTTGGGTTACGACATGATTCCATATGTGTTATTTCATAGTTTTGATGTCTTCACTATTATTCTACAATGTAGAAAATAGTAAAAATAAAGAAAAAACCCTTGAATGAGTAGGTGTTCTAAAACTTTGGATCGGTAGTGTAAAAGACATTACTTGACCAAAAGCACGTGGACACCAGCTCGTCGAACATCTCATTCCAAAATATTGGGCATTAATATGGACTTTTCTGCTATTACACCATCCACTCCTCTGGGAAGGCTTTCCACTTGATGTTGGAACATTGCTGCTGGGACTTGCTTCAATTCAGCCACAAGAGCATTAGTGAGGTCTGGAACTGCAGTTGGTGAGGTCGGGAACGATTAGTCCTTGCTCGCAGTCGGCGTTCCAATTCATCCCAAAGGGTTTTGATGGGGTTGAGGTCAGGGCTCTGTGCAGGCCAGTCAAGTTCTTCCACAATGTGGTGTTTCGAAGGATGCATGGCTATCGACCTTCGCCTCTCCCGAGTCCATACTGGAGTTGCAGCAGTGGGACAAGACTGTATCAATTGGATATCATGAAAATTGGGGAGAAGAAGGGGTAAAAATATAAATTTTATTCCACAACGATCGACAAACCATTTCTGAATGAACCTCGCTTTGTGCACGGGGGCATTTTCATTCTGAAACAGTGAAGGGCCTTCCCCAAACCGTTGCCACAAAGTTGGAAGCACAGAATCATCTAGAGTGTCATTGTATGCTGTAGCATTAAGATTTCCCTTCACTGGAACTAAGGGGCCTAGCCCGAACCATGAAAAACATGGTCCTCATCCACCAAACATTACAGTTGGCACTATGCATTGGGGCACGTACTGTTTTCCTGGCATCCGCCCAACCCAGATTCATCCATCGGACTGCCAGATGGTGTAAAGTGATTCACACTTCAGAGAATGCGTTTCCATTGCTCCAGAGTCCAATGGTGACAAGCTTTACACCACTGCAACTTTGCATTGCACATGGGGATCTTAGGTTTATGTGTGGCTGCTCGGCCATGGATATCCATTTCATAAAGCTCCCGATGAACAGTTATTGTGCTGACCTTACTTCCGGAGGCAGTTTGGAATCGGGAGTGAGTGTTGGAACCGAGGACAGACGATATTTACACGCTACGTGCTTCAGTACTTGGCGGTCCCGTTCTGTGAGCTTGGTAGGCCGCACAATGCGCCGTTGATGCGCGTAGATGTTTCCACTTCACAATAATAGCCTTCCACAAGCTTCCCACAATAAGTTGGGTGAATTTTGGCTCATTCCTCCTGACAGAGTTGGTGTAACTGAGTCAGGTTTATAGGCATCCTTGCTCGCATATGCTTTTTCAGTTCTGCCAACACATTTTCTATGGGATTGAGGTCAGGGCTTTGTGATGGCCACTCCAATACCTTGAATTTGTTGTCCTTAAGCCATTTTGCCACAACTTTGGAAGTATGCTTGGGGTCATTGTTCATTTGGAAGACCCAATTGCGACCAAGCTTTAACTTCCTGACTGATGTCTTGAGATGTTGCTTCAATATATCCACATAATTTTCCTACCTCATGATGCCATCTATTTTGTGAAGTGCATCAGTCCCTCCTGCAGCAAAGCACACCCACAACATGATGCTGCCACCCCCGTGCTTCACGGTTGGGATGGTGTTCTTCGGCTTGCAAGCCTCGCCCTCTTTCCTCCAAACATAACAATGGTCATTATGGCCAAACAGTTCAAACAGTTGCAAACCGTAGTCTGGCTTTTTTATGGCGGTTTTGGAGCAGTGGCTTCTCCTTGCTGAGCGGCCTTTCAGCTTATGTCGATATATAGGACTCGTTTTACTGTGGATATACTTTTGTACCTGTTTCCTCCAGCATCTTCACAAGGTCCTTTGCTATTGTTCTGGGATTGATTTGCACTTTACGCAACAAAGTACGTTCATCTCTAGGAGACAGAAGGCGTCTCCTTCCTGAGCGGTATGACGGCTACATGGTCCCATGGTGTGTACTATTGTTTGTACAGATGAACGTGGTACCTTCAGGCATTTGGAAATTGCTCCCAAGGATGGACCAGACTTGTGGTGGTCTACAATTTTTTTCTGAGGTCTTGGCTGATATCTTCTGATTTTCCAATGATGTCAAGCAAAGAGGCACTGCGTTTGAAGGTGGGCTTTGAAATACATCCACAGGTACACCTCCAATTGACTCAAATTATGTCAATTAGCCTATCAGAAGCTTCTAAAGCCATGACATCATTTTCTGGAATTGTCCAAGCTGTTTAAAGGCACAGTCAACTTAGTGTATGTTAACTTCTGACCCACTGGAATTGTGATACAGTGAAATATAAGTGAAATAATCTGTCTGTAAACAATTGTTGGAAAAATGACTTGTGTCATGCACAAAGTAGATGTCCTAAACGACTTGCCAAAACTATAGTTTGTTAACAAGAAATGTATGGAGTGGTTGAAAAACGAGTTTTAATGACTCCAACCTAAGTTTATGTAAACTTCCGACATCAACTGTATGTTGGATACAGGTCTCCAACCAAAAATACAAGTCATAGAATTGTCACGATCTTCTATAGGGACGGACCAAGGCGCAGCGAGGTATCCAGTATACATACTTTATTTATGAACACAACTGGGAAAATAATAAACAAAACAAACGAAGATCGAAACTACGGCACATAACATGGACTAAACACTTAAGCCATGAACCAAACATCAAACAATAACCCACAAAACCCTAGTGCAAAACCACAAACATATATATGGTTCCCAATTAGAGGTAACGACACTCGGCTGCCTCTAATTGGGAACCATTAACCCAACATAGAAATTCACACCTAGAACCAATAAACCCTACACCAAAAATGAAACTAAACACGCCAGCCTGTAAACTCAGGCCTGGACGTGACAAGAATAGGGTTAAGCCAGAGGCTCAGATGAAACGACCCAAGCATTTGATACATCTCTTAAAATGTTTATATTTGGTTGCATTCAATATTACTTTTGTAATATAGTAAATAGCCTTAAATTAAGATTATCTTACAAACTAATACAACAGTTTTTATTCAACCTTAAAATGAGTAACTCATCCATGGCCACATTGAGGTTATTGTAACTGTAAAAAAGTCTTTAAATGTAATCATATAAAGTGTGCATGCAAAGGTCGCAGGTCTGTGGAGAGCTTCACAATATAAACATCAGTGAATAGCATTGATCACTTGCACTATGTATTTTTAATGTAACCTCAAGTGCAATCCAGGTTATTTGGTTATGTTATTAGATGAAGCACAGTTATAACACATTAAGTTGTTGTATAAATACAAAATATCGGACATTGTCTTCCCATTTGAACTTTGTCGTTCTTTTGAATGGTTGAAAGCGCAGTGATAACACATTTCGACGATAACTAAACCAAAAATCAGATATTGTTTTTCCATTGGAATTTTGCTGTGCATTTTGAGGTTCAAAGCATAGTGATATCACATTGGAAATGTAGTGGTATTTAAAATTTTGTATTGTAGATATGTAGTTGTATTATATTTTTAAAACAAAATTGAGCTTTGACAACAAAACACGTCAGTTGGTGTAGCACTTGCGAGGCACAGCTGAGCATAAATTTTAATAATTTACTAATAATTAGTTGTTTTATTTTACTGGACTGATGGTACCTGCATCTGATGGTCATGGTGATTACAAGACACCTGGGAACTTGAAAAAAAAAATCTTGTTTTACTCCATGTGTAACTCTGTGTTGTTGTATGTGTCGAACTGCTTTTGCTTTATCTTGGCCAGGTCGCAGTTGTAAATGAGAACTTGTTCTCAACTTGCCTACCTGGTTAAATAAAGGTGAAATAAAATTTTAAAAAACATCAGTGACCTTCAGGTAGGAAAGTCGGAGCTCTATAAAGATGCCCGAGTTTCCTAGTTGGATGACCGTTTTTCCCCAGTCGGATCTCCTTTTTCTCCCGAGTTCCCAGTTGTCTTGAACACACGGAAGTCTGAGATTTCCGAGTTCCCAGTTGTTTTGAACACAGCATTTGTCTCAGCAGAGGGAGGGAGAGAGAAGCAGAGGGTCAGCCTCAAGGTTCCCACTCTTTCCTTCCTTTCCTCTGGTGAGACTGACCAGAGAGAGGGGACACCGTCTTCCACCTGATGGCGAAACTCGAGTCACACTGCATCTGCCTCAGGCACAAATTCATGTTGTTCCTATGATCAGAGAAAGTGAAATACTCCTCGATATTAAAATAGATGCGACGAGCTGCTAATAATAATAAAAATGCAGGGCTATCGATACACTTGCCTACTCATTCATTGCAGCTGCAGCGAGAGTGGAAGTAGAGAAAAGTGTGTTTTATGTGTTGAATAAAAACAGTGTTAACAGTGCTGAATAAAACTTTATGAACTCACTCATAAAAACAGCAGCTCTTTGCTAAATTCTTTGACAGTCTCTCTCTGGTCATGGTTTTCGAAGTTATGAAATCTCACGTAGGCTAGTATCAAATGTATTATTATGGACAAAAGAGCAAGATGGGATTGAGAGTCAAACAGAAGTTATCAAGACTGTGCAGCCGAAATGGTGGTGAGTAGTGTGGATGAAATGGAGGAAATGGAGAGAAGGTTGGAGAAGCAACACCTATACTGGAACGCAAACAATATGGGTGTCAGTTCCGATGCAATTTGGGTGTCAGTTCTGATGATATGGAGCGAGAGGATGAGAGTCAAGGACCGGAATGGTCTGTAGTGGAAAGACATAGAATAGAAATCATGATACAGAAAGCAGTGGAGCATCTAGTAAAGAAGGCATAAAGAATGCCAAGGTAGGAAACAAGAGTAATGATTTGTGGTAAGTGATGATTGTGTTTGATGAGACCACAGGGCCTCAATGACACTCTATCCAACTAACTAATGCTGAAGAGAAAGAGGTAGGTGAAGTCAAATAAGCTTGGTTCATTGGAAATTGTAGTTAAAATTTTGTGGTGGCCAGGCTCAGCAAGAGAAGATTCTGATAATGGAAAAACTTAATGGGAAGAAGACTAAAAGCTGGGGTCCCAATATCTACAGTGCATTCGGAAAATATTCAGACATTTTCCACATTTTGATACGTTACAACCTTATTCTAAAATTGATTAAATTGGTTTTCCCCCCTCATCAATCTACACACAGTACCCCATAATGACATAGCAAAAACAGGTTGTTATAACATTTTGCAAAAACAGAAATATTACATTTACATAAGTATTCAGACCCTTTACTCAGTACTTTGTTGAAAAACCTTTGGCAGCGATTACAGCCTTGAGTCTTCTTGGGTAGGAAGCTACAAGCTTGGCACACCAGTATTTGGGGAGTTTCTCCCATTGTTCTCTACATATCTTCTCAAGCTCTGTCAGGTTGTATGGCGAGCGTCGCTGCACAGATATTTTCAAGTCTCTCCAGAGATGTTAGATCGGGTTCAAGTCTTTGCTCTGGCTGGGCCACTCAAGGGCATTCAGAGACTTGTCCCGAATCCACTCCTGAATTGTCTTGGCTGTGTGCTTAGGGTCGTTGTCCAGCCTGAGGCCCTGAGCGCTCTGGAGATCATAAAGGATCTCTCTGTACTTTGCTTCGTTCATCTTTCCCTTCGTCCTGACTAGTCTCCTAGTCCCTGCCGCTGAAAAACATCCCTACAGCATGATGCAGCCACCACCATGCTTCACCGTAAGGATGGTGGCAGGTTTCCTCCAGACGTGACACTTGGCATTCAGGCAAGAGAATCTTGTTTCTCGTGGTCTGAGAGTCCTTTAGGTGCCTTTTGGCAAACTACAAGCGGGCAGTCAAGTGCCTTTTACTGTGGAGTGACTTCCGTCTGGCCACTCTACCATAAAGGCCTGATTGGTGGAGGGCTGCAGAGATGGTTGTCCGTCTGGAAGGTTCTCCCATCTCCACAGAGGAACTCTGGACCTCTGTCAGAGTGATCATCAGGCTTCTTGGTCACCTCCCTGACCAAGGCCATTCTCCATCGATTGCTCAGTTTGGCTGGGCGGCCAGCTCTAGGAAGAGTCTTGGTTGTTCCAAACTTCTTCCATTTAAGAATGATGGAGGCCACTGTATTCTTGGTGACCTTCAATGCTGCAGAAGGTTTTTGGTACCCTTCCCAAGATGCGTGCCTCGACACAGTCCTGTCTCAGAGCTCTAGGGACAATTCCTTCGACCTCTTGGCTTGGTTTTTGCTCTGACATGCACTGTCAACTGTAATACCTTATATAGACAGGTGTGTCTTTCCAAATAATGTCCAATCAATAGAATTTACCACAGGTGGACTCCAATCAAGTTGTAGAAACATCTCAAGGATGATCAATGGAAACAAGATGCACCTGAGCTTAATTTCGAGCCTCATAGCAAAGTGTCTGAATACTTATGCAAGTAAGGTATTTCTGTTTTTTCCTTTTAATACATTTGCAAACATTTCTACAAACCTGTTTTCGCTTTGTGATTATGGGGTTTTGTGTGTAGATCCATTTTAGAATAAAGCTGTTACGTAACAAAATGTGGAAAAAGGGAAGGGGTCTAAATACTTTCTGAATGTACTATGTCCATAGATAAAGAAAATGTGAAGCGAGGAAGAAGGATTGAGGCCAAAAGGTTGATCAGTAGGAAAGAGGGTCAAAGAAGTGAAAGCTTATCAGTACTGCTGAAGTTTTAAAAGGTTTTGGCTGGAAAACTACAGATCGTATTTCTTAGTTTCAATGTCAGAATTTGTCCCATAACCATTTCAGTGTTTTAAATTCCAAAGAATGGGACATGTAGCTGTTCAATGTAAAGCAAGGAAAATATGTGCGAAGTCTGGAGGGGAAAATGATTACGGTGAATGTAGGAGCAATGTGAAGGTTAAGTGTTGTAATTGTGGGGTGTAGAGCATCATTTGGTGGATGCCAGGTGCAGAGAGAGGCTAGAGAGGCTCAGAGATATAGAATTAGTCATGATGTATCATATCATGACAGATTCAAAACAAATCAAACTTTATTTATTTATCACATGCCGACAAGTGTAGACCTTACCGTGAAATGCTTACTTGCAAGCCCTTCAAGAAAGAGTTAAGAAAATATTTACCAAATAAACTAAAGTAAAAATTTATAAAAAGTAACAGAATAACATAACAATAACGAGGCTATATACAGGGGGTACCGGTACCGAGTCAATGTGCGGGGGTACAGGTTAGTCAAGGTTATTTGTACATGTAGGCAGGGGTGAAGTGACTATGCATAGATAATACACAGCGAGTAGCAGCCGTGTAAAAGAAAATGGAGGGGGGGTGGTCAATCACGGCATGCACTTTCACCACCTTGTCAAGTTCATCATAGTATTTAATTTGTAGCATTCTTTCCCAAGTCATAGTGTGAGGACCACACAGCATATTAACATTGTAAAATGAATTACGTAAAAAAATGGCAGACACAAAAAGATGCCACATTGTCTAGCATTTTTGTTTGGTGGACATTTGGAAAGTTGACAGAATTTGCTGGGTCCAACAGGCCTGTCATGTCATTTTATATCGGACGTAATTTACTCCCATAAAAAAGGTTGGATGGAAACCTGGTTATTGATAACGTAAACCTGGTTATTGATAACGCAATAATCTGTTGTATAAATAAACAAAATATCTGACATTGAATTCCCATTTGAACTTTGCTGTGCTTTGATTGCAAGCGCAGTGCTAGAAATTATAAATCCACTCGGTGATTCGAAAAGTGTTTCTTCTTATGACAGAAGCGCAGACGTGGTACTGTTTTGGTGCGTTCCTTTTAGCCTGCCAGGGGTGCCCGATCAGCGCCGCCGGCATTTAAACTTAAAATATTCCACCCAACGGGCAAAGCAGAACTAACCTTTCCTCTTGAATGTGAGGCAGATTGACAGCACTCTGACAGCACTCTGACACAATGAATGGGGGGCACCAAGAGGGCCCATTTCCACTTTAGAAGAGAGAGATAAGCATAATTTAATGTGAACAATGAAATTGAAAAATCATGGTATCCTAAGTGTAACTAATGTGTTTTAACTTGGAACACTTCAAACGCAAGTAATGACTGTCACTTTGATTAGGCTCATAAGTATCGCATACCATTCATTAACGAAACGAGCAATTTCGGAGATACAAATATTGTATGCAGTTCATAGTATTAATTCAAGCTTCATCTAATACGTCATGTTTGTTCTTGTTTTACCAATTGACCTACTGTAACCTAAATCCTCTTCATTTGCACTGATTAGCAGATGTTATTCAAATCACATGTGGTGTTTAGCCTATGGTCTCTCTTATCCTTTTTCAACCAATGGCACCAAAATGTAATATCCTTGTATACAATATCCATATTTTAAGAACCCAAACTATAATTAAAGTAATTCTTGAGAAAATAAAATACAAGTTTTAGCCTAATAACTTGAGAAGCCCGCGTGAATTGAATCATGCTTCACCATCTGGCAGTACGACGGACGAATCTGGGTTTGGCGGATGCCAGGAGAACGCTACCTGCCAGAATGCATAGTGCCAACTATAAAACTTGGTGGATGAAGAATAATGGTCTGGGGCTGTTTTTAATGGTTCAAGCTAGACCCCTTAGTTCCAGTAAAGGGAAATATTAACACTACAGCATACAATAGTAAGGACAGACACTGGGAGACGAGAAGCAAGTATAGGGTTTGCATATTTAATGAATAAACAGACAGGAAACAAAACACAAACAGCGTCTGGACAATGGACACATAACGACACTAATGCTGACTCGGGAAAGAAACTGAGGAAGTGACAGATAAAGGGGAGGTAATTAATAACATGATGGGGTCCAGGTGAGTCAGATGAAGCGCTGATGCGCATAACGAGGGTGACAGATGTGCGTAATGATAAGCAGCCTGGTGACCTTGAGCGCCAGAGAGGGGGAGCTGGAGCAGGCGTGACAACAATGACATTCTAGAGGAGTCTGTGGTTCCAACTTTGTGGCAACAGTTTGGGGAAGGCCCTTTCCAGCATGACAATGCCCCCGTGCACAAAGCGAGGTACATCCAGAAATGATTTGCCGAGATCGGTGTGGAAGAACTTGACTGGCCTGCACAGAGCCCTGACCTCAACCCCATCGAACACCTTTGGGATGAATTGGAACGCCGACTGCGAGCCAGGCCTATCGCCCAACATCAATGCCCGACCTCACTAATGCTTGTGGCTGAATGGAAGCAAGTCCCCGCAACAATGTTCCAACATCTATTGAAAAGTCTTCCCAGAAGAGCGAAGGCTGTTATTGCAGCAAAGGAGTGACCAACTCCATATTAATGAACATCTCATTCCAAACTCATGGGCACATACATTACATGACCAAAAGTACCTCCTCTCAGTCAGCATGTATTCTAACGGCTTCATGAAACAGTCCCCTCAATTAACTCCACACTGAAATAAAAGAAACAATTAGCAAAAAAAAAAATGTATAAATGCTAATGCTAAATGCCAATGTCAGGCTGGGTCTGTAGCTCTATTTGGCATATCCCATAATAAAAAACAGCTGGCTAGCTTGTAATGTGGTGAATTAAAGTAGCCTATATAGCTTTTTCTGTTTAGCTAACGTCAGCTAAGTTAGTCAGCTAGCTAGCTATCTTAAAAACGTGCTAAAATCTATTAACGTTTCAACTTAATTTATCTAGCCTATAGTTTATCACATGACTTTGGCTTCATATGTTTGAATTAAATAATCAACTTTGCTTACCTTCATACATTGAAAAATAATGTGCTTATTGTTAGGCTAGGCTACTTGCAAGTTGGTTTTCGAATTGGAATGGCAGTAAAAAAAAAAAAATATTGCCCAAAAGGTTCTATATAAAAACACTTTTTTAATCTAAGAGTGTATGCTTTTCTTAAACATTGTTTCTTCCTTCTAGCAAGCATTTAGTTTGCAACAGCATAGGTTTGTATTACCCTTTCTGTTTGCTACTCAGACCTTGGCGAAAATGTTGCAAATTATGAATATGATCTTCTCCCTGCTGTCGAGCGCTAACATGTCGGACCTCAGCCAGCCATTTTTCTGACCAGGCAAAATTATGCAGCAGCATCATTAACAAGGATATACAAACTATAAATGTCAATGCAAAACAGCTTAAACAAATTTAAAGGGAATGTTTGTTGCCATACCAGAGTTTGATGTGACTGGGTGAGCTTTTGTTAGCTGTTCTTTTCAAAAATCCCCTTTACACTCTGGGGTAGGGATAGAACCCTCAAGGTTCTTTGCCTTCAATGGGTATATATAGTACCAGTCAAAAGTTGACACCTACTCATTCAAGGGGTTTTCTTTATTTCTACATTGTAGAATAATAGTGAAGACATCAAAACTATGAAATAACACATATGGAATCATGTAGTAACCAAACAGTGTTAAACAAATCAAAATATATTTTATATTTGAGACTCCTCAAAGTAGCCACCCGTTTACTTTGATGACAGATTTACACACTCTTGGCATTCTCAACGAGCTTCACCTGCAATGCATTTCAATTAACAAGTGTGCCTTAAAAGTTAATTTGTGGAATTTCTTTCCTTCTTAATGCGTTTAAGCCAATCCGTTGTGTTGTGACAAGGTAGGGGTGGTATACAGAAGATAGCCCTATTTGGTAAAAGACCAAGTACATATTATGGCAAGAACAGCTCAAATAAGCAGAGAGAAATGACAGTCCATCATGAATTTAAGACATGGTCAAGCAATAAGGACACTTAAGAACTTTGAAAGTTTCAAGTGCAGTCGCAAAAACCATCAAGCTGGCTCTCATGAGGAACGCCACAGGAATGGAAGACCCAGAGTTACCTCTGCTGCAGAGGATAAGTTCATTAGAGTTAACTGCACTTCAGATTGCAGCCCAAATAAATGCTTCACAGAATTCAAGTAATGGACACATCAACTGTTCAGAGGAGACTGTGAATCAGGCCTTCATGGTCCATTTGCTGCAAAGAACACTACTAAAGGACACCAATGAGAAGAGACTTACTTGGGCCAAAAAACACGAGCAATGGACATTAGACCGGTGGAAATCTGTCATTTGGTCTGATGAGTCCAAATTTGAGATTTTTGGTTCCAACCGCCTTGTCTTTGAGAGACGCAGAGTAGGTGCACGGATGATCTCCGCATGTGTGGTTCCCACCGTGAAGCATGGAGGTGGTGTGATGGTGCTTTGCTGGTGATTTATTTAGAATTCAAGGCACACAACCAGCATGGCTACCACAGGATTCTGCAGTGATACGCCATCCCATCTGGTTTGCGCTTAGTGGGACTATCATTTGTTTTTCAACAGGACAATGACCCAAAACACACCTCCAGGCTGTGTAAGAGATATTTGACCAATGATAGTGATGAGTGCTGCATCAGATGACCTGGCTTCCACAGTCACCCGACCTCAACCCAATTGAGATGATTTGTAATGAGTTGGACCGCAGAGTGAAGGAAAAGCATTCAACAAGTGCTGAGCATATGTGGGAACTCCTCCAGGACTGTTGGAAAAGCATTCCCCATGAAGCTGGTTGAGAGAATGCCAAGAGTGTGCAAAGCTGTCAAAGCAAAGGGTAGCTACTTTGAAGAATCTCAATTATAAAATATATTTTGATTTGTTTAACACTTTTTTTTGGTTACTACATGATTCATTTATGTCTTCTACAATCTAAAAAAAATAGTAAAAAAACTGGAATGAGTAGGTGTCCAAACTTTTGACTGGTACACTGAACAAAAATATAAATGTAACATGTAAAGTGTTGGTCCCATGTTTGAGCTGAAATAAAATATCCCACTCATTTTTCATACGCACAAACAATTTATTTCTCTCAAATTTTGTACACAGAATTAAGCTGTGGGTTTGCACAACAAAATCATTTCTGCACAAACTGTGCAGAAAACATCTCAGAGAAGCTCATCTGCATGCTCGTTATCCTCACCAGGGTCTTTACCTGACTGCAGTAACCGACTTCAGTGGGAAAATGCTCACCTTTGATGGCCACTGGCACGCCAGGATGAATCCGTTTCAACTGTACCGGACAGATGACAGACATTGTGTATGGCGTATGTGCGAGCGGTTTGCTCATGTCAACGTTGTGAACAGAGTGCCCCATGGTGGCGAACACAATTTAATTTTATCCATGGCAATTTGAATGCACAGAGATAACGTGACGAGATCCTGAGGCCCATTGTCGTGCCATTCATCCGCCGCCATCACCTCATGTTTCATAATGATAATGCAAAGCCTCATGTTGCAAGGATCTGTACACAATTCCTGGAAGCTGAAAATGTCAGCATTCTTCCATGGCCTCACCATACATGTTACCCATTGAGCATGTTTGGGATCGACATGTACGACAGCATGTTCCAATTCCTGCCAATATCCAGCAACTTCGCACAGCCATTGAAGAGAAGTGGTGTCACGAGCTTCTGGAGTAACGGCCCAAGGCATAGCGTTCCACATGTTTATTTAAATGTGAACCATCAAAAACAATGCCGCAACAACAGGCCGTACCATCTGTAAACCACATGCACTAACAGAAACAATAACCCACAAAGGCAGGTGGGGAAGGGAACAACTAAATAGGATTCCCAATTAGAGGCAACGACTAACAGCTGCCTCTAATTGGGAACCAACACAAAACCCAACATAAAGTCCCCTAGAAAACCCTAGTCACGCCCTGACCTAACTCACCATAGAGAAACCCAGAGGGCTCTCTATGGCCAGGGTGTGACAAGTGGTAAAACATTCCACAGGCCACACTCAACAGCCTGATCAACTCTATGTGAAAGAGATGTGTTGTGCTGCATGAGGCAAATCGTGGTCACACTAGATACTGACTGGTTTTCTGATCCACGCCCCTACTTTTTTTCAAAGGTATCTGTGACCAACAGATGCATATCTGTATTCCCAGTCATGTGGAATCCATAGATTAGGGCATCATTTGTTTATTTCAATTGACTGATTTCCTTATATGAACTGTAACTCAGTAAAAATTGTGAAAATGTTGCATGTTGCGTTTATTTTTGTTCAGTGTAGTAATACATTTATTGTTTTAGAAACATTAGAAAGCATGCTCATCTGTTTTTTTTTTCTTGGTGTAGTTTTGGCTAAAATATATTTGTTTATCTACCTGCCACAGTGGCTGTTGTACCAAAAAATACATTTTCCACCCTGATAGCTAGGTGAGACTACATATCTCAATCGTAGCAAGTACATTTTCATCTCTTCCAAAGAACCAGAAGGTTCTATATAGATCTCCAAAGAACCCTTTTTTCTAAGTGTGCAGAATAAGACCCTCAATATTTATTGGAAAGGAGCATCAAACTCACTACCGTGCACGTTCATCATAACTCATTTAATCTGTAGCCTAATAAACTGCATGGTTTCCCGAGTCATAGTGGGAGGACCACACACCATGTCATTGTGTGACTCCAAGTTTACTTCGATATGATGGTCATTATAATATATCAATATGCAAAATTTGCACATAAAGATGTTTCCACCACCATTGTGTATGTTTCTATGTATGCTGACGACTCAACCGTACAGTATATACGTAAGTACAGCACACACGTCAGCTACAACAGTAAAATAACTGACACCCTTAACACATAGCTCCAGTCAGTTTAGGAATGGTAACTAGGCTGTATCTAAATATCTCAAAAACTAAAAGCATCATTTTTGGGACAAATCCCTCACTTAACTCTAAACCTCATCTAGACATGTATTACTGAATAATGTGTCGATTGAGCAAGTTGAGGAGAGTAAACTGCTGGGTGTAACCCTAGGTAACAAGCTGTCATGGTCAAAACATATAGACTCAATGGTTGGTAAAATGGGAAGAGGTCTGTCCATGATAAGGCGTTGCTGCTTTCTTGACATGTAAATCAACCAGGTAGATCCTACAGGCCCTAGTTTTGTCCCACCTGGATTGCTGCCCAGTTGTGTGTAGTCGTGTGCAGCAAAGAAGGACATAGGAAACTTGCAGTTGGTCCAGAACAGAGCAGCACATATTGCACTTAGATCTACATGGAGAGCAAATGTCAGTGGCATGCATGTCAATCTCTCCTGGTTCAAAGTTGAGGAGAGGAGATTGACTGCATCATTATTGGTCATTGTGCTAGGTGTTGATAGGTTAAAGGTACCGAACAGTCTGTTAAAGCAGTTGGCACACCGTTTGGACACTCATTGGTACCACACAAGACATCATAATCCGAAGGTCCAGAACAGAGGCTGGGAAACGCACAGTATTAAATAGAGCCATGACTACATGGAACTCTCTGCCACCCCAGGTAACTCAAGCTAGCAATAAAAAAGATTCAAAAACTAGATAAAAGAACACCTTAAGGCATGACAGGGACCGTGAAGAGACAATTTTATATATTTTGTATTGTATATTGCATTGTATTATGTATTGTATTATGTAGTGTTATGTATATTATGTATTTTATTTGTTGTGTTTTGTTTCCTGTTTGGACCCCAGGACGAGTAGCAAATGCGGATCCCAATAAAATACTAAAATATGCTAGTAAATTTCTATAATAATTAATTTTACGACACAAAATGATCCCACCATATGAAACAAACAAATTATCTGTCAGCATTTATAAAATGGCAGGCCCAAAACGTCCTGTTTTCATCACAGCTGTAGTGATTTTTTTTTATAAGGTATGACTACTCGCACAAAAAGGAAACCTGGTTTAAAGTTTTTTTAGCTAGCACCGTTTAATTCTACTGTGGCAATAAAAACGGTCAGTGCTATTCGGGATTATTGGGACGTCGCTACCATAAACCCTAACCCTAAACCCTACTCTTACACGAAACCCAAACCGGCTGCGCGCGTGTGCCATCGTGCGCCATCGTGCATACATTTATTTTGTCCCCCCACACCAAACGCAATCATGACTCGCAGGTTAAAATATCAAAACAAACTCTGAACCAATTACTTTAATTTGGGTACAGGTCGAAAAGCATTAAACATTTATGGCAATTTAGCTAGCTAGCTTGCACTTGCTAGCTAATTTGTCATATTTAGCTAGCTTGCTGTTGCTAGCTAATTTGTCCTGGGATATAAACATTAAGTTGTAATTTTACCTGAAATGCACAAGGTCCTCTACCCCGACAATTAATCCACACATAAAACGGTCAACCGAATCGTTTCTTGTCATCTCTCCTCCTTCCAGGCTTTTTCTTCTCAGGACTTTATATTGCGATTGGCAACTTTCATAAATTAGGTGCATTACCGCCACTGACCTCGTTCCTCTTTCAGTCACCCACGTGGGATTAACCAATGAGGAGATGGCACGTGAGTATCTGCTTCTATAAACCAATGAGGAGATGGGAGAGGCAGGACTTGCAGCGCGTTCTGCTTCACAAATAGAACTGACTTCTATTTTAGCCCTTGGCAATGCAGACGCTCGTTGGCGCTCGTGAGCAGTGTGGGTGCAATAATTTAATAATATAGATTTCCAAATGTATTTTTCAACGCCTGCACACGCGACGCGAGCGGTGTAGTCAGCCTGTTATATTTATTTATTTATTTTATTTAACCTTTATTTAACCAGGTAGGCAAGTTGAGAACAAGTTCTCATTTACAACTGCGACCTGGCCAAGATAAAGCAAAGCAGTTCGACACATACAACAACACGGAGTTACACATGGAGTAAAACAAGATGTCATGATTTGTTCCCAGGTGTCTTGTAATCACTATGACCATCAGATGCAGGTACCATCAGTCCAGTAATAAATAGGCCATGGTGGCAAAGTAATTACAATATAGCATTTAAACACTGGAATGGTAGATGTGCAGTAGATGAATGTGCAATGTAGAAAAACTGGGGTGCAAAGGAACAAGATAAATAAATATGGTAGGGGATGAGGTAGTTTGTTGGGCTATTTACAGATGGGCTATATACAGGTGCAGGGGTCTGTGAACTGCTCTGACAGCTGGTGCTTAAAGCTAGTGAGGGAGATAAGTGTCTCCAGTTTCAGAGATTTTTGTAGTTCGTTCCAGTCATTGGCAGCAGAGAACTGGAAGGAGAGTCGGCCAAAGGAGGAATAGGCTTTGGGGGTGACCAGTGAGATATACCTGCTGGAGCGCGTGCTATGGGTGGGTGCTGCTAAGGTGACCAGCGAGCTGAGATAAGGCGGGGCTTTACCTAGCAGGGACTTGTAGATGACCTGGAGCCAGTGGGTATGGCGACGAGTGTAAAGCGAGGGCCAGCCAACGAGAGTGTACAGGTCGCAGTGGTGGGTGGTATATGGGGCTTTGGTAACAAAACGGATGGCACTGTGATAGACTGCATCCAATTTGCTGAGTAGAGTATTGGAGTATATGCTGACCAGATGGACGTGTCAGCATGTAGGCTAACCCTAACCTTAAACGTAACAATTTTCCATTTAAACAACAATGGGGTAGGGGCATCTCAAGGATTCTAGTTAGCACAGACTCAATTAAAACGTTACTCTCCTCCGCATCATGCGACTCAGACGTAGCCGAAGATTGGCTTTGTGGTACATGTAGTTGATAGTGAGGCAGAGCGGGGTTGTAGGGCGTACATGTTTTGCTCTTACAGAACTACAAGTCCTACGGTTCAATCTGCGGTAGTAGCGTGATACGCGCCTGGAGACCATGGCGCTACCCAGGACAGTCTGACGAGCTATCAGAAAAATAGCCATCGATAAACGGGTCAACGCCGCATATTAACGGCGCTAGACTTTGACACTGTGAGAATTAAAGATGGGGTCCCGTATCAAGTAAGAGTTATTTATGTTTTGCAAATATGCAAATAGGCTACATTGTTCGCACGACTAAAGAGGGAGAGATCAGCAGTCCAAGGCCCGGACTTGTTGCGACAGGCAGAATGACTTGTGTACCTTACCAGGATTTATTGCAAACTAGTAATATTTACTCATCAATTTGGAAATTTCACACACTACTGTATGCAGAGAACACAGCTATGGATACACACACGTGACGTCTCTGTTTTTCCAATAGCCTAGGTCCTGCTGTCTAGCCCACGACTATCAATGTATGGAAGAGCATGTAAACATTGGAGACGGATAGGGTTGGTCTAGATTAGGTACCCGGTTTCACATCACATATATACCTACAGGCCAAACAGTCTGTGGATGGAATGAGTGTAACGTATCAGAATGTGTTATAAACATGCCCATTGCGTATTGATACAGTGTTGCAAGTCTACGTGCACGATTCTAACAATGTGGCTAGCTACTATTGCTACATTGTATTGCTTGTCATGAATCACTGAATTGCGAGTGGGTCTAATCCTGAATGCTGATTCCAGCCGGTGTCTATTCCACATTATAGACTGGGTAGTTCGAGTCCTGAATGTTGATTGGCTAACAGCCGTGGTATATCAGACCGTATACCATGAGTATGACAAAAATATATATTTTTACTGCTCTAATTACGTTGGTAACCAGTTCATAATAGCAATAAAGCACCTCGGGGGTTGTGGTATATGGTCAATATACCAGAATGTATATGGTCAATATACCACAGCTAAGGGCTGTGTCCAGGCACTCTTGTGATGCGTCGTGTCTATGAACAGCCCTTAGCCATGGTATATTGGCCGTATACCACACCCCCTCATGCGTTATTGCTTAAAATTACCATTGGCTAAATCTGACTTTAAAATGCCTATTTACTCTGTTCCATCTGACTGTGCCTTCCACTGTCTCATCAGCCCAGCCAAGCAATTTATAATTTATATTTCTTTGTCTTTCTGTAATCTGGTTGTCAAACCAAAAGTGATAAAACAGTCTGAGTCTAGACGACCCCTGTCGTTCTCACTCTCCAGTTAATGCCACCTCTCCCAGCTCTTACTGACACCTACCTATGAGCCCCATCTCTTTCCATGTACTATAACCAGCATCCTCACCCACTGAGCACCGACTGACACCGAATGTCCATGGACGTTGAAAAGTACTTTCAATTTGGTCAGTCCACTCTGGCCTTGATGTTAACGTCCACAGACAGACCAGACTGGACCAAATCTGAACCAATCTTTCACAAGTTTGGATAGTACAGCACAGTAGAGTACCGTCCAATACAATACAGTAGAACAGTACAAAAGAGTAAAGAAAAGTTGAGTATAGTACAGTATATATGGGCTCCCCAGTGGCACTTCATCTCAGTGCTAGAGATGTCACTACAGACCCTAGTTCGATTCCAGGCTGTTTTTTTAACCGTCCGGGATTGGGAGTCCTATAGGGTGGCGCACAATTTGCCCAGCGTCGTCCGGGTTAGGGTTTGGCCAGGGTATGCCGTCATTGTAAATAAGAATTTGTTCTTAACTGACTTGCCTAGTTAAATAAAGGTTAAATAAAAAAATTCAAATAATAATTTACTATGCTATACTGAACTCTACTGTACTCTACTGCACTGTACTGAACTCTACCCTGCTCTGCTGTATTGTACTGCACTGTACTCTACTGCACTGTACTGAACTCTACCCTGCTCTGCTGTATTGTACTGCACTGTACTCTACTGCACTGTACTGAACTCTACCCTGCTCTGCTGTATTGTACTGCACTGTACTCTACTGCACTGTACTGAACTCTACCCTGCTCTGCTGTATTGTACTGCACTGTACTCTACTGCACTGTACTGAACTCTACTCTGCTCTGCTGTATTGTACTGCACTGTACTCTACTGTGCTGCGCTGCGCTGTGATGTCCAAACTCGTTAAACAGGAGGAGAATGACATTCATATCCATAATTATGCATTTCTGTGTAGTACAGGACCCATGATGTAATTCCGTTACAGTAATTCCGTTGCCGGGTGTAAATCCACTTCACTTAGTATATTTCAATAACCAAAATAGATTTGTTCAAACTCAAGGTGCCATGTCATAGCTGACACCCCATTCTTTCTGCCTACATTCTTAATTCGGAGCAGATTGTTTTTTGAAAACATGGTTGCATAAAAAGATGAGGTTTTACTTTAATTCCATTACCAAATTTGTATCTGCACAGTTCTTCCACTAAATTAGTTTTTGTAAATGTTTCAGTAGAAATTGTTAAAAGTAGTCCTTGTACATATAGTTGTGGTTTCTTAAACTTTGAAATCAATGTTTTTTGTTTGGCATACATTTTAAAGTGAAAAAGAAAACGGAGTCGAAACATAATTCCGTAACCGTGGAATTGCCCTAGGGTGAATTCAGAAAAAGTGGGACACTTTTTACATTCCTGTCTTCTGTAACCATCTAGACCAACACATGATAGATTTCTGAAAACCTCAAGATGATAATATAAAAACAGTGTGATTTGAATTGTCATTGGTGTACAATTAGGACTAGAATAATGGTGTCCCATTTTATCTAACCTTCTGTCCCAGTTTACCAAATGCAAACTGAAAAAGATGGTTTTGGCTTCGTGTACACGTGTGTCGTGCGTCATGCTTCCTGTGAAAATGATATTAGCATTTGTCATTTTTGTGTAATTAGGAAACATCTTGAGAATTTCAGAAATGTATCGGGCTAATGTGTTAGGCTAATATGTTGGATAGATGTTGAAAGAGGTTACAGAAGACGGAAATGCAAAGTGTCCCACTTTTCTTTTTGGCAAAGTGTCGTTTTACAACAGATGCCCTTTTTTTCTGTCAAAGATATCAGCGTCTTATGTTAAAAAACTGTGAGTTTGTGGTTTTTCAGATTTACTCTGCTTTTTAGAACACCATTTTATGGCCTCTTATGAAATATTATATCACTGAAAGTACACTTATTCCTAGGCTATTTCCCCCTCTTTTATACCTACTGTACTATATGTTCAATTTGTGTCCAACAAAAAACTTCCCTTACTCTTCTTCCTTCACTGTGAAAGTTATGTCACAATTGTGTCACTTTTACAGGGTACTATGTCAATATAATGTCACACACCATGTGAATGAGAAGTATGCCAAACCTTTTTTCTATTTTGCTGGGTTATGGCTACTATTCAAATGTGGAGGGGAAGAAAATGAATACCCTGGGGGCTGACAGTAATTGGCCTATGATATAATTGCCTTACCATTGTAGTATTCATTGAAAGTTCTAAGACAACTGCTGAATGATCATATTTGCAACCAGGCAGGCTGTGTACTCAAATTGAGGTTTTGTGGTTGTTAGATTATCGAACATTTGATAAGATTTGATAACATTTCTATTCATGACTTTTTACCCACACACACACTGCCTGTAGCAGTTTGGAAATTGTATAAAATCTTATCGAAGGTCAGGTTGTTGTGGCGTCTGCAACAAGCAATTGTCACTGAAGAGCATTTAGGTTTGATTGCAGTGAAACTCATTTTATGTGCAGTTCTATGAGAGGCTGACCTTTTGACCTCTGTTTCAGGGACAACCCAGAGGCCACCTTTGAGGTGTACCTGGAAGTGACCCACCCTGGAACCGCTGGCTCTGGTAAGTCCCTCCTGCTGGTAACATAATGTCAGTAATCTAGTCATCATTTACTCATGGACCCAACGTTCTATAATGTACGGATGTTGAACATCAATGCCAGAGTTTTGGTTAAATTTGATTTGAAGGTTTTTGCCCAGTGAGGCAATATACAGTAAATGCTATCCATTCATGAATGTAAAATGCAAGCAGGATTGGTGTCATAATAAAAAATACAGCCCAAAGATGTCATTGAATTAACTATCAACCTCTTAGTGTGACATTGTGTTTGCGACAGTGGAAAAAATCGTCTTTGCCCAAACAGACCTTATCACTTAAGTATCTAAACAGATTTGAGTATGCACCATGTGTGTTTCTGTACTGTTTGATTTAAAACTGTGTATTATTGCCTCCCCGGGCTTCTCATACTCTTCATAAAATTAGATGTTTGGCTGTAAATACCTTTCTATGTATTGAGAGGAATATGGTATTTTGCACTGTTGTTGTGTAGGGTTTACTATTTTCCTGAGAATCTACCAATTTTCTTTCCTGAGAAAATTGGCTAGCAGAGATTCAGCACCATGGATAGCGTAGTTGATCAATTGCTTGTGAATCTAACCAGTAGCACACCGTGCGCACGCTTTTGTTAGCGTATACACACATACTGCCCATCCTGGGGAGCACTCTGTCAGGGGAGCCCTTTCGCCCACTGACTCAAGTAATATGATAGATGGTCTTACAGTTGGGTCTCCCTTTGGAGTAGGGCAGCCTTTTCTATTTCAGAGTCTTATCTAGAGTTCTGTCAACACAGCATTGAGTATGGTTACATGCACACAATAATTAACAATAATAGGATTATTGTGGACAGTCAGATTATATAATAGTTCAGGGGTATTCAACCGAGGTAAAAAAAAATATTTTTTATTTAAAGCACCCGTGAATAGGCTACCAGTGCGACAAGTGCCACTGGCTGCTGGTGAGCTTTCTTGACGTGGACATAGATTTTTGCTAACCTTTCTTTAAACAGCTGCTCTTAGCGAAAATGTTTGGAGTTATCGTTCCTGCTAATAGGCTATGTTAGAGTTTACACTTCCTCTTCCAATTATAATGTGGCAGGTCAAAATAATAAAAAAACTATCTACCAAATCTATTCATTTTAAATTTTTTATTACTTCTCCTTGCCATTATCATTCACCTCATAAGACAAGACGTAAAAATATAAATATGATGGGGATCTCTGGATCCCCGGTTTGCCTGGGAGGGGCAGACCTGCCAACCTGTACGCATTTTATGCAAAACGACCCTAAAATACGCAGAAATAGTCTTCTAGTTGGCACATTGTGATTTTTGCCTCAACCGTCTGAAGATGGAGCCCGCACCCGTAGTCGTGGTACTATTTTCCTCCCTGGAGCTAGATGGCAGCTCTCCACTTCGTCCATTGATACCACTGATGTGTGAGGAAAAAGGCTTGGGAAAATGGAAAAGGAACTGTGTACCAAATACATTTTCCCAAATTGTATTTGTTAGTCATACATAGGGCTGTCACGAAATTTTGTCAGCCGGTCTCACGGTAATTGACTGTTAATTAACATAAACACAAGCCATTTTAAAAAGTCTAATAAATAGCCTATACCTACACAATAAATCCATTATTTATTTTAGACAGGCCTAAAGAAGCATGATATGAAGAAAATGTATGTTTCAGAAGAAAATAATAGGATCCTCTGAGTTGTCCTAATGATAGGTCCTGATGTTGCTATGCCAAATGGCTGTGGTCTACACTAGTTCATTTAGCAGACACGATTTGCTTATAATTCTGTGGCATTATATTATTTTATAGTATGAAAAATACAATTGAACAAAGCTGAATAAAATATCAATAGCCGCACATGCGGCTATTCTGTGTTGTGTGGTTAACAAAGAAATAGGTACTCCTATATGCTTAATTTAGAGTTATTAATGTAACTTTAGTTGTTCTACAAACGTTGGGCTATATGTTTAGATTTTTAATACATTGTAAGGCTGCATGATGCGACCAAAAAAGGTTGCTTGAAAGGCATGAGCTTTGCTTAGTTTTTTTGTGCAGGCTGTACACACTCCAATAGTCTCTCATTCACAATTTGACAAGCTTCACAAAAATCCATGCCTTTTGCGTCCCGGAATGCTGCGTTGTGCCCTTCTCCCTGTGTGTGCTGTGCAATCCGAAGCGTCTCTCACTCACGCGGCTCTCCATCACGTGATCGGGTCTTTCTCACAGGCTACAAGTTAAGATAGACACATCGGGGACACAACTGCGGGCGTCCTTATCCAATTCCGAGGTGCATATTGAAGATATATTTTTTGTCAGCCAACAAGATGAGTAGGCCTAACGAACAGCAAAAGCACGAGCCTATGTCAATCTACTATCCCCAACAGTCAACCTATTTTATTCTGTGTGAGAAATCAATATTCCAAACATAGTCTGGGACTGTTGTGGGATGTGATTGATCCCAAATTAATATAAACCTTTTTTATGCAATGTGGCTGACGCAACAGATCAGAATGTTTATCTTAAAATGTTGATAAACTATTAAGCCATTTCTTCACATAAAAAGCACAGCAATGCGCACATGGCAGTAGGCTATAAGCGCAGATGTTCCATTAGCGGAAAACACCATTATCAAAAGTGACCGCAAATGCAAATATGCACGTAATGCTTTTATTATGAAGGTGCATTTTTCTGGTGAAAATGAACTTCCCCAAACTTGAAACTCATGTGCTACTTAAATATGCCAGTTAGGCTCTACACCACTTGTAAATAGGATTAATGTGCTTAATTTTAAGAAGTTATTTGGCCACTTTAGTTGTGATACAAACCTTTATTTAAACATATAGGCCTATGGGCTAGGCTACTTGAGGTGTGCGACTATGATTCGCACAAGTTGCAAAAAACCCCATTGTTTCTTATGCTGGGCATCATTCACAAGTGATAGGCTATTATTGCCACCCATCAGACTATTCTGGATTTTAATCTTGTCTTTACATGTACTAAATAATATGTGTGACATTTGTTTTGATTTATAATGGACCATTATCATGCACCTGTATTGAAACAGGGGCAGGGGGAAAAAATACATGTAATCTATCTACATAAATAGCGAATGGAGGACGCTTTTCCCCGTGGTTTATTTTCATGCCAGCCATATAGGCCATACTCCTGTTGTAAATACAAGCAATGTGCTTAATATTAGGAAAGTTGAGAAATAAATATAGTAGGCCTAGCCTATAGAAAGCTGATGGGATCCTCCTCTTTTTATTAGCGGCCATCACTCTGTTTTCTCCCGCAATTGCATAGCCTATAGAAATGTTGCGCAACATGAGCTCATGGGCTCTCGTGAAGTGTTTGATAACATTTTCGAATACATTTGCATTCATGTCAGAGTCATTAGAGGGACAATATAGTGCTGAGTACCAAGCAGTTCGTAAGTTTGGTAGGCTACTAATGACCAGCAGCAGCATCAGAGCTTGGAGAAGCCTAATTACCGTGACTAAACGGTCATGTGGAATTTGACTGCCTTCATGACTCGTGACCACCGGTGTGGCTGTAATGCGGTCACCGCAACAGCTCTAGTCATACACATGAACACTTATTTTGCGGTTATCTCCTTAGCCAAGGTGTCATTACAACGATTGTAGTTAGCTACATCGTTTAGTCAGCACTTTGATCCTCTCAATGGTAGTAGGCGCAAGAGCATTGACGAGCAAGGAAACATGTGCGGTGTTGCGGTAGTTCAGTGCATGTCGCGGCATGGATTGAAACAGACATGGCAGACAGAGCTGTTCTGCTAATACAGTCCTTCACAGAAAGTTATGTAAGGCCTACTAATCTTTAGCCTAATAGTCAGACCTAACTTGATGGATTAGGTCAGGGATGGAGACCTGAAACAAGACCATATAGGCCTCGTTCAGTTGTTTGATATTCCAGATAGCCTACAGTAAGATAGACTACTACACTGCATCCAGTAATTGAATTATTTAGAATCTTCTCCCCAAACAAAATTAAGAAGAAGCTCATTTACATTTTCACTAGACTATCTACATAAAGACACCTATTAATTAGAATAATAATTACCCCCAAATTTAACCTTGAAAATATAAGTGCCATTGAGACCACCTCAATTTCATTTACGATCAAACACAAAACTTCTATGTTGGCTACAATGTTTGATATCATTTAAGACTAGGCTTCAGGAAATGGCACAGGTTTTAAAAAAAATGCTAAATGCTCCAACTTCCTGAGGTGGGAGTTGACTGATCCCCTCCGGACTTCCCCTCCACCCAACCTTAGGGTCTACATCAGCACTACCTTGTCAGAAAATTCTAAGGGGAGCCCTGATTGTACATGTAAACGTATTTCTAGTTAGCTACTGAAGAGCAGATAATTATCAAGAACCCATAACGGTCTATATCCTACCATTTCTACATCATTATTTGCCCAAAAAATTTGCATTTGCCTATCATTTGAGCAGTGTGGGTGTCGCAATCACGCTGCCATGGGGTCCACGGGGCCGGGGGTGCCGCTGCCACCCTGAAGTGGTACTCATAAACATTATTCCAGGTTGGCAAGTCTGGAGGGGGTTCCTGGGCAAGAAAAGGTTGAAGACCCCTGTAATAGTTAGATTCAAGTGTTTACATGCTTTGCAAGAAGAACGATTTCCTTAATAATCCTGTTTACATGGACACACCTGAAATCAGGCTACCTGATGGGACTATGATAAATGCTGAATCAAAAGAAACATTCTACCACAGCAACCACAGTTATTTTTGGGAAGCCTATTTGATTCGGAGTTCAGCGTCATAAAGTTTGTATGTAAAAATGAATTCTAAGATGCATACTTTCAGTTGTTCCGAACAAACTTCACTTGCGCTAAAGAGGGAGGTTCACTCGACTGGTGCTGGCACGTGTGCGAATCAAATACACCGCTGGAACTCTGATTAAGGTGTTTACATGTCCTAATAATTCAAAAAAGATTGCTCAGAAAACCAGGTGTTTTAATCGGTGTATGCTTGCTTCGATTATGACCTGACGCCGATTAAGATAAGCAGAGTAAGGTGTTTTACATGACTGCCATACTCAACCTACTGCCATAATCAGTTTAATATCGACTTATTAGTGTGCATGTAAACGTACTCATTGGGGGTGTAGTCTGTCTTTGGCTACAAAGACTACATTTCAGCTAAAGTTACACGTGATTCATAGAGCAAAATTATCATGCGTTTTTTAAATGCTGCTGAAAGAGAAAGTTAGAGAAAGTGACATGAGGTCACAAGCTTAAACCTGTAGCAATGGTAGGCTAGCAGTGCATGTGACCTGACTAGCCTACATATAGGGATGCAACAGCATGCAGTGACCTGTCCGCAGTGTGTATGCATGTTAGTGTTTCTGTGTATGTGTTCAGTAATAGGCGTGGCCGTGAGAAAGATGTCCCTGCCACCAAGTCAGTGTAGTGGCGTGCAGCACGGCAACTTGTGTTTACTGTATCAATTTACACACAGCTGTTCCATTGTACTCAGGGACCCAGAGGGAGGGGCAAACCTCTGACTGACAGCAACAGTGCTTTTAATGTGTGTGGGGGGGTGAAGAGTGTGTGTGTTTTGGTGAGTGTATTGGGTATGGGCTCCCAAGTGGCGCAGCGGTCTAAGGCACTGCAGGCACCCTGGTTCGAATCCAGGCTGTATCACAACCGGCCGTGATTGGGAGTCCCATAGGGCGGCGCACAATTGGCCCAGCGTCGTCCGGGTTTGGCCGTCATTGTAAATAAGAATTTGTTCTTAACTGACTTGCCTAGTTTAATAAAGTCTGCGTTTGTGGGTTGGAGGATGTATCAGGTGTTAAAGTGTGTGTCAGTGTTTTACAAAGGCACCTGGAGTAGCCAGCCAAATAGAAAAGTAGCAAGCCAGGCTCCCCAGGGCTGGGGGTTCCTGGGGGGCTTGCCCCTCCAGGTTAAGACATTTTCGCAGAACAAGTTATATTTTGGTGAACTATGGTACATCCTTATGCTAGATTGTATTTTCAACCAGCAACTATCAAGAAATAACACTGATCACATTTTTTTCACACTTTTACAGTGTTAGTTTCTTCAGCTGTTGTACAAGATGATAGGAAAAACTTAAAAGAATCCTGTAAGAGTTTGCTGGCTTCAAGCTTCCTTTTAAGAGGCATTTTCTCAGCTTTCTGCAATACATTGGCTTTGCTACACAGAAAGCAGCAGTTGAATACTCCATTGTCAACACTTTGATTAAATCAGTAGACATATAGCAATGTCATTAGCTTTTAAAATAATTTTATCTGCTTTCTTTTATCATATTTTTGGACCAGAGTGAGGCTCTCTCTCCACTAGCCTACCTATTGTTCCTGCAGTGAAGAGAATTCACCATCTACATTTTTTAAAATAAATTATCTGCAGATAATTGCTAAAAAGCCTACTAGAATGGAAATTAGGGAGCCAAATGAACAGCTCTCTTACCGATGCAATTTGGTAGGCTACTGACGAGTCACTCACTTTAATGTCACTGTTTGGCAAGTCATGATGTACTTCATATCGAAAATACACACAAGAACTCAGGGCTCTACGCTAACTTTTTTTCCCAAGGAGTACATGTGCTCCTAAATGAAAAAAATGTAGGAGCACAGTGAAAAATGTTCAAGTAACACAGAGTTTATTAACAAACTATTTATTACATACATATTTATACTGTGTGTGTGAGTGTGTGTGCGCGTGTACTAAGGGACACACATCTGTGCAACAGCACATACCACCAAAATCACACATTGACCCATGTCTACTAGACGCAAAGGATATCAGTTGTCCAGCTGCTTTTGTATGTTGGCCGTCTGGCACGCTTAGAGGTCAGCCAGCGGTCCACGGCAGGAGTGGGATCGAAGTCCTCGACAGAAGGCTTCTCCAGGCTGATCCTCATCAGGTCTTCGGTGGCTTCTTGTCGAGTTCTTAATCCTGTTCTGCGCAGAGAAGGCTCGCTCACACTGGGCGGCTGAAATGGGCAGCACCAGCATAAGCTGCACCAACTCCAGTATGTTCTAGAGAAAAGATGATTTCTTTCAATTTCATTTAAACTCTTACCTTTAACTTATCAAAACCAACCATAGAAGGATACCATACATAACCACTTAGAACTGTTAGCCTACCTTGTAATCGTGCCTGTAGGGGTCCTTTGTCAACATGGTCTCCCACAGGCCACTGTAGGACTTGTGGCTGACCAGGATTTTCAGCCCCTGCTACTCATCCTGGATTGCAGCCATGTTGCACCCCGATCTGCAGGATTGAACAGAGCAAGTGAGTTTGCAAATATGCAAACATAACATTCTCTCATATAGCAATGCAGTGTCAAATAAATTCTTACCTCTCTAGAGGCTCCTTGAAATGCCTCATCAGGTCTGCCACACCATCATCGCCAAAGGTGAGAAGGCTTGCCTGGTCTTCTGGCCATGTTTAAAGGTTTAGCACTCTGAAAGACTCCACTGAGGCCTGGACACCCTCATCCTTCAGCAAACCACCAAACCTGGCTTTGAGATCATCCCCGCCGATGTTGATGGCTGCCTCCATGTGCTGCTTCAGCTGGGGATTGGTGAGGTCCGTGAAGCCTTTCAGATTCCCCTTCAGTGTTATTCCCTTTAACAGAAATAACACACACACACACACGTCTGCATTCCCCTCCTTATCCTCAAATCGTTCTATTGGGCAACAAATACATTGATTCTCACACTGAGAATCTGTCTTAATCATCGATTTGAATCATTGATTTCTCTTACATCCTAACAAGCTCTCATCCTAACACACCTGGAATCTCCTCTCATCATCACCCTGCTGCTGAGCAAGCATGGTCTGGATCTTCTCCAGCATGCTTCCTGCCTTTGCCCTAAACTTTAGTGCTTCCAGTCTGGTCACTGTCTTCCTCAATTCTGATGTGGCTTGGGGGAGGATCAGGTCATTCCTTTGCAGGGTGAGGCTAAGTGAGGATAGCTCCTCAAACATGTCTGAGAGAAAATGGCAGAATACACAAAAGAGTGCATTCTCCATTTCCCGCTTTATCTGTTAAGTAGTGAGTAAATAAACTGTCACATGTCAATTACTTGATTCTGAATGTTCATTTGCGTCTTGAACCAATTTTTAAAACTAGTGTGGTATTAAATTTCCTGTGTAAATCTTCTTTGCCCACCCTTGAACTTCAGCTGTTGTTGATGCTACGGCCAGTTGCTCTATGTGCTGCAGAACAACGGAGTACTGGCCTTTGTCAGTGGCTCTGTGGACATGGGGGATCCAGCGAGTTCCCTTGACTGTGTGCAAATATCCACACCGAGCTCTTGCCCGAGAACATAGAGCTCTCGATTGGATTTTCCACTGAAGTGATACGTCTTCCATATCAGATTCAGAAGATCGTACACGACCGACACCTTTGGCTCTAGTATTGCCAGCTCTAGCCTGTGAAAGTCAGAACAGAATCTTCCAAACAATTCACCGTCTCTTGTGCCAACAGAAAACAATAATTCTGTGGTATTCCAGCACTTAGCGCACACACACAGACACACACAGTATTGTTTAACATTCTCTGCTAGCAAATAAAACTAAATCATAAAGAATTTATCAGTTACAAACCTATGTGGCATACAGTGGATTGTGATTTATATGCCCCCCTGCCTCTCTGCAGGTGGGCAATCACTCCCCCACGGTGGCCCATGTTCACAGAGGCACCATCTGCCCCGAAGGAGATGCACTTATTCATCCATGACCCTCCATCCTCCTCTGGACAAACAGCACGAAATGCAGTCTTGGTGGCATCCAAAACACCTCGAATGACAACACAAAAAAACAATTATACAAAAGTATTTCTGACAAAGTAAATTCTATCTCCATTACGACTAATGATTAAACTTTACACAAGAATAAAGCCTATGAAGAGAAACAACTTACCAATGGCATGGGAGTGCTCAAGGGTCTGTTGTCCGACCAGGAGATTGACTGGCTTCCCATCCTCCAACAAGCACACGTAGACAATCTCGCATTCGGTGTTGGTTATATCAGTGTCTCCGTCTATTAGAACGACAAGATACTTCATGGCTTTCAGCTTCGCTGACAGGCTCTCTCTCATTATGTCAGAAATTTGACCGATCATCTCCCCGCACATCTTACATCATTGTCGTATGTGGGATTAATGTCAACTCAGTTTTTGTGGTGGAGTCTGATAAGCGGCCCAAATTTGACGAAAGGTTCTTGTTCTTTCGCAATGAAGTATGCAATGTTTATCTTTATTTTCAGCTGCCTCCTCTTCTCCTTAGACAGCAGCACTTGCCTCCTCAAGGCTGCTGACACCGTGCCTGATGGTTTCTCCTGTCTCAACAGGTACAGATCTCTGCACTGGATATGCCGCCGCGAGATGTTATGTTTTGCTACGTTATCTCTTTTCAGATGTGGGTTTCCTGACACGAAGGACGAGCTGCCCTCCTATCTCTGCCCTCTACAATATTTGCAGAACATGACGTTGTTTTCAAACTCTAGCCATGGGAACATTTTGAGCCAATTCACATTGAATCTATATGTTCTCCCTCCGCCGACTACAGTGGATGTTGAAGTGACAGTGGGGGTCTCAGCAGCATCATTAACGTTGTTCTCAGCAGCGTCGTTAACGTTGTTCTCAGCAGCGTCGTTAACGTTGTCTCAGCAGCTTCGCTAACGTTGTTCTCAGCAGCTTCGCTAACGTTGTTCTCAGCAGCGTCGCTAACGTTGTTCTCAGCAGCGTCGCTAACGTTGTTCTCAGCAGCGTCGCTAACGTTGTTCTCAGCAGCGTCGTTAACGTTCTCAGCAGCTTTGCTAACGTTGTTCTCAGCAGCGTCGCTAACGTTGTTCTCAGCAGCGTCGCTAACGTTGTTCTCAGCAGCGTCGCTAACGTTGTTCTCAGCAGCTTCGCTAACGTTGTTCTCAGCATACCTAATGTTAGCCGCCATGTCAACGTTAGCCGCCTCAGGTAAACCTTGTGAACTTCATTAGTTGAACCTTGCGAATCCCCCTTGCCGGATTCCTCTTTCTCCTCGTCTCTTTTTCGCTTAAAATAACATTGAATGGGGGAGCACGTGATGCCGCGTAGCTGAGCAGACGTTGACAAACCGAGCTCTTCAAAGTTATTATATTATTACCTAAATAACAATGTTTAAACAATATTCTAACATCGGCTGACAAATTGTCAAGTACTTACCTTCCCAAAGAGCTATGGACCTCCGGCCGAGAGGCAAGAAGGACGACCAAAACGTAGTTGATTCCCAAGATAACGATAATGCTACAGCTAGCAAGATTAGCATTAGCCCTCACAACTCAGACGACAGTTCCAGACTGTTGCTCTCAGCAGCCTCTTGCGAGCCTGCCGACATGCTTGCTACTCTCCTCCCGGGAAATTCAAGATGGTAACAAAGGTCTTTGAAAATTTACAAGAAATCGGCTGAACTCCATTCTTCCATTGACGACCTGAAATCCTCCATGAATGATCTCCTTTTGAGAACGACTGAGGCTGAGTTGCGCATTAGCACAGTTGAAGATACCATCACCCGACATGACAAGGTTCTCATACAACTGCAGAAGGACAATGACTACCTCAAATACAAAGTAGACCAGATGGAGAACCAGAGCAGACGTAGCAATATTCGTGTGGTGGGATTGAAAGAGGACAGCGAGGGCCGTGACCCGGTCCGTTTCTTCACTCAATGGATCCCCAATGTCCTAGGTATAATTAACTTCACCAAGCCGTTGGAAATCGAACGCGCCCACAGAACATCAGCACCGAAACCCCGGCCAGATGAGCCCCCATGGGCCGTCCTGATCAGGTTCCTCCATTTCCAGGACAGAGAGAAGATACATCACCAGCTACTTCATCCACCCTGCGCGGATGAAAGTTCAGTACAAAGGCCGAAACCATCTCTTCAACACACTGGGAGAAGTGTTCACTTTTCTCAAAGAACTGAACCGCGTCTGAATCAGGATGGTCTTTCTGTTGGATTAGATGCAGTTAGTTTTTTCTTATCCGTGCTGTCCTGGGACTGAACTGCTGATATCTTGGAATTTGGATCCGTTTACCCCGCTACAATGGATATGTACATTTTCAAATAACTGTTTTTTCCCCCCGGGGTGAGTTCTAATACATTTACAGGAGAGTATATTTTGGTGTAGTCAATATCCACTGGGCAAAGCAAATTAGCGGGCTCGGGCCCACTGCTTTCCCCCTCATTTATGTTTCTCCTCTCCTGAAAAGAGACTCAAGCAGCCCTTACTGTGGGCAGTAAATATTCAGCCATAAATGTCTATTCACAATGTTTGTTTTCAACATAGAGAGCTTGTAGGTTTTAGTTTACGCCAAGGTTTAGCTAGTAAGAGCAAGATGGAAAGCGAGCAACAATGTATCTCTACAAGTGTATTCATGTTTGATTGTTGGGATTGTGGTTTTAGTCTGACAATCAGGGTGGGCCGGGTTTCTGTTTTTTTTTCTGTTTATTGTTGTTTCCTTCCTAAAGAGACACACAGGTCACTTCAGTGTTTAAACTAATCCCTCATATTTACATATGAGGGATTACCATTACCATAAAATATGTCACATTCAACGTAAAAGGTCTTAACAGCCTGATTAAGAGGAAAATAGTCTATACATACCTTAAGAAATTAAAGGCTGACATTGTGTTTTTACAAGAAAAACATCTTACAGCCAGTGAACACAAGAAACTCAAGAGGGAATGGGCAATACAAGTGTTTGCGTCCTCTTTTAACTCTAAAGCAAGAGGAACTGCAATTTTGAGAAGTAGACACATCCCCTTCTGCGTCAACAACATCATCTCCGATCCCTCGGGCAGGTTTGTTTTGGTGCAGGGGCATATGTTTTCGGAGTCTTGGACCCTATTGAATATTTATGCTCCTAACTTCGATGACCATATGTTTATTCTGAATGTCTTCCTTCAGGCTGCTCAAACAAATTTTGGTTTTAGATACAGTTCTTGATAGGTCCTCTGATAAACCCTCCCTTCTTACCAAAGCCGGCAAGCTCACCATGTCATTTATGAAAGATCTTAATTTGCTAGACATCTGGAGACAGATGCACCCACAGGATAGGGACTACTCTTTTTATTCACACCCACACAACACACACACACGCATAGATAACGTTTTACTATCGACCCAACTGTTTCATAGAGTGATAGATACTGAGTATCACCCCAGATTGCTTAGTGACCATTCTCCTCTGGTATTATCAATCTCCATTCCTACCAAGGTAAATGGAGCATATAGATGGAGACTAAATGCCACACTCCTGAAGCAACCAGAATTTTGTGCATTCATCAAAGAACAGATCAATATTTTTACTTTGACAAACAAACCCTCCGCTCCTGACAGTTTCATTCTTTGGGACACATTGAAAGCCTATCTGAGGGGACAGATCATTTCCTATACTAAAGGGTTGAAGAGGAAACATGGTGCGGAACTGAATGTCCTTGAATCTGAAATCTCTGAGCTAGAGAAAACCTACCAAAGAGGCCCGACTAAAGATCTATACAGGCTTTTGGTAAATAAAAAACTGAAATATAATACTCTGAACACATATCAAGCTGAGAGGGCCATCACTAAATCAAAACAGCGTTACCTTGAGCTCGGAGAGAAAGCACACAAAGAGGACAATTAATGCCATAGAAACTCTTACTAATGAGATATCTTTCGACCCCACTGAAATTAATGATACTTTTAAGAAATACTACGAAGACCTCTACACTTCCCAATCAAGCGGTGATCTATCAGAGATCGCCTCCTTTCTCTCCTCTCTTAACCTCCCATGCCTGTCAGAGGAAGACAGAGAGCGCCTGAGTGAACAGTTCTCAGTTCCTGAATTGTTGGAGGCCATTAAATCCTTACCTTCTAATAAATCTCCTGGGGAGGATGGCTTCCCTCCAGAGTTCTATAAAGAATTTAGGGAGCTGTTGGTACCCTACCTTATGGAGGTACTTAAAAAAGCCGAGGAGGACAACTGCTTTCCAGAGTCTTTCTCTCAAGCAGTGATTACAGTAATTCACAAGAAAGGGAAAACCCCGCTAAAGTGCGCCTCCTATAGACCAATCTCTCTCCTTAACACAGATTGTAAACTGGTCACCAAGATGCTATCTAAAAGACTGGAGTCATGTCTTCCCCTGTTGGTCAACCCAGATCAGACTGGCTTCATAATTAATAGATTGTCCTCCAATAATCTCAGAAGGTTCTTTGAAATAATTCACTTTGCTAACAAAAACAAAATACCTAGTGTCGCAGTCTCCCTCGACGCTGAAAAGGCCTTTGATAGGGTCGAATGGCCATTCCTCTTTCGCGTCTTGGAAAAGTTTGGTTTAGGTACCGTGTTTGTAAACTTGATAAAATCACTTTACAAATCTCCTAAAGCTAGGATTGCTACAAATGGGGTTACTTCCTCCCCTTTCCCTCTCTATAGGGGGAACAGACAAGGTTGCCCAATTATCCCCCACCTCTTCGCCCTCGCCATCGAACCGTTGGCTGAGGCTATTAGAACATGCCCCGACATACACGGCTTTGAGGTGGGCCCCCATACCCACAAGTTATCACTTTTTGCGGACGACCTTATCTTATTTCTAACGAACCCAGAACATTCCCTCTCTCACTTACAGAACCTAATACAGTAGTATAGTTCTTTCTCTGGATATAAGGTCAATTTTGATAAAAGTGAAATCTTACCGTCTGTCTTTGACCATCATACCATCAAGCATAAGTTTCCTTTTAGATGGTCGCCTATGGGCTTCACCTTTTTGGGAATAATGGTGGATGGTAACCTGAAGAACCTCTAAACTCAATCTGGCCAGCTTGTTGCAAAAGGTGGAGGGTGACCTGTGTAAGTGGATGGACTTGCCTCTCACTCTACTGGGTAGAATTAATGTAATCAAAATGAATGTCCTGCCCAGATTTCTATATTTGTTTCAATCTCTCCCTATCCCTGTGCTCGCAGCATTCTTTTCCTCTCTCGACAAGCTGACCAGACGGTTTATTTGGCACGGCAAAACCCCTAGGGTTGGCCTGGATAAACTGACCCTTGATTACGGTCAAGGGGGCTTAAACCTCCCCAATTTTAGAATGTACTACTGGGCTGCGCAGTCTAGGTTTCTGGCTCAGAGGTTTGACAAATGTCCCTCTCCCTCATGGTTGAATATTGAAAGGTTTGAGATAAATGATAATACTGGGGCAGAATTGTTTTACAAATGGGACAGAAAATCTATAAAAACCATCACAGACAACCCTTTAATCATACATTCTGTCCAGGCATGGTGCAAACTGCATGAGCTGTTCAGGCGAGAGGGATTTCTTTCCCCTAAAACCCCTTTAAGGAACAATAGATTGATTCCTATGTTTCTCCAGAATAGCAACTTTAGACCATGGTCTGATAAGGGTATCACTCTTCTGGAACATTGTTATGAGGAGGGAGTTCTTATGTCTTTTGATCAGCTGAAACAGAAATACCACTTGTCTAACAGGGACTTCTTTAGCTACCTACAACTACGAAATTTTATTAGGGTGACTCGCAGGGGACAATGGAACTTACCTAAGATGTCACCTATTGAACAACTCTGCCAGGCAGACCAACCACTGTTCAAGACCATTTCCTGTGTTTTCGATGCTCTTATGTCAGGACTAACACTGCCTGAGCTAGATAAACCCAGACTTCGATGGGAAAAAGATCTGGGTATTAATCTTGATGAGGTGCCATGGAGTGACCTATGCACGGATGGTGTTTCTTCCACATTGAACTCCAGATACAGACTGATCCAGTTTAATTTCCTCCATCAGCTCTATATCACCCCATCTAGACTGCACAAGTTCAACCCTGATATCTCCTCCCTATGTTTTAGATGTGGCTCAGATGAAGGAACATTTCTCCATTCCACTTGGCAGTGTTCAAAACTACACGGTTTCTGGCAGGGGGTATGCGATACCATATCCTCAATTCATGGGGTTGCATTCCCTTTAGACCCGGAGGTCTGTCTACTGGGGAACTTTACTAATTCCAATCTTAGGCAAAGCCATACTATAAAGCTAACAGAAATATTGCTAGCGATTGCCAAGAAATGTATTGCCTTGAAATGGAAATCGGATTCCCCCTGCCAGTTGCAATGTGGCTATCGGAAGTTAATAGTTGTATCCCACTGGAGAAAATCACTTACTGCTTGAGGAATAAGTTAAAGACAATCTCCTCTCACATCACATTGATTGAATCTCTATATAAATCCTCACATAATGTTTCACACGTAATGTATAATATGTAGCCTACGGCAGGTGACCAATGTCTCATTATTTGTGTTATTTTTTATTATGACTTATTTATTGTATTTTTGAATATATAATTATTATTATTTATATATTTTTTTTACGCTCGTCTGTTACTGTCACTTTGTCAAATTGTTGTTTGATATCTTTTCATTTTTGTTTTGAATGTTCTTAATTGGAAAATGCAAAAATAAAATATCAAAAAAAAAAGAACATTAAATGGGCTTCATTTTTAGTGATGTCTGCACGTTTACTTATAGCCTATACCGATACTTTTTTCCAGTGTTCACCTTTCTCTCACTCTGACTGGACTGCGTCATCACAGAAAACTCTACTGTGGTTGTCGCATGCTGCTTGTGGAATGTGGGGGTAAAATAGATTACGGTAGGTTGTAATATTTACTCGCACACTGTGCTCGTAAATAATTTCTCCGGTTCGCACATATCTATTTTTAGGGGCAAATGCGAGTGAAATACTCGCACTGTAGAGCCCTGGAACCTGATGTGATACCATTGACATATAACTAAGTTGTATGATTTATGAATGGCAAGGGTATATGAGATCAACTTTATTCAGTCAGTTCAACACCTTTTATAAACTAGTTAAACTTGCTGTTCATCAATCAAAGCGCCATGGCTGCATATAAAACAGGCCAGGGTCGGGCCAGTTGGCCAAAAATCTACTGGTTTCTACCGGACATGGTGTAGTTCCTGCATTGGCTCAGCGAGTAGATTGATGGGTGCTCCTGTTTGCGTGTGCTATGTGAAGGCATCAACTGCTCGCAAAGTTGTGACTCGCGGCAGCGTGATGGTGCTTGAATGAACGGCCAATAGTATTGCACAAATACATATAGCTTGACATTTACGCATGTCGTTTTCAATGGTAGACTGTGACAGAGCAGGTAAATGTTGAACTGGAATGCAATAATGTTTGCGGGCGAGATCCACTGGCGCGACACGTTTTTACTGGCTCCGGGCCGTCATTAATGTCGGACCCTGCACCCAAAATAAAATACATAAGGCTAAACAATAGGCTAAGTGGATTGCGACTCATCGTTACCACATTATATGGGACGTGCAAATTTACTAACATTATATAGGACGTGCAAATTCATGCTCTCTCACTCCATGTAGCAAAAGTGGTCTGCACACACACACACAATTATGGAGAGGTGGGACAGACAGCAGACTGTCAAACCAGCAGTTTCCCTGTCATCACTCACTTTGTGACTGACATGCTCCTGTCCTATCAATAGATTGCTAGAAGATGCATATCGTTCATTCTAGCGGGAGAGGGCTCTGCAGACTTTTTTTTCTGACTAGACAATTGAAAAGTAGCCTAGCTAATTTAAGTGGAAAAAGTAACCAGCTGAAAATGAGTCTGTAATCGTCTGTATAGCCAACAGCCGGCGCTAGTGGAAACACGTGTGTTTGTGTGTGTGTGTGTGTGTGTGTGTGTGGTCTTGTTAGTAAGAGAGAGTAGTGTGTGTTTTTGTACGTGTGTTCGCATGTGAGAAAAGAGTGCAGTAGTGTGTGTATTGAGTGTCTTTGCGAATGCATTAGTGTGGGTTAGTGTGAAAGAGAGATGTGTACATTTAAAATGGTGATCATATTGCAAGATTGCTATGACCTTTTAGCAATGATTAAACATTCACCACTATGAACTGGGCTAGACCGCCTCCCATCCCACTCATGCCTCCTCAAACCACAAGCTCTTGGAATAAATAACAGTTTTGACCGAATGTCCTTCCCATCGCAACTAATTGTCACGCATTTTTGCATTAGACCTAATTAGTGATTGCAATGCTGATAGAAAAGCAGCCTAGACCAGGCTATGGTAAATGTTAGGGATTTACGCTAGTAACATAGAACTGCCTGGACAAACACCGAACATCTTCTCACTCATTCTTACTACCGTACTCCTCTGTTCTTACAGGACAATGAGAATTCCCCTATTCTTGTCAAACCTCAAACCACCTACAAAACACCCCGCCTGCTCTCTCATTCTCCTCTTTCTCTCTCTACATTCTTACTATTACCATTTCTCTTTCTCCCTCTTGTTTTCTCTTTCTCTCCCTCACTCCTTTCTCTGTCCTTGTCCAGCATACAGCCTCCAGCAAAGACGAAAATCGTATTATATCCTGAGTAGGACTTGCCCTCCACACACACACACCTGAATCAGCCACTGCCGTCCGCTACATAGGACCGCTTTATTCCCATTCATTTACAGGGGATGGAGGCCACATTTGCTCAAGAGACTAATAAGGCACTGTTCTAATATCCACTATAGAAGATTGGGAGAGAGAAAGAGGGCGAGAGGAAGAGAGAATGGAGAGCGAGAAAGCAAAACTGGGAGAGAGGGAGAATGAAATAGAGAAAGGTAGGAAGAAACAATGGAAGAGCGTAACTGGCATTGCTGCCTCAGCAGACAGTAGATAGTAATTGGAAGGTTTATCCTAAAGCAGGCGTGTAAACAACAAGCGACAGTTAGAGCCACGATGATAGAAGTCAGTAGTGTGGCATTTCTCTGAGGATGAGTTCTGTTTGTTATACTGCACGGCTGCAACTAGGCCTTTTTGAATTGTTATTTCTTATTTAGTCTCGACCGTGATCCCTGGAAAATCAATCTTTCCACTGGCTGAGGTGTTTGAAGTGTTTTAACATTTGCTGCTCACACTACGGACCAAAATTCTCATAAACGGAGCGATTTTTCAAGATGCAGTTGGCTTGGGGTCTCTCTTCTCTCCCTTTGTTCACTCATCTGCTGTACTGTATCAGGTGTACAGATAGTGGGGGGGGGGGGGTGTATGGTATATATTATTGTCTGTGTTAGCATATATGCATCTTTGTGTCTTTATGTGTTGGTAGCATGATGTGTGCGTGTCGGTCTGCATCTGTGTGTGTGTGTGTGTGTGTGTGTCAATGCCAAAAACACTAGGCCTATCCTTGTAAAGGCCAAGACTCTTCTGTTACATCTTGCTACGTTGGTTGTATCACAATGCCTGTCATGAGGTCTACAAGCCCAAGTAGATACATCGGTTGTTCAATTTTACAAGGCCTTGTCGCCGAATGACAGCTCTGTTGTTTTTTTCGAGAACTGTGTATGCGTTGTCGTGTCTATAGCTCCACTCGATGCTAGGTCAACAGGCGGCTCCAATGCTGCGCCTGCACCGTATCCCAATTTGTACAATTTGCGCTGATGCAATCAAAGTGATCCCGAGCTGTAGTGACCCTTGCATGGCACACGGCCCCTACAGCTGACAATCAATGTGTTCTGCATGATTTAAGGCCATTTGCGTTCCTCTTGACCACGGAAACTGGCTATTTATGATCCAAATGAAACCTACCCCTTACACACACAGGGAGACATTCACCCTCTGCCCCCCCTCCCGGGCTCTTTCAGCTGGAAGACTGCACTTATTAGCTCTTCAGCGCTTTATTGAGCAGAAAAAGGAAGCGAGACTAGGGTGACCCCTTTTTTTCGCACATTTATTGGGTTCATCCCATGAAAATGTCTGACACCCCCTTACACATAGCCCAACCACCCAGTGCCCCTTTTGGCGAAAGCTTTTTGGCATTTTTATCCCATCGCCGATTTGTTAGTCCTCGTCTGAGACGTTGTGGAGGCTTGGACTCCTCGTATTGCTGCCTGAACCACGACAGTTTTATCTCAATCTCTTCATTCAATGACTCAATCATGGACACTCTTACTGACAGTTGTGGCTGCTTTGCGTGATGTATTGTTGGTCTCTACCTTCTTGCCCTTGGTGCCGTTGTCTGTGCCCAATAATGTTTGTACCATGTTTTGTGCTGCTACCATGTTGTGTTGCTACCGTGTTGTTGTTGTGTTGCTACCATTCTGTGTTGTCATGTGTTGCTGCCTTGCTATGTTGTTGTCTTAGGTCTCTCTTTATGTAGTGTTGTGTTGTCTCTCTTGTCGTGATGTGTGTTTTGTCCTATAATTATTGAATATATATATATTCACATGCCAGTGATTCACAAGACACATTATAGTTTTTTGTAATTCCAGCCTCCGCAGGAGGCCTTTTGCTTTTTGGTATGCCGTCATTGTAAATAAGAATTTGTTCTTAACTGACTTGCCTAGTTAAATAAAAAAATTAAAAAACACAGATAAATGTTATGATTTCCCAAATTTCCCGGAATGGGGATACAAAAAGTATACATTTTTACTATTAGCCTCTATTGAGTAATAAACATTCACCAGGTTTGCACATTTGTGTTAACATTGAGAATCTGAGCTGCTGGTAGGCTTATTCGTTGGCACTGTTGGAACTATAATGTGTCTTGTGAATCACTGGCATGTGAATTGATCCTCTCTCCCAGGAGGCACAATATAGACAATGTCCTCCGGGAAGGGGGACTGATGGGAGCTGGCTAAAGGTGTCAGCATGTTTCAGTTCGACTGGTGCCTAGCCAAACGAGTGTGCTTGGATACTCCCTTAAAGACCTTCACTTGAAAAACATGAAAAACAACGGCCATAGACTATTTGTCTATTTTGAGACGCCGTAGCCAGTATACACTTCCTCAAAATAGTAATCTAAGATGACAAATTGACGTTTTTGCCTAACACCAAACACCTAACTAAGATGTTTGGTGTAGTATTTCTCAATGAAAAAATGTGCATGAAAACGAGTTGTCTCTCGTTGAATGACGAACAGACTTTATTGAAGAATCCCTACTGTTGACCAATCACTAACGAAGGGGCGTAGACTTTGACTCCGAACTCCAAAACCTCACACAATTCTTCGGAACTGTTTTGATGGGGAAGCATGTAGACGCCTTAATCGTGGCCACTCTGGCGAGGTAACCAGCGTCTGTATTGGGCTTTACAGCAAACCGCCTCTTCTCTGAAAACCCTTAATCCATGTAAATACAGGCCCACACTGACCGCTTTACAGCAGAGGGTAGGTAGAGCAAGTAAAATTGAGGGAGGAGAGGAAAAGGAGGGAAGGAGAAGAGCTTAACAATTTAGCATTTAGCCCAGCAAAAAAAAGGCATCAAAGTTTGTAAATTAGTTTAGACAGAGGGGTAGGGGAGAGCACCAGGCTTCTCTTTTGTCTAACCTCTTGTCAAAGCGTGAGTGACAGATGGCATACTGTAAGTGAAGAGTGCCTGACATACAGTGCCTTGCAAAAGTATTCATCCCCCTTGGCATTTTTACTATTTTGTTGCATTACAACCTGTAATTTAAATAGATTTCTATTTGGATTTCATGTAAGGGACATACACAAAATAGTCCAAATTGGTGAACGGAAATGAAAAAAATAACTTGTTTAATAAAATTCAAAGAAATAAAAAACATGCACGCACCAACTGTATGATTCTGCCACCCCTGTGCTTCACGGTTGGGATGGTGTTCTTCGGCTTGCAAGCATCCCCCTTTTTCCTCCAAATTTAACGATGGTCATTATGGCCAAACAGCTCTATTTTTGTTTCATCAGACCAGAGGACATTTCTCCAAAAAGTACAATCTTTGACCCCATGTGCAGTTGCAAACCGTAGTCTGGCTTTTTTATGGCGGTTTTGGAGCAGTTGCTTCTTCCTTGCTGAGCAGACTTTCAGGTTATGTTGATATAGGACCAGTTTTACTGTGGATATAGATACTTTTGTACCTGTTTCCTCCAGCATCTTCACAAGGTCCTTTGCTGATATTCTGGGATTGATTGCAATCCCAGAACGCGTCTTCTTCCTGAGCGGTATGACTGCTGCGTGGTCCCATGGTGTTTATACTAGTGTACTATTGTTTGTACAGATGAATGTGGTACCTTCAGGCATTTGGAAATTCCTCCCACGGATGAACCAGACTTGTGGAGGTCTACAATTTCTTGGCTGATTTCTTTTGATTTTCTCATGATGTCAAGCAAAGAGGCACTGGGTTTGAAGGTTGGCCTTGAAATACATCCACAGGTACACCTCCAATTGATTCAAATGATATCGATTAGCCTATCAGAAGCTCCTAAAGCCATGACATAATTTTCTGGAATTTTCCAAGCTGTTTAAAGGCACAGTCAACTTAGTGTATGTAAACTTCTGACCCACTGGAATTGTGATCCAGTGAAATATAAGTGAAAGTAATCTGTCTGTAAACAGATTACTTGTGTCATGCACAAAGTAGATGTCCTAACCGACTTCCCAAAACTATAGTTTGTTAACAAGACATTTTTGGAGTGGTTGAACAACGAGTTTTAATGACTCCAACCTAAGTGTATGTAAACTTCCGACTTCAACAGAATGTATTCACCCCCTTTGCTATGAAGCCCCTAAATAAGATCTGGTGCAACCAATTACCTTTTAGAAGTCACATAATTAGTTAGATTGCACACAGGTGGACTTTATTTAAGTGTCACATGATCTGTCACATGATCTCAGTATATATACACCTGTTCTGAAAGGCTATATAAATGGTTATAAAAAATATACGATATAGCACCATTAAATCCATTATAAAAAAAATTAAAGAATGTGGCACCACAACAAACCTGCCAAGAGAGTGCCGCCCACCAAAACTCGCGGACCAGGCAAGAAGGGCATTAATCGGAGAGGCAACAAAGAGACCAAAGATAACCCTGAAGGAGCTGCAAAGCTCCACAGTGGAGATTGGAGTATCTGTCCATAGGACCACTTGAAGCTGTACACTCCACAGAGCTGGGCTTTACGGAAGAGTGGCCAGAAAAAGCAATTGCTTAAAGAAAAAAAGAAGCGAACACGTTTGTTGTTCGCTAAATGGCATGTGAGAAACTCCCCAAACATATGGACGAAAGTACTCTGGTCAGATGAGACTAAAATTGCGATTTTTGTCCATCAAGGAAAATGATATGTCTGGCGCAAACCCAACACCTCATCTCCCCGAGAACATCATCCCCACAGTGAAGCATGGTGGTGGCAGCATCATGCTGTGGTGATGCTTTTCATCGGCAGGGACTGGGAAACTAGTCAGAATGGAAGGAATGATGGATTGCGCTAAATACAGGGAAATTCTTGAGTGAAACCTGTTTCACTCTTCCAGAGATTTGAGTCTGGGATGGAGGTTCACCTTCCAGCAGGAAAATGGCCGTAAGCATACTGCTAAAGCAACACTCAAGTGGTTCAACTACTTAGGGAGTGGTGGGGCACTCCATGCACGTTCTTTTCTCCAAAAATGTGCATGAAGGTGCCAGTGTCCTGTTTACATTTGAAACATGAATGTGATGCATTGGAAAACATTCTGCGAAGGTGGACAGATGTAAAACTTCATTTTTATCTGTTGGAACGATTTAAGAGTGTCCTGAGTAAGTAAAGGCGTAAGGTCGTCTTCCAGTCCAGAAGTCCAATACTCCTTATTTGGCAGGGAAAATCTGGATTAAGGGCAATCGAGAGTGATATATGGTCCAGGATCTGCAAGTACCTCCTTGTATCTTTCCAAGCTAAGAGTGTATTATGTACTGTAAAATTGTTAGATAAGGCCTGGATATTTTCAAAGCTATTAATAAATGGTAAGGAAGCTAATGCTCTTGGATGACATGCTATTGATTCCATCCCATCCCAAAATGAGTGTCGTCTGTCTAGGCACCAACTAATCATGTGCTTGATCTGAGCAGACCAATAATGTAGTTGCAGAGGGGTCTGAACCAAGGGGTCTGAACCATCCCACGGCGCCGACAGAGATGGCAGCCTCGCTTCACGTTCTTAGGAAACTATGCAGTATTTTGTTTTTTTATATATTACTTCTTACATTGTTACCCCGGGAAATATTAAGTTTTATTACATACAACCGGGAGGAACTATTGGATATAAGAGCAACGTCAACTTACCAACATTACGACCAGGAATATGACTTTCCCGAAGCAGATTCTCTGTTTGGTACCCCAACTAGGACAATAGACTGGATCCCAGCCGGCGACTCAATACAACGGCGGTGCAGGAGAAGGGGGAAACGCGGCGGTCTTCTGGTGAAGCTACGTAGACGGGCGCATCGTGCACCTCTCCCGAGTATTTTAATCGCCAATGTCCAGTCTCTGGACAACAAAGTGGACGAAATCAGAGCGAGGGTTGCCTTCCAGAGAGACATCCGAGACTGCAACGTTCTTTGCTTCACGGAAACATGGCTCACTCAGGACACGTCATCAGAGTCGGTACAGCCACCTGGTTTCTCCACGCATCGCGCCGACAGAAACAAACATCTATCTGGTAAGAAGAAGGGCGGGGGTGTGTGTCTTATGATTAACGAGACGTGGTGTGATCATAACAACATACAGGAACTCAAGTCCTTTTGTTCACCTGACATAGAATTCCTTACAATCAAATGCCGACCGCATTATCTACCAAGGCAATTCTCCTCGATTATAATCACAGCCGTGTACATCCCCCCTCAAGCTGACACATCGACGGCACTGAAAGAAATTCATTGGACTCTATGTAAACTGGAAACCACATATCCTGAGGCTGCATTTATTGTGGCTGGGGATTTTAATAAGGCTAATTTGAAAACAAGGCTCCCGAAATTTTACCAGCATATCGAATGTGCCACCCGGGCTGGTAAAATCGTGGATCATTGTTATTCCAACTTCCGTGATGCATACAAGGCTATTCTCCGCCCTCCTTTCGGCAAGTCTGACCATGACTCCATTTTGTTGCTCCCAGCCTACAAACAGAAACTAAAACAGGAAACGCCCGTTCTCAGGTCTGTTCAACGCTGGTCCGACCAATCTGATTCCATCCTGCAAGATTGCTTCGAGCACGTGGACTGGGATATGTTCCGCATAGCGTCGGACAACAACATTGATGTATACGCTGATTCGGTGAGCGAGTTTATTAGCAAGTTTATTGGTGATGTGGTACCCATAGCAACTATTAAAACCTTCCCCAACCAGAAACCATGGATTGATGGCAGCATTCGCGCAAAACTGAAAGCGTGAACCACTGCTTTTAACCAGGGTAAGGCTACCGGAAACATGACTGAATACAAACAGTGTAGCTATTCCCTCCGCAAGGCAATCAAACAAGCTAAGCGTCAATATAGAGACAAAGTAGAGTCACAATTCAACGGCTCAGACACGAGAGGAATGTGGCAGGGTCTACAGTCAATCACGGACTACAAAAAGAAAACCAGCCCCGTCGCGGACCATGACGTCCTGCTCCCAGACAAACTAAACAACTTCTTTGCTCGCTTTGAGGATAATACAGTGCCACCGACACGGCCCGCTACCANCAGACACCCTGGACCCACTCCAATTTGCTTACCGTCCCAATAGGTCCACAGACGACGCAATCGCAATCACACTGCATGCTGCCCTAACCCATCTGGACAAGAGGAATACTTATGTAAGAATGCTGTTCATCGACTACAGCTCAGCATTTAACACCATAGTTCCCTCCAAGCTCGTCATTAAGCTCGAGACCCTAGGTCTCGACCCAGCCCTGTGCAACTGGGTCCTGGACTTCCTGACGGGCCGGCCCCAGGTGGTGAGGGTAGGAAACAACATCTCCACCCCGCTGATCCTCAACACTGGGGCCCCACAAGGGTGCGTTCTCAGCCCTCTTTTGTACTCCCTGTTCACCCACGACTGAGTGGCCAAGCACGCCTCCAACTCAATCATCAAGTTTGCAGACGACACTACAGTGGTAGGCTTGATTACCAACAACGACGAGACGACCTACAGGGAGGTGAGGGCCCTCAGAGTGTGGTGTCAGGAAAATAACCTCTCACTCAATGTCAACAAAACAAAGGAGATGATCGTGGACTTCAGGAGATGGAGCACCCCCCCTATCCACATCGACGGGACAGTAGTGGAGAAGGTGGAAAGTTTTAAGTTCCTCTGCGTACACATCACGGACAAACTGAATTGGTCCACCCACACAGACAGCGTGGTGAAGAAGGCGCAACAGCGCCTCTTCAACCTCAGGAGGCTGATAAAATTTGGCTTGTCACCAAAATCACCCACAAACTTCTACAGATGCACAATCGAGAGCATCCTGTCGGGCTGTATCACTGCCTGGTACGGCAACTGCTCCGCCCACAACCGTAAGGCTCTCCAGAGGGTAGTGAGGACTGCACAACGCATCACCGGGGGTAAACTACCTGCCAATCAGGACACCTACACCTCCCGATGTCACAGGAAGGCCAAAAAGATCATCAAGGACAACAACCACTCGAGCCACTGCCTGTTCACCCCGCTATCATCCAGAAGGCGAGGTCAGTACAGGTGCATCAAAGCTGGGACCGAGAGACTGAAAAACAGCTTCTACCTCAAGGCTGTTAAACAGCCATCACTAACATTGAGTGGCTGCTGCCAACATACTGACTTAAATCTCTAGCCACTTTAAAAATAGGAATTGGATGTAACAAATGTATCACTAGCCACTTTAAACAATTTTGTATATAATGTGTACATATCCGACATTACTCATATCAAATGTATACACTGTACTCAAAACCATCTACTGAATCTTGCCTATGCCGTTCGGCCATCGACTCAAATCTCTAGCCACTTTAATAATTATAATCGGATGAAATAAATGTATCACTAGCCACTTTAAACGATGCCATTTATATAATGTTTACATATCCTACATTGCTCATCTCATATGTATATACTGTACTCCATACCATCTACTGCATCTTGCCTACGCCGATCAGCCATTGCTCATCCATATATTTATATGTACATACTCGTATTCATTCCTTTACTCTTGTTTGTATAAGGTAGTTGTTGTGAATTTGTTAGATTACTTGTTAGATACTACTGCATGGTCGGAACTAGAAGCACAAGCATTTCGCTACACTCGCATTAACATCTCCTAACCATGTGTATGTGACAAATAAAATTTGATTTGATTTGAGACCCCTCCAAATCCTTAGGCTAAATTAGTTTGGTAAATTTGGTTCTAGGTTTCTTATTGTTCCAGATATATTTAGATGTATTGACGTGCATTTTCAGAAAAAAGGACTGAGATGGATATTTGGGAATCGATCATTTAGCCGAGGAAGGATATTCATCCTGATGACATTAATCCTGCCAAAAAGAGAGTTCGGTAGGTTAGACCAGTTAATCAGGTCCTGTTCAATCTTTGTGAGCAAAGGCATATAATTCATTTGAAGTGAACAGGTGTTTAGTTGATTGTAGAGGGGATATTCAAATGTAAAGCCATTGATTTATCCACGTTAATTGAGTATTCTGACAGGTTACCATAGTCAGATATAATGTTCATTACTGCAGTGACAGAGGTCTCTGGTTTAAACATGTATAAAAGCACATCATCAGCAAATAATGAAATTCTATGCTCTTTGTCACCCTAGAGATGCCCCTGATGTTATTACTAGACCTTATTTCCTCAGCCAGTGGTTCTATGACTAACGAGAACAGAGCAGGAGATAAAGGACAGCCTTGACGACAGCCCCTACCAATAGAATATCTTTCTGATAATTGACCATTTGTGTTAAATGCCACTGATCGGTCAGAGTAAAGTCATTTTACTAAATTAATAAAATGGTCACCCAGATTAACTTTTTCTAATACAGCAAACCAGAATTTCTACTCAACTCTATCCAAGGCCTTTTCGGGATCGAGAGAGACAATGAGTGCAGGGTCTTTAATTCTGCCAAGGTGATTTATGATATTCAAAGCACATCTCACATTGTCTGTTCCAAATCTGGATTTGACAAAGCCAGTCTGATCAGGTTTAATGAAAGTAGGTCCTGTGAGCAAGTGTCTTAGCGACTATTTTAAACTCCTAGCAAACTGATAGGTCTAAACGAAGAGCAGTTTAATGGATTTTTGCCCTTTTTTAGTATCAGGCTAATGGATGCAGTTTTCTAGGACTTTAGTATGATGTCTTTTTCTAACATATCATTTAGAGCATGCATGAAGATAGGCCATAACTTCTTGTAGAACTCTGCAGAGAAGCCATCTAGGCCGGGTGCCTTGCCAGAAGGCATTGCCTTAATATTTTCCCAATCCTCTTCAGGAGTAAAGGGAGCATTTAGTCTATTTCTATGCTCATCTGTTATAGTGGGCAAGATGATCTTATTCAGATATTTTGTAATTTCATCTTTCGATCCTGTACATTGTGAAGTATAAAGAGATTTATAGAAGTCGCCAAATGTATTATTGATAAGCAATGGATCATAAGAAGTGGAGCCATCTGCCGTCCTTATAGACTTAATCAATCTTTAATTCTGTTATTTTTTAAGTTGGTGTGCAAGTAGATGGCTCGGACGGTTACCGATCTCATAATATTTTTGCTTACATGCTTTGTATGCTCTAAATTGAGTTTGGCAAAAGCACAAGCTAGTGAATTCCAGTTCACCTGTGTTGGTTGTTGTTTCTCAAAAAGTTCTACAGGCTTTACTTCAGCCTCCAACCTTTCCCTATTTTCCATCCTAAGCTTCTTGATCAGAGATGCTTGGGAAATTATATAACCCCTTATGGTTGCTTTAGCAGCATCGCAGATAGTTGCAGTTGAGACAGGAGAGAGTTGATTGTCGAGCCAGTAATGAGATAAATGATCACACAGCAAAATCCTTCATTGTTAAGCAGAGACGTATTAAGTCACCAATATCCCGTTTTGGGGATTGTTTTGCCAATTTCAATATCTATATACACTGGGGCATGGTCAGAAATTACTATAGAACCAATAGCACATGACTGGACAACATGCATGTAAGTAGAGGGCATAAAAATTGTCCAAAGTAGAATATGAATTATGGGGTCTAGAGTAGAAAGTATAGTCTCTGACATTAGGATTTAGCTCTCTCCATATGTCTACTAAACCAAATGAATCACAAACACTTCTGAGAGCATTTGAGGATCTATAATTCGACACTGGAGCAGTTAATGATTTATCTAATTTACCAAAAGTCCCTTGCAGTCTTGATTAAATAATAAAATCATGTCAGACAAATTTGGGGGGAGTCTAAGTTCGGTCCATATACATTTAGTATAGCAATATGTTGATTAAGTATATTACCTGTAATCTAAATAAATTGTCCTTTAGGGTCTGTATCTTGGTGCTCAGGTATAAATGGGAAATTTTTATTTACAAGGTTGGCAGTGGCTCTTGTTTGAACTAAAATAAGAACACCTTTAACAATGCAAGTCAGTTAAGAACAAATTCTTATTTTACAATGACGGCCTACCCCGACCAAACCCTCCACTAACCCAGACAACGCCAATTGTGCGCCACCCTATGGGACTCCCGATCACGGCCGGTTGTGATACAACCGTGGATCGAACCAGGGTCTCTAGCACTGAGATGCAGTGCCTTAAACCGGTGCGCCACTTGGGAGGCCCATGTTCTGTTGAAGATAAACATTCAGGAGACTGCTTTAAATTAGCTGTTTATGTTACAGTAGTATTAAAGAATAACTTAACCCAGACTGAGTAGTGCATCACCAAAACAAAACAATTAATAAGACGTTTCTATAACCCTTTACTAAAATAAAACCATTTATTTTTTATTTTTACTCCCACTGCCAGTCCCCAAATGAAACGACAGACCCCAAAAACAGTACCTACCCTGTTTTCTGTCACATTACCAACAGGAAGCCCACTAAAGGTTTTTAAGATGGACATGTGGATGAAAAATGAATAACGTCATCTTTTAAATTGTCCAAAGCATTATCGCTATTGCACTCATATTCATGTGCCTGAACACAGACACACCATAGTCACATGTAGCCTAGCCTATATAATAAATTACAAATAAAGTAATTATAGCCTAGTAATTATGCCCCTCTGCCTACCTTAAAATGAAAAAGAACCTCAGTTCTATAAATGAAAAGCTTAGTTACATTACACCATAACGCTTACACAATACCCCATAATGACAAAGCGAAAACAGGTTGTTAGACATTTTTTTTTATGTATTAAAAATAAAAACATACCTTATTTACATAAGTATTCAGACCCTTTGCTATGAGACTCGAAGTTGAGCTCAGGTGCATCCTGTTTCTATTGATCATTCTTGAGATGTTTCTACAACTTGATTTGAGTCCAGGTGTGGTAAATGTAATTGATTGGCCATGATTTGTTAAGGCACACACCTGTCTATATAAGGTCCCACAGTTGACAGTGCATGTCAGAGCAAAACCCAAGCCATGAGGTCGAAATAATTGGCAGTAGAGCTCCGAGACAGGATTGTGTCGAGGCACAGATCTGGGGAAGGGTACTAAAACATTTCTGCAGGATTGAAGGTCCCCAAGAACACAGTGGCCTCCATCATTCTTAAATTGAAGAAGTTTAGAACCAGGACAAACTGAGCAATAGTGAGATAACGGCATTGGCCAGGTAGGTGACCAAGATGGTCACTCTGACAGAGCTCTAGAGTTCCTCTGTGGAGATGGGAGAACCTTCCAGAAGGACACCCAGCTCTGCAGCACTCCACCAATCAGGCGTTTATGGTAGAGTGGCCAGACAGAAGCCACTATTCAGTAAAAGGCACATGACAGCCCGCTTGTAGTTTACCAAAAGGCACCTAAAGACTCTCTGAAAGATTATTGGAATCTGTTTGGGTAGCTGGACAGGTAGGATGACTGACAATAGTGAAGGTGAACAGGTGGTCGCGGGTCAGGTGACAGAGGAATTCCTTTAACCACAAAGTAGTATATTTACTGGGTAGTTTGTCTATGCTGCATAACAAAGGATACAGAATAACATGTATCCAATCAAATTAAAATCAGGAAGTCAAAATCATAACAATTATTCTCATTATTAACAGAATGAGGTAATTCAGCAATAAGGTTCCATAGGAATTCAATATGAAGCAGAATTGAGTCATTTAGGATCATAACCATTCCTCATAATCATGAGATTCATAATGCAAATAAATCGATCAGTTATTCAATCTATAATCTCCAAATTTATTAATTCAGCAAATAATAATTAAGTTTCATATTACAACCTTCCAGGTTTGTCTTCATATGTACATGTAATTTCATTACATTTTAACCATATATCAATTGCATAACTGGCCTGTGATGATCTGATGATGATCATTGTCCATTGTCCAATAGCTTTGAAGCGTGCGCTCCAAGTTGCGCTCGGTGGTAATAACTATAAACAATAACTGGTGGCCCGCTCTCCCGCTCTCAACAGATTGTTACCTTTCATCCGAACTGATTCGGTGGACTTACGTTGATTCGTGGACGCAGTTGAGGAAGAGAAAGCAGCGAGGTCGGGCCGTGGCGATTTCCTCCTTTTAAAGGAGCTTTTCCTTCAATCTGCGGTCCAACTCATCCCAAACCATCTCAATTGGGTTGAGGTCAGGTGATTGTGGAGGACAGGTCATCTGATGCAGCACTCCATCACTCTCCTTGGTCAAATAGTTCTTACACAGCTGGAGGTGTGTTTTAGGTCATTGTCCTTTTGAAAAACAAATGACAGCCCCACTAAGAGCAAACCAGATGGGATGACGTATCGCTGCAGAATGCTGTGGTTTCCATACTGGTTAAGTGTGCCTTGAATTCTAAATAAAATCACTGACAGTGTCACCAGCAAAGCATCCTCACACCATCACACCTCCTCCTCCATGCCTCACGGTGGGAACCAAGCGCCCCACTGCTCCCTAAGTAGTTAATGAGTTGAGATCTGTTGGACATTTCCACCTGACCAAATTAAAGCGCCCCTGGTCCAGCTGCACAAGTGGCTATGATTCCACCAACTCCATGAGCCTTTCTACACTCTCAGACCATAAGATACAAGATTGTCTGGTTTGATGAAACAAAGATTGAACACTAGCCTGAATGCCAAGCATCACGTCTGGAGGAAACCTGGCACCATCCCTACGGCGAAGCATGGTGGTGGCAGCATCGGGCTGTGGGGATGTTTTTCAGCGGCAGGGACTGGGAGACTAGTCATGATCAAGGGAAAGATGAACAGAGCAAAGTACAGAGAGATCTTTGATGAAAACCTGCTCCGGAATGCTCAGGACCTCAGACTGGGGCAAACGTTCACCTTCCAACAGGACAACGAACCTAAGCACAAAGCCAAGAAAATTCAGGAGTGGCTTCGGGACAAGTCTCTGAATGTCCTTAAGTGGCCCGAACTTGAACTCAATCGAACATCTCTGGAGAGACCTGAAAATTGCTGTGCAGCGACGCTCCCCATCCAACCTGACAGAGCTTGAGACGATCTGCAGAGAAGAAAAGGAGAAACTCCCCAAATATAGGTGTGCAAAGCTTGTAGCGCCATACCCAAGAAGACTTGATGCTGTAGTCGCTGCCAAAGGTGCTTCGACAAAGTACTGAGTAAAGGGTCTGAATACTTATGTAAATATGAAATTTCCATATTTTATGTTGAATAAATTAGCAAACATCTCTAAAAACCTGTTTTTGATTTGGTATTATGGGGTATTGTGTGTAGATTGATAACGGAAAAAGTAGAGTAGAGAGTAAGAGAGTAAGGCTGTAACGTACCAAAATGTAGAAAAAGTAATGCGGTCTGAAAACTTTTCCGAAGGCACTGTATATGCGGTGCATGGACTGTACAAATAGGGCAAATAAATGTTCACATCCATTAACTGACCATGTGTGCACCCTAAAAATATAATTAGCAGCCTTCACAGATCTGGGTTCTGTTCCGCTGTTGAGTGGATGTTGTCCCGGTAGAAGGTGAGCACAGACTGGGGATCATTAAATGTGTGGCTAGCCCCCTGGAATGTAATCCTCAATTTAGTCGGGTGTTTCAGGCCAAATCTAACTCCTGCCTTGTGAAGGTGGGCTTTCACATATTTGTATGCAGCTCTGCGTCTTGCAAGGTCTGCCGAGTAATCTGGGAAGATATGGATCCGCTTGCCATTGTAGTTCAGCTGTCCTCTTTTGCGGGAGGACTGAATAATTGTCTTTGGTCTCGAAGTAATGTAGGCAGATCAGCATTGCTCTGGGAGGGCGACCAGGCTTGGGTTTTGCCGCTAGAGTGCGATGCGCCCTGTCGATGACTGGGGGCCTGTCAAACGTCTCTCTGCTGAGGACGTCTTGCAGGAAAGAGGCCCTTCCGTCCCTTCTGGGATTCCTACCACACTTATGTTCTGTCTCCAGGAACGGTTTTGCTGTTCATCTAGACTAACCTTTAGCTTCATATTCTCGAAGGTAAGCTCGTCGTTTTTGGTCTCCAATTTGGTAAGCCGCTTATCGATGTCGGTCAACAATGTTTCCATATCCTTTATTTTTTGGGCTTGTGTTGCTATAGTTGTTTGTAGTGTCCCTATAGTTAACTGGACTTCTGTCATCATTTCAGCTCATAGGCTTGACACAGGAAACGAAGTTCGGGCATGAAATCAGAGCGTAGTTTAGCCATTTCTGCGCGGATGGTGACTAGCATCTCCATAACGTTAGCATCCGTCATCTTGTTGCTAGTCTTCGTCGTGTCGTCTTGTTTACCGTTTCGTCTCGTTTTCCCAGTTCCAGACATATCCAAGAAGGCCACCCAAATGTTGCTAGATCCAGTAGGTGTGCAAAGTGTGTTCTCATTTTGATATACAAAAGGTTAAAGCATAAAAGTATCAACCCTTAGTGAAGAGGCCTCGGACCACGTCTTTACGTAGCCATGTTGAAACCGCACTCCATCGATGGCAATTTGAATTCACAGAGATACCGTGACAAGATCCTGAGGCCCATTGTCATGCCATTCATCCGCCGCCATCACCTCATGTTTCAGCATGACAATGCACGGCCTCATGTCACAAGGATCTGTACACAATTTCTGGAAGCTGAAAATGTCTGCTCTTCCTTGGCCTGCATACTCACCAGACATGTCACCCATTGAGCATGTTTGGAATGCTCTGGATCGACATGTACGACAGCGTATTCCATTTTACGACAATATCCAGCAACTACATAGAGCCATTGAAAAGTAGTGGGACGATCATAGCGTGTACACACATACCGATAGACAGACGTAGGACTCCAATCTCAATTTTATGTAGTTTATTGTGTACGGTACATGTCCATGCACAGGATTGAATGATGAGAGGAATTAGATGTCGGGCTAGGACTATGCACATTCTGACCCCACGTCGATAGTTTATCTTCTCACGCTACAGGAAATGTATTGGTATTTCGAGCCTGATCGACACGATTTCTAAGGATAAGTCAGGGCAACAGAAAAATAGCTTCTACACACTTCACATGGAGACAAGGCAATCCTCTCTCTGCCCCAGCATGCATTTTCAAGTTGATGGGGGGGGGTTATTGTGTTTAATGTGCTTGTGAGTGTAGTGTAATCTAGTACAAAACATTACATCCCCAATTGTGTTTCAGGTTTTTTCACCCTGTTTCATCAGTCCTTGTAGTCATGTAAAAGCACCTATTATCATTAAAACAACCAAAATTGGAGTGCTCCTATTTGTGGGGAAATGAAGAAGCCTTCATTTGGCAAACTCCAGAGATAGAGTAAAATTGGTTTTCATTGCTGATTGAGAAGTTTTCTGAGTCTTGGGAGCAAAGACTAACACCCATCTACTAAGGATGATAAGTGAGTTCAGATACATCCGTTCAGACACTTCAGTCATACACCTCATTGTATAAAAAAAGCCCACTCCATCACAAAAGACACCTGACCAGGAGATTGAACTCCAAGAGAAGAACATAATTTAAAAAAAGATGAAAGGAAGCTAACTGCTGAGGCAGCCATCAGCCCTGTTCAGACCAATCATAACAGAAAAAGGAAAAAGAAAAGGGTGAAGAACACACGACAGCCGTCGATAAGACCATCTGCATTTTTTAAAAGGTATCCCAGGCGCAGCGAGACCTCCCCGATCCTTTTTGATCTGCCTGTGTTTAATTGTGCTCTTTGTAAAGGGGAACACATTTGCAGCCTTGGTCTGTGTGTGCTAATAGGGCTGCTGCTGGGTGAGCAGAGGTGGTGGGGAACGGAACGGGGGGCTTTTCCGCCAACTGCAGACAGGGGTCTCAGAGGACTGTGAATGCGGTAATTAAGGAGAGAAAACCAGCACTGTGGAAACGGGAGAAAACATCCACGTGAAGGTGATGAATCAAACGACAAGGCCATTCTTGGTGTGTGCGTATGCAGATGCGTGTCACACACAAGTGCACAAACAAAAACACACACAAGCGCATAAGAGTGTGGACAGAAATCCTTGTGCACATCCGTATATGAAAGGGAGGGATCTAGCGTCTGAACGTGTCGAGTGCAAAACACCAACTACACTAACACACAAACATACAGAGCAAGACTTGTATGTGAATTAGTGCTGATAGATTTTTGAGGTCGGTTCAGTTTCGGTTCGATAATTAAAAAATTCAAATGTTTTTTTGATTTCGGCTGAGAATTTTTTTGGGGACATTAAATGCACAATGCATTATGTGGGTTGACTGAATTAAACAATTAATACAAGTCCCATGATGGTAGTGACCGCCCATTGCTGCTTATCACTTATTAACCATCATTTATTCACATTACTTTAATAAAATATTTGTTTTATTTGATGACTTTATTATTTCATTCCAAGTCATCTCATCTCTATAGAGCTGCTGCCTATGCTGTCTGACAAAATCCCCATTTGAGTAGTTCTTCAAAGTAAATAAGGCATACTTTTGTGACTGCTGAATACCAACTATCAATCATTTCTTAGATTATGTATTTTCAGGCTCGCGAAGCATCTGCTTTCTATCCCTCTCGAGCGGACGCACAATGGATTGCGGTCATTGTAGTTAACTACTACGTTTTTTGCACTAAACTATGTCGAATATTGGACTGTTGGGAACTACAACTCCCTACTACATCACACATTTCAGGCTTCATCTAATTTATCACTATAGAAACTGCACATCGAACTCGGAACGGAACAAAATGGAATTCAAATAATTGAACCGACCTCGGTCAATTTTGAGTTTGAGTTTGTCTCATGGGAACACTTTGCTACCCGGTGCGCAGGACTTTTGAATCTAGTGCACCTACCGGCAACAGCTCAAAACGATTTTAAAAAAGGAGCGCAAGCCTTCATCGTTCGTTGGCTTTTCTACAGAAATATTTGGTGATCGACTAGGAATGCCTTGAAGATCGACCGGTTGGAGACCACTGCCTTACATGAACTGTAACTCATCAATTGTTGAAAATGTTGCATGTTGCGTTTATATTTTTGTTCAGTGTAGAAATACTTTTCTTGTTTTAGAAACATTACAAAGCATTGTCATATGTAATTATTTTTTTTTGGTATGAAAAAACATTTGTTTATGTACCTGCCACAGTGGCTGGTGGACAAAAAAGTACATTTCCCACCCTGATAGCTAGGTGAGAAAACATATCTCAATTCTAACAAGTACATTTTCCCTTAACAAAGAAGTCATCAGCTAAGACTTTGCTACTAGGAAAAGACAAGTGCTGTAGATCGCAAAACTGGGTGATTTGAAAAGTCATAGTCAATCGATCAATAGTATAATCATTATTTTCGCTAAAATATTGATCTTTAATTTACAACCTGTAGAAGCTATGAGAATAGAAAGGTTCATTACTTTTAAGCATCACAGCACAGTTGAAAAAAATATGGCAAGTAGAAGTCCGATATGGATGGTGTTATGAGATAGATGGGAGAGGTTAAATGGAGCTAATAACAACAAGATAACAAATGTAAGACATACGGGGTCTGTAAAATGTATATAGGTTCAGAACTTTTGTGAAATAGCAGTTACAAATATATGGCAAATATAAATCAAACTGGATGGACATTAGAAATAGAGGAAGGCCAGGACTAAAAACAAACAAAATATAACTATTGTAAAATAGATTGTGTCTGTAAAATGTGTATAATATGTATAAGCTGGAAGTAGAAGCATAAGTGTTATTGTTTATTAATTTACTCCAATTGGGGGAGGGATGGTAGGGTTTGCGGGGAATAATAAGGAAGGTATATTGTGAATGTGTGTATATATATAGATATACACAACCGGTCAATAGTTTTAGAACACCTACTCATTCAAGTTTTTTTTTTTTTTTTGACTATTTTCTACATTGTAGAGTAATAGTGAAGACATCAAAACTATGAAATAACACACATGGAATAATGTTAAATAAATCCAAATATATTTTGTTTGAGATTCTTCAAATAGCCACTCTTTGCCTTGATGACAGCTTTGCACTCTCAACCAGCTTCACCTGGAATGCTTTTCCAACAGTCTTGAAGGAGTTCCCACATTTGCTGAGCACTTTTCAGTGGGAAATACATATGCGTAGATCATCCGTTCACCCACACCACGTCTCACGAAGACACAGCGGTTGGAACCAAAAATCTCAAATTTGTACTCCAGACCAAAGGACAAATTTCCACCGGTCTAATGTCCATTGCTTGTGTTTCTTGGCCCAAGCAATCTCTTCTTATTATTGGTGTCCTTTTAGTAGTGGTTTCTTTGCAGCAATTCGACAATGAAGGCCTAATTCACGCAGTCTCCTCTGAACAGTTGATGTTGAGATGTGTCTGTTACTTGAACTCTGTGAAGCATTTATTTGAGCTGCAATTTCTGAGGCTGGTAACTCTAATGAACTTATCATCTGCAGCAGAGGTAACTCTGGGTCTTCCATTCCTGTGGCGGTCCTCATGAGCCAGTTTCATCATAACGCTTGATGGTTTTTGCGACTGCACTTGAAGAAACTTTGAAAGTTGTTGACATTTTCCGTGTTCATGTTTTAAAGTAATGATGGACTGGTGTTTCTCTTTGCTTATTTGAGCTGTTCTTGTAATATGGACTTGGTCTTTTTTCCAAATAGGGTTATCTTCTGTATACCACCCCTACCTTGTCACAACACAACTGATTGGCTCAAACGCATTAAGAAAGAATGAAATTCCACAACTTAACTTTTAAGGAGGCACACCTGTTAATTGAAATGCATTCCAGGTGACTACCTCATGAAGCTGGCTGAGAGAATGCCAAGAGTGTGCAACGCTGTCATCAAGGGTAATATATTTTGATTTGTAAGACTTTTTTGGTTACTGGATGATTCCATATGTGTCATTTGATAGTTTTGATGTCTTCACTATTACTCTACAATGTAGAAAATAGTAAAAATAAAGAAAAACCCTTGAATGAGTAGATGTTGTAAAACTTTTGAACGGTAGTGTATATATTTACCCCAAAAATATATGGGGTATTGGAAATGATACAGACAATTACATTGATGGAAGCAACAATCTATCTGCAATTTTAAAGCTGATCCACTCAGAACCAAAAAAATGTAGTTCTCATCTCTCATTGCTTAGAGCCAGCCTATTAGTGTTGGAGCGGAGGGATGGCTCAAGGTAAAGCTGGATTGTGAGTTAAAGCTACCCCCAAGGCTTAGCCCCTCGGGGAGGCTTTGTGCAATATCCTGTTACAGCGTCATGCAAATCTGCTCTGCTCTCCCCCCTGAGCAGGCGGCTAGCTGCAGTGGGCTCTCTCACACACACACACACACACACACACACACACACACACACACACACACACACACACACACACCTACAAGCAACCGCACGGATTTGCGCACGAGCACACACACACTGTAGAGCTGATGGACTAATCTGATGCCCCCTCACCTATTCTTCCCCACCCTCATTCTGCATGGTCCAAACTCAAGTCGCCATTCAGATTTTCCCTTGAAAACTTTAAGGACTTTCCTTGATAGGCCTCAACTTTGTTCAGATTATTTTTCCTTTGATCGTTTGCTTGAGCCTCTTTGTAGTCTGGTTGCCCTGTTGGTGACCCATGCCCTGAGTTTTACAGGTCTTGGTGGCTCTCAGGCTAGAAGCTTGGAGCTTGTGTCTTGACTCTTGATATCAGAGTTATTTCCAAGTACAGGTTTTGTCAAGTGATCTTTGACAGTACACCTCTTCCTTTGTCCTGCAGTCGTGACTGCTATTGCTTGTGTTTTCTGTCCAGTTATTAGATCATGGGTGCGACTCAGTTCTATAAGGTGGTATAGAATTGCTTTCACCTGTCCTGCTCAATTGAAAATGAAGGAAAGCAGATTAAATGCTCCAATGCGTCACAAACCTCAACCTACTTTGAGTGCTTTATCCCATTTCCAGGTCTCTTTCTCAATTGCTAAAGCTTCTGTCTGAAAACTGTCACTCAGTTTATCATAGAAGGTAGAAGCATCCTTCACAAGTATGTACTGCAATGATACCACATAATGTCTATATGCACAAACCAATACACTTTTCATCCACTAATGCTCAAAGCTTTCTCAGCGGAAAGCCTTCCTCCACTCGAGTATTGAAAACCGCAAGTGTTTTTACTCAGGGATTTTTTGCACCATTAAATCATTCTTGGCTGGGCGTCATCTGTTCTGGGTTGAGTGATTTTTAAATGTACTCCTAGTCTTTTCCAAATGATCCGAACAACCATTCCATCACCAAAGTGCTTGGCGTTCCCAGCCGTGCCATAAAACAAAGTGCATTATTAAGCAAAGTCTCTGGGAGCGAACGCCCATGACATCCGTTTTAGGTGGAAGATCAGGATCAACTTCAGCGTGTAGGCACTGCTCGCCTATATAAGGCTCCCAGCTGTTGCTTTGAGGAAACGTGTGGATTTTAAAAATGTCCCTTATCCGTCTTTTAAACCCATGCGGTCTCAAACAATGACAGCCTGTGCCATTGTTTTTAGAGACTGGCCAAGTGGGGGGAAACCACAGAGCCAGCCGTTCACACTGTCACACAGTCACACGCACTTGCCACTGTGATTTTTTACACAGATGTATTTTGAGGAGTAATGACAGGGTGAGACAAGGGGGTATACTACGTCCTTCCCACCCAAATTCCCCATCCTTGCTTCCCAGAGCTCGCCCTCACCCCTCCCCTCATCAGGGGGCCAGACCCCCACAAGGCTGCTCAGAAGGCCATGCCAGCTGCTGCCGCTCGCTGTTGCACCTTGTTGAGACCTGTCGCCTGGCAACTGTCGTCAGGGTTGGGCCACAGCGGAGCTGAAGGAGCACTCCGGGGATCCGTCACCATTCACTCCCTGAATCCCCCTCCCCTCCCCGGGAGAACCCCAAGAGGAAGCACTCAGCAAAGGGCAGGAAGTTTTATGCCGGTCTCAAAAAATAAATGAGCCCGTTATTATTAGAATACAATGTTTTTACGAGTAAGAAATTTAGTAATTGAAATACTTGTTCTAGTCCTTTTTAAATATAATTATATCAGTCTGTGTTGTGTTGACCCATAGATTGTCCTCCAGTTCAAATTGACTTGGCGCTCCGGTACCGCTTGCCTTAACAGAGAGAACAGTCAGTGACATGGGTGACTGGAGTCTTTGACAATTTCTTGGGCCTTCCTCTGGCACCCCCTAGTATATAGGTCCTGGATGGCAGGAAGCTTGGCCCCAGTGATGTACTGGGCTGTATTGCTCGATTGAGATTGCGTCATCTGTGGGTCTGTTGGGGCGGTATGCGAATTGGGGTGGGTCTATGGTTTCCAGCCTTTCAAAGCACTTCATGGCTACCGACGTGAGTGCTACAGGGTGGTAGTCATTTAGGCAGGTTACCTTCACTTATCTTGGGCACAGGGACTATGGTGGTCTGCTTCAAACATGTAGGTATTACATCCCTGGTCAGGAAGAGGTTGAAAATGTCAGTGAAGACACTTGCCAGTTGGTCCGCACGGGCTGGTAATCCCTCTGAACAGGTATTTTGGAGATTGTCTATCTTGGTTAGTTTCTTTTAACTTCTACTAAGTGCAAGCAGTTTTATCCTAGCTATTTTGTCTCTGAATTTTTTAAGGATTTCGCTCGCACCCACCTCATCCCCTTTGACATGTTCCAACCTACCCTAGAAAAGCCTATCTGTACTATACCTGCACTCTCTCCACACAGACCTAGTGATTTAAGTGGAGCTGCAGCAGAGGGCTTGGGGAATTGTTACCTGCGTGCGAGCAAGGTCAGCAGTCCTCTGTTGACTCAATTTGTGGAGGAGGGGTGGTAGTGCCTCGGTCCCAGAGCCCTGGGGGATTAGGCCCAGATCATTGGACAGATCACACACACATCCCCATCTCTGGGGTCCCCTGCCTCCCACTCTCCTCCTTTCCTAGCACAGGCTATAGCGCTAACCAACCCTAGACCTCTCTATTTACAAGGGGTGAGAGGAGGGAAGAAGGGATGAGAAAGCACAGAAAGAGCCAATAATCATATAGAAAGATTTAAGTGTGGAATATTTTGTGAGTTTTTTTGGAGGGGAGGCTTTTGCCTATCACCGAGCAAAAACAATGATTTTGACATGATTTTATTTTTCTGTTAGATGCTTTTTAGGCCCATCTTCCTTATAGCCTTTGGGCCAGTGTTCCTGTGGACGCAAAGCATGTGCAGGTTTTTCTTACCTCATTGCAAGGAAGGAGGGAAGCAATGGAAAAGCAAAGGATGGATTTGAAAGTATTCCAATAGGCCCACAGTTTTGTGCTTGGCATTGCAGTAAGTCTCGGCCTTTGTTATGAATAGAAATAAAGCGGTCATACCTCAAATGGGAGTCCTGGAGGAACACCTTTCTTGCCATTCCTCCTTCTAATTTGTTTCTGCTACATATTCCCATCTTATAAGCCGGAAAGAAAACTGAAAGGGGTCTTGGCGGGGGTGTTAGTTGCCATAGCTTAGCTCAAGACCAAAAATTTAAAATAGGCCAAAAAAAGTACCCTAAAATCATTCCAATCCTGATTTAAAATGCCATGGCTTTTTAGCGGACTGGATGGCTGGGTTTAGGACCATGCGGAGCATCACTTGGAGAGTAGCTGCCAGCCTGCGTGCCTTTTGTCTCACTTTTAGAAAGCAGAGACGGTGCCAGTTTCTTTGCTGGTCAGCCATTAAGGCAGTGCGCTGATTGCTTTGAGTTTGATGTTGGCATTTGAACTCGGCCTTGTTGTTGTAATTTGATAGTCAGGGGTGGATTGAATTGGGAGGGTGGGGGAGCCCTCCTTTTTGGTGACCATTCGAAACTAAAAACGATTTTATTGCTATTAAAATTGAGGTTGTGATAGCTGTATGCCTAATTTATTTTCTCTTTAATTTGCCTAGTAGGCTCGTGCAATTTTGGTTTCACGTATTGGTTGAATAACTTGCTATTTAGAACATTTCCCCAAAATACAAGTCCTGTTTTTGGCTTTAAAGACAACAATAGGCTATAACAAATGTGCATTGACATGCAGTGACAGAATGATAGGCCTCATTGAGGTAATGCAAATCATTAACGATTACTTAGTTGGGCTAACTTTTTTTACTTCTTGCTGTAGGCCTACTTCATCATCATCCTCTGCCTGCATCCCTGCTTGTCCATCTTCCCCAATTAAAATGTGATATTCTTACAGATAAATCTTGCTGGCAAAATCTCATTAAATATTTCTAAGTTATTAAGCTATAGAGTGGATGTAGGGCTGTGTTTAAAAAAAATGCATAATGTGCACCCAGATTGTGCAACTACTGCGTAGGCAACACAATAATATCAGACAGAGCCAAGCTGTCCCGGGGAAAAATGTGTGTGAGCTGTCCCCTCGTTGGCTACTATGTTACAATCAATATTCTCGGAGCTTCCTTGTTGATACAATGCTTCAATATTCGCAGAATGTTTCCCTTCCCTGGAGAATAATGCAGACTATCAAATGCAAAAATGAGCAGGAAGCGCATGAGACAATGTTGGTGGGAAGCGCAGGAGACAATGACACTGTCATAGTACACTGTACAGTTCAAGTCGGAAGTTTACATACACTTCATTAAAACTCGTTTTTCAATCACTCCACAAATTTCTTGTTGACAAACTATAGTTTTGGCAAGTCTGTTAGGACATCTACTTTGTGCATGACACAAGTAATTTTTCCAACAATTGTTTACAGACAGATTATTTCACTTATAATTCACTGTATCACAATTACAGTGGGTCAGAAGTTTACATACACTAAGTTGACTGTGCCTTTAAACCGCTTGGAAAATTCCAGAAAATGATGTCATGGCGTTAGAAGCTTCTGATAGGCTAATTGACATCATTTGAGTCAATTGGAGGTGTACCTGTGGATGTATTTCAAGGCCTACCTTCAAATTCAGTGCCTCTTTGCTTGACATCATGGGAAAATCAAAAGAAATCAGCCAAGACTTCAGAAAACAAATTGTAGACCGCCACAAGTCTGGTTCATCGTTGGGAGCAATTTCCAAACGCCTGAAGGTACCACGTTCATCTGTACAAACAATAGTACGCAAGTATAAACACCATGGGACCACGCAGCCATGATACCGCTCAGGAAGGAAACGCATTCTGTCTTCTAGAGATTAACGTACTTTGGTGCGAAAAGTACAAATCAATCCCAGAATAACAGCAAAGGACCTTGTGAAAATGCTGGAGAAAACGGGTACAAAAGTATCTATATCGAGTCCTACATCAACATAACCTGAAAGGCTGCTCAGCAAGGAAGAAGCCACTGCTCCAAAACCGCCATAAAAACGCTAGACTACGGTTTGAAACTGCACATGGGGACAAATATCATACTTTTTGGAGAAATGTCCTCTGGTCTGATGAAACAAAAATAGAACTGTTTGGCCATAATGACCATCGTTATTTTGGAGGAAAAAGGGGGAGGCTTGCAAGCCGAAGAACACCATCCCAACCGTAAAGTGCGGGGTGGCAGCATTATGTTGTGGGGCTGCTTTGCTGCAGGAGTGACTGGTGCACTTCACAAAACAGGTGGCATCATGAGGGAGGAAAATTATGTGGATATATTGAAGCAACATCTCAAGACATCAGTCAGGAAGTTAAAGCTTGGTCGCAAATGTGTCTTCCAAATGGACAATGACCCCAAGCATATTTCCAAAGTTGTGGCAAAATGGCTTAAGGACAACAAAGTCAAGGTATTGGAGTGGCCATCACAAATCCCTGACCTCAATCCTACAGACAATTTGTGGGCAGAACTGAAAAAGCATGTGCTAGCAAGGAGGCCTATAAACCTGACTCCGTTACACCAGCTCTGTAAGGAGGAATGGGCCAAGATTCACCTAACTTATTGTATGAAGCTTGTGGAAGGCTACCCGAAACGTTTGACCCAAGTTAAACAATTTAACGGCAATGCTACCAAATACGAATTGAGTGTATGTAAACTTTTGACCCACTGGGAATGTGATGAAAGAAATAAAAGCTGAAATAAATCATTCTCTCTACTATTATTCTGACTTTTCACGTTCTTAAAATAAAGTGGTGATCCTAACTGACGTAAGACAGGGACATTTTACTAGGATTAAATGTCAGGAATTGTATTTGGCTAAGGTATATGTAAACTTCCGACTTCGACTGTATGTGCCGTTCCACAAGGTGGCTTCATATAGCCTATAGCAGGGGGTCGGCAACCTTTTTCATGCTTAGTGCCAATTTCCAATTGATCGTACCATTTCTAAAGATCTTCGTGCCAGGTATGTCTTTTTCATATAAGCATTGTAGGCTACCTAACTGTGCCCAAAAGCATTTCTAACTGCCCACAAACAAAATAATTATTTAGCTAGCTTCTAGAGAGGCGCTGCCCATTCAGCACCATGCACGGTCTCCACTATGTCTACCTGTACCACGGCGCTGTCCATTCAGCAGTGCTGAATTTGTTGTTTGTATTTTCGTATTTTTTTGGCCGAGTTTGTTTGTCTTCATGCGTCCCTGTCAATTGTAGGTCTAAGTAAGTCCTTTGATTTATGCATTTTAATTAAATGCATGTGTAGGAGTTTTGTGGAATAGTTTACATTCGTGGTCAGCTGATTTATTCACCGGTTACTTTCACGTTGATGTCAGCATTTGAAGTCGGACTTGTTGTGACTTGATAGCGTGTATTATGCATCTATTTCATGTTGCACTGTATGCACCGTTCCACAAGTAAATGAGTCAATTAATGATGAGGTTGAGTAGTGATTGACATTGTACACACTGTTCCACAGACCTTTAAACCTAATATTGCGGTGATAATTAATGGCTGCGGTCATTTTTGTTTGTTTTTTTGCTGTTCCCCAAATACCATTTTCCAGTTTTTAAATTGTGTAGAAATGCAACAAATTAGCTTACATTTCCCCAAAATGTGTAAGCTCAGATTTTTTGTGGTTGCGCAACTGTTGTGTTCTTGCAGTTTGCACCTGCTTCAGATGGGAGCAGACATAACAGATCTTTCTTTGTATTTCTCTTTAACTTTCATTTGACCTATTTTTCCCACAACCTGTTCTTGATTGATTTGAATTGTTGACCTCAAACCAAAACTGTGTTTTCATGTGGTGCGTTAATGAGTTCATACTGTAGTGTTACAGGTATTGATAAGAGACTTTACATACTTATGTGGAGGAGGAACTAAAGTGAATCCTTAGACCAATCAAATGTGTGTGTGAGTGTGTGTACATTAGTGTGTTTGTGTTGACTCTAAAGCACTGCAGGAGGAAGTTCACTTGGAGCAGATTTGTGTACAGAGCCCCTCAGGCAAAAGGGGGTCCTCTCTCAGCAACTTTGGCCTCCCTCTATCCAAGGAAGAGGATGCATTTTTCATGGCCTGTGAAGTGAGGCATTCTCCTGCTCTCTCTCTCTCTCCTCTCCTCTCCTCTCCTCTCCTCTCCTCTCCTCTCCTCTCCTCTCCTCTCCTCTCTCGTGTGGGCTAAAGGGGGACTCATCTCTTCTTTTTCTGCAGTCTTTAAAAAAAAAAAATCTCACCTAACCATGCCACCCCTCCAGTGGATAACATCAATTTTTTTCTCTGTGTGTTTGCACGCGCAAAAACCTAGCTTGGTAAGGAATTCCAAGATTACACCCAACTAAGCTGTTTTAGTTCATCAGTGTTCGCTGTTAAAGCTCTGCGCTTTTTGACTGACAGACGTTCTGAACTTGAGCACTGCGTGCGACAGTAAGTTGCCCCGTCCAAATGTGCACTTCACATTTCCAAATCATAAAACTCATGTCATGGACAGTGGCAAAGTTTCTGATCACTATGTTTGATGTACAGTTCCAAGGTGACATGGCGTCGTACCCTGGGTTGTCCTGAGCAGAATGAGCCAATGTTTGTGTATTGTGAAGAAAATTAGCTGCGGCACACGCAAATGAATGAATTCATGACTCATTTCTATGCGCTCCAAAATTATGATTTGTTTCTCTGAATTGCCTTGTGAAAGCCAAACACTGTAAGATCGTATTTTATAACTTAGCTAGTGAAACAACTACAAGTGTGCTTGCTCTAGTTCCTTAACGGCACAGCTATGAGAGCAAAAAAGTACCTCATACAGTAGTTGAAGACTCTTCTTTGTCATAAAAGTGCATTGAAATTGCTTAGGAACTGTACACACTTTGGAGAGGTGTGTGAGACACCAGTTAGTCCTCTGTCACTCCCATTTTTGTTTTATGTTGCACCTACTCCACATTTTCCAGGAATATTCTTATCGTGTTACTGAATGTATCCAGAATTTTTCAGATTTTGTTATCAACAAATGCGGTGAAAGGTACAGTAAATGTAATTCACATAAAACCAATAGTGTAATGTTTGAACTTAGTCATGTCAGGTGAACTGTTGTGTACTCATCTTTGCTTCTTATGCTTTTCACTTATCTTCTGTAAGAAACAAATTCCCATGAGTGTAGAGGGTTAATTGCCCGGCCGTTCATTTGCTTAAATCACTGAACATAACAGGCACTCGCTTATTAGAGACGGGCTTCTATTTGAGCCATTCGTCTATTTCCTTAAAACTACTTAGGGATAAGCAGCAGTGGTGTCGGTTTTGGAGAGTCTGGTGTGCCCAAAGTAAAATGCCTGCCACTCAGGCCCAGAAACTAGGATATGCACATAATTAGTACTGTTGCATAGGGAACACGCTGAAGTTTCTAAAACTGTTACAATAATGTCTGTGAGTATAACAGAACTGATATAGCAGGCGAAAACCCGAGGAATTTCTGTCCAGAATTTTTTTGGGTGTGACATTTCCTCAGTTTGATAGGCTTCCTATTGAAATCCATGTAAAATAGCTCCCAGATTGCAGTACCTATGGCTTCCACTAGATATCAACAGTCTTTAGACAGTGTTTCAAGGCTTTATCATTGAACAGAACTGAATAGAAGAAGAATTGGTGAAAGAACCACGGATGTCATTAACTTTTCCTGGGCGCGAGACCGTGAGCGCGCTCCTCTTTATTTTCCTTTTATATCGTTTACGATATCATCCGTGTAAAATATAATCGTTAATATTCATAAAAGTATACCTAAGGATGCATTATAAATTATGTTTGATTTGTTTGGGCAAAGTTGATAGGTATAATTTGAACGCTGTCTCTTCACTGTACAATGTGTGACTCGACGGTGGATTTTCTGAACATAACGCCCCAACCAAACGGAGATTTATGGATATAATAAATGACTTTTTCTAACAAAAGAACCATGGATTGTCTTGGTTGGACACTTGGGATGCCCTCAGCAGAAGTTCTTCAATAGGTAAGTGATTTATTTTAGCTCTTATATGTGTTTTGTGTGACCCGCGCTGGTTATAGATTTATGCTAATGCATAAAATATGAGAGGTGCTATCCTCAAACAATCAAATGTTGTGCTTTTGCCGTAAAGCCTTTTTGAAATCTGACAATGCTGTGATATTGCCAAGACTCAGAGCTTTTGATGTCTATGCAACACTTGTATATTGATGAATGTTTAATAATTCAACTTTTGGATTATGAATTTGGCGCCTTACATTTCACCGGGTAGTGTCGGGAACGGAGCGCTAGCGCCCCAGCGCTCCTTAATGATCATCAAGAGGTTAATGCATACAGCTTTTGCTCATTTGCGTAGTTAATTATTTGATTCCAGCATTCACATCCAGCATTTTAATCAAGTTTTCTTAATTTAATGCACTGTGTTATCATTTACACACTGTATCACGTCCTTGACAGAATCATTATTATCCTCTTTGACTGTGCATATTTGGCAGTTCATACTTTCGCCACTAGAGGATGATCAGCTGATATCAAGGGTTCTGTGCTCCCGAAGTTGACTGTTTTTGTGCTTGATTAGACTAGCAGTTTTCAGCTGTTAGCAGCCAATGGCTAGCAGTTTCTTACCGTTGTTTCCAGTAATTTGGCCTATAAGTCTAGTGGCTGTGGTTAGTATTTAGTCATATATGCGACGAAAGTGGCTGCACTCGAGCCCTGACTGTATTAGCTTGTTCTTAATCGTGTACAATCAAACAACAGTATCTGTGGAAATGCAAATCCTGTATGCTTTCTTTCAAACTAATGCAATTAATACATTTGATAGATCATCAAAATCACGGCTCGTTGTTCGCTCCAGTTCATTGCCTCTGAGCTAACCTGGGGTTGATCTAAAAAAAAACAAAAAAATCTATTTTGGCACGGCATAAGGTTGTCATGGGCATTAGCCAAGCACGGAACGCCCACACTCCTGTTTGATGCTCTGTCTCTGTCTGAGGTGTTGACACGTGTTGAGTGAGCTGAGCTGAGAAGCACTACCTCAGTGCGGGGTCTTATTAAGCATTTTCTTTCAATGTGGATTCACTGACTTGTTTGTCAAAGACTACGTTTGTTTGACGAGTATTACACTATCTGGAGTAACTCTCAATTACAGGAAAAACAACTTATAGTATACAGTCATCCTAAAGTAACATTTTGCAATGGTTCATCATGTTGCATATTGAACTTAAACAAACACTCAAATTATTCATTACATTATCAGTGACATAATCAGTTTCTCACAACCGAAGACCATCCATCATTTGGAATTATCCTTAGCAAACACATCAGCCCTGTTGTTGGCAGCCATCCCCACTATATACCCTTCTCCCATTCATTAACAACACAGCTAGCCCATCGAGTTGCCGTTCAGTGATACTTCTGCCTCCCTATACAGCTGCCAGCTGACTCACACCTGAGATTCAGTGGGCAGATTGACCCCCAAATGAGCAGACGGGCAGGAGTGTTAGACTGGTAGGACTTGCAGGTAGCCAAGTGCTTACACACACATGACATGTCCGGCAGATACTGAAGACATACAGTACCAGTCAAAAGTCAAAAGCAGCCAACAAGTGGACAGCATATGTGGGAACTTTTGGAAAAGCATTCCAGGTGAAGCTGATGGAGAGAATGCCAAGAGTGTGCAAAGCTGTCATCAATGCAAAGGGTGGCTACTTTGAAGAATCTCAAATATAAAATATATTTTGATTTGTTTAACACTTTTTTGGTAACTACATGATTCCATATGTGTTATTTCATAGTTTTGATGTCTTCACTATTATTCTACAATAAGAAAATAGTAAAATTAAAGAAAAACCCTTGAATGAGTAGGTGTGTCCAAGCTTTTGACTGGTACTGTATGTCTGAGTTGGAATTACCTCTGGCATTCTCACTCTTCTGACATGTAGCGGCAGTCAAGCAGGTGAATTTAGGACACAATGCTAATGTCATTTAGACATGTGGACCTAGAGGCTTATTTTAGTTTTCCTACTGGTGTTTTCTTTTGGGGATGTCTAGAAAGAGAATTTATGATGACGTACTTGTCAAGTGTACCAGACAGTTAAACCCCCCGTCTTTCAGAGTTTGGGTAGGCCGTTTCTCTGAATGAAGTGTCTCTGGATTGGAAGCTTTTATGGTGGTGTAGGGGCGCTGGAACCTCAATGTACTGGGCAGATCCCCAGTGATTCAGTAATGTAGCCTGTAAGTCTAGTGGCTGTGGTTAGTTTAGTAGACCGTGATGGAACCTAGTCAGCCCTCTCAAGGGTGAGGGTTTTGGGTTGTACACTTCTTCGGTTGTTCGAAACATTTGTCAAATGTCTTTGATTTAGTGGCAGCAGATTTTCCAGCGGACTCCCAAACGAAAAGACGGCCATCATAAAATAATTTGCAGTCTTTTGACGGAAAGAACCCCCCCATTCTCGTCCCTTATGCTCTTGAGTGCCAGTAGGAGGCTGAGCAAGACCGCGAAGTCCCCCCCCCACACGGCCACCCCTCCAATGGAGAAATGAGGATCAAATCATCTCCTTTTCCTCTTTTTTTTTCTCCTGAAAATGATGAGGATGGGGTTGGTGGAGCCTTGGTGGGGGGGTAGTAACACCTCCCTCTCTGGCCCCTAATCAGCCAGGCAGCCTCAGCTGCCCTCCTCGGATCCCCTGCCAGGGTCCCTATCATCCTCTGATCAAATATTAATGTACTCTACTCGGTCTGCTCACTAATCCAAAGCCAATTAATATTATCTGTCAATTATTTACAGATCCGGAGGTGCGGAGGCGATTCCCCGAGGACTACATCGACCAGGTTCGGAATGCATAATTAACTTCTTCTTTTCTCTCTCTTTCTCTTTCACCCTTACTCCTTCATTTTTTCACCACAGTTTTTTTCTTCCTTTCTTTTGCCTTTTGCTTTATGTACCCCCCCTCTTTCAATTTTTTTTTCTCTCTCACTTTTCTTGGTATGGTCTGTTTTGATTCTTGCTGTTTGATGTCGTCTGTCTTTTTGTGTGTGTGCTCATCGGCTCCTTTTATTTTTAAACGCTTGCCATTTCGGGTTCTTCTTTTATGGGCGCACCGTGGAAAATGGGACCGATTGGTGGTTTGACCCCTCTCTCTCTCTCTCTCTCTCTCTCTCTCTCTCTGTCTGTGTGTGTGTCTGTCTTTGTTACCTGAAAAACTACACTCCTACTGTGTACTGGGACACGACAGACATATGCAGATTCATAAATGAATTGTGGCTCACAAAATACAAATAAAAAAGCGAAATAATTAAACTTGCAATTTAATTTTTGAAAGAGAAGAAAACTTTGTTGGTTTGTTGTTTTCTTGGTTTGTTTGTTTGAGAGCTTTAACTTTCTTCAGACAACAATGCATCTTTGTTGTTTGCGGTGTCTCCTGTTTCTGTGGCTTCGTTTGTGACTTCGCCGAGGTACGAGAGAGTGGGTGTCGAGCTCCTCTCCGTTGACTAATTGCGACGTCCGTCACCATAGCCATATGCTTCCTTGATATATTCATATTTAGCATATCTCTGAAATCTTGTCTGCCTACACAGTGTATTTTCGCACAAAAACAGAACTATTCTGTAGATATTTTGTTGTTTGCTTATTACACAAAGGATTACATGTTGTTGCCTGTGAAAATATCATTTTGACAAGAAGGAGGGTGCATGTTTTCACTAATTCAAAATGAATTCCTTTCATTTCTCAAGCATCCAGGGCTGTGTTAAATCAATGGCGTATTGACCTGGATCCTACGCATGTTACCATAGAGCTGTGCCCATAGAATCCTCAGAGGTAGCAACTGGAACTCATTGTCCTGTGTGCACTTTAAAGAGACGAAATGCCAAACATGAATTCAGGTTGCCCTGTTAGTTGGGGAAAAAAACATTATATTAACCAAGAGGGACACGCGTACACGTGCACGCACGTAGGTGCACACACACACTTGTGTAGGTACACGTACACACTCAAGAACACACACTCTAATCACCTAGCCTTGTTTATTCCAAGCATAGCAACCTCCCCCTATCCTCTCTCTAGTTCTCTTGTGAAGTTATTTGAAGCAGAAGAAAAGCCACATTCTTTGTTGTTAGTGGATGTTTCATCCCGGGCCACCTTTGTTCCATAGTCCGTACAGTAAAGAATCTGTCTTGAAAACCGGGCCTACGTTGCCCGTAGGCTCTAGGAACGGATGGGGGAAAGAAAGAGAAGGGGATGGAGAGAGGGGGATAAAGACAGCGAGAGAGTAAGAAAGAAAGAACAAGAAGTAGAGAGGGAGAATGTTAGATAGAGAGGAGAGATGTTAGGTAGTGAAAGAGTGCGAAAACAAGTAAAAAAGAGGAGGGCTAATGACGGCTAACCCTTTGGCTTCCCTTGAGCCGCGATGCCACACTCCTTCTCCCACCACCCTCTTTGTAGTTCACAGAACGACAGAGGAGCAAGGCCCAGGAGAGTAGAAGAGAGAGAGAAAAAGAGAGGGAGAAGATGAAAGATGGGTGGAACAAAAGAGGGTTAAGCTAGTACCAGTCACATTCTCATCTGTGGATTCTTAATTATGTACCCCCCCTGCCCAATGGGCAACGCACTAGATCCTTTACATCTCTGAGCAAATCTTCTATAGGCATCAATCAAGTTTCAGCTGGGCCCTCTAGGACATAGGGTAGATCTGAAATGGAACCCTTTTCTCTATGTTGGACACTACTTAAGTCGTTTTTTTGGGTATCTGTACTATACTATTTTTTTTTTTTTACAACTTTTACTTCTCTACATTATTAAAGAAAATAATGTACTTTTTACTCCATACATTTTCCCTTACACCCAAAAGTACTCGTTACATTTCAAATGCTTAGCAGGAGAGGAAAATGGTCCAATTCACACACTTATCAAGAGAACATCCCTGGTCATCCCTACGCCTCTGATCTGGAAGACTCACTAAACACAGATGCTTTGTTTGTAAATTATGTCTGCATGTTGGAATGTGCCCCTGGCTATTAAAAAAACACTGTCTGGTTTGCTTAATATGAGGAAATGTAAATTATTTATACTTTTATTTTTGATACTTAAGTATATTTTAGAAATTACATTTACTTCGCTTTGTGCACAGGGACATTGTCATGCTGAAACAGGAAGGAGTCTTCCCCAAATAACAAAATCATCTAGAATGTCATTGTATGCTATAGTGTTAAGATTTCCCTTCACTGGAACTAAGAGGCCTAGCCCGAACCATGAAAAATAGCCCCAGGCCACTATTCCTCCTCACCAAACTTTACAGTTGGCACTATGCATTCGGGTAGGTAGCGTTCTCCTGGCATTCCACCAAACCCAGATTCGTCCGTCGGACTGACAGATATTGAAGTTTGATCCATCACTCCAGAGCACACGTTTCCACAGCTCCGGAGTCCAAGGGCGGCGAACTTTACACCACTCCAGCCGACTCTTGGCATTGCACATGGTGATCTTAGGCTTGGGTACGGCTGCTCGGCCATGGAAACACATTTCATGAAGCTCCCGACGAACAGTTATTCTGCTGACGTTGCTTCCAGAGGCAGTTTGGAACTCTGTAGTGAAATTTTAATGCGCTTCAGCACTCAGTGGCCTCGTTCTGTGAGCTTGTGTGGCCTACCATTTTGCAGCTGAGCCATTGTTGCTCCTAGACGTTTCCACTTCACAATAACAAGACTTACAGTTGACCGGGGCAGCTCTAGCGTGTTGGAAAGGTGGTATCCTATGACGGTGAAAGTCAATGAGCTCTTTAGTATGGCCATTCTACTGCCAATGTTTGTCGAGGGAGATTGCATAGCTGTGTGCTCGATTTTATGTACCTGTCAGCAACGGGTGTGGCTGAAATAGCCGAATCCACTAATTTGAACGTGTGTCCACATACTTTTGAATATATAGTGTAGATCTTAAATGGCACTCCATTCAATGTGTACTCTAGTGCACCACTTTTGGTAGCCATATGTGGAATTCCAGACGCAGCCATAGATGGTGAGTAGAAGGTTCTAATCAGTCATTGGTAGCCATATGTTGAATCCCAGACGCAGCCATAGATGGTGAGTATAAGGTTCTAATCAGTCATTGGTAGCCATATGTTGAATTCTAGACGCAGCCATAGATGGTGAGTAGAAGGTTCTAATCGTTGGCCACTAGGTTTGCACACATCTCAGGAGGGATTTTGTCCCACTCCTCTTTGCAGATCTTATCCTAGTCATTAAGGTTTCGAGGCTGACGTTTGTCAACTCGAACCTTCAGCTCCCTCCACAGATGTTCTATGGGATTAAGGTCTGGAGACTGGCTAGGCCACTCCAGGACCTTAATGTGCTTCTTCTTGAGCCTTGCGGGCGCTGCAGGATTTCAGTCCTTCACGGCGTAGTGTGTTACCAATTGTTTTCTTGGTGACTATGGTCCCAGCTGCCTTGAGATCATTGACAAGATCCTCCCGTGTAGTTCTGGGCTGATTCCTCACCGTTCTCATGATCATTGCAACTCCACAAGGTGAGATCTTGCATGGAGCCCTAGGCAGAGGGAGATTGACAGTTCTTTTGTGTTTCTTCCATTTGCGAAGAATCGCACCAACTGTTGTCACCTTCTCACCAAGCTGCTTGGCGAGGGTCTTGTAGCCCATTCCAGCATTGTGTAGGTCTACAATCTTGTCCCTGACATCCTTGGAGAGCTCTTTGGTCTTGGCCATGCTGGAGAGTTTGGAATCTGATTGATTGATTGCTTGTGTCTTTTTGCTTACCAAACTAAAGCCATTTTTATCTTTTGTTGATTTTGAGAGGGTAATACACGCTTTTATCACAACTCGCCTGGATTATTGTAATGCTTTATATGTAGGTATTAACCAGGCCTCCCTCTCCAGATTACAAATGTTTCAAAATGCTGCCGCTCGACTCCTTACCGGAACTCGCAAACGAGATCATATTACGCCTGTTCTTGCCTCCCTTCATTGGCTACCGGTTTGTTTTAGAATACATTTTAAGATTCTGTTGTTTGTTTTTAAATCCCTTTATGGTCAAGCCCCAGCTTATATCTCTGAACTACTGAAGCCGCACGATCCTCTGAGGTCACTAAGGTCTGCTGACCAGCTACTTTTTTTTGTCCCTAGAACGCGGTTGATAAATAGGGGAGATCGAGCATTTTCAGTCGTGGCCCCAAGGCTGTGGAATGNTACCGGAACTCGCAAACGAGATCATATTACGCCTGTTCTTGCCTCCCTTCATTGGCTACCGGTTTGTTTTAGAATACATTTTAAGATTCTGTTGTTTGTTTTTAAATCCCTTTATGGTCAAGCCCCAGCTTATATCTCTGAACTACTGAAGCCGCACGATCCTCTGAGGTCACTAAGGTCTGCTGACCAGCTACTCTTTTTTGTCCCTAGAACGCGGTTGATAAATAGGGGAGATCGAGCATTTTCAGTCGTGGCCCCAAGGCTGTGGAATGGTTTGCCTCTGCATGTCAGATTGGCCCCCAGTCTTCACATTTTTAAATCACGACTATTTTCTAGTTTGTCCCATAAATGTTTTTTTGTTACTCGTGATTTATAAATCTGTCCGAAATATGTCCAGCACTTTGGTCAACCTTGGTTGTTTTAAATGTGCTTTACAAATAAAGTTGTATTGTATTGTATTGTGTCTTTTATACAGGTAACAAGCTGAGATTAGGAGCATTCCCTTTAAGAGTGTGCTCCTAATCTCAGCTCGTTACCTGTATAAAAGACACCTGGGAGCCAGAAATCTTTCTGATTGAGAGGGGGTCAGATACTTATTTCCCTCATTAAAATGCAAATCAATTTATAACATTTTTCACATGCGTTTTTCTGGATTTTTTTGTTGTTATTCTGTCTCTCACTGTTCAAATAAACCTACCATTAAAATTATAGACTGATCATTTCTTTGTCAGTGGGCAAACGTACAAAATCAGCAGGGGATCAAATACTTTTTTCCCTCACTGTAGCCGTATGTGGAATTCCAGATGCTGCCATAGATGGTGAGTAGAAGGTTCTAATCAGTCATTGGTAGCCGTATGTGGAATTCCAGATGCAGCCATAGATGGTGAGTAGAAGGTTCTAGTCATTGGTAGCCCTATGTGGTATTCCAGATGCATTCATAGATGGTGAGTAGAAGGTTCTAGTCAGTCATTTGTAGGCCTAATCAATCCATCATCTGAACGCTTGAGTTGAATGTTAACCAATCGGTCTCCTATCAACGTGCATGTTGCCCAAAATTAGTGGATTCTTTGTATACTCACAAGATATGCATTAGTCTTTACTCACAAGTGCTGTGCTTGTGTTCAGTTTGCGCACATTGGTACGCCTATACTCGGTGTACGAAAAACTAGCCTGGACTATTATTCAGACACACAAGCGTATTTGTCTCTGAAGAGGAGGAATAGTTACTTCTCATTATCTCATTTGTCCTTTCTCTCCGCCGCTCGCTGCCATCGGTAGGACTCGTCTTTTGCACCAGGGAATGTAATCAGATTGTGACGATTACAAAGTGACGGCATAACTAGTGGAATCTCCCTCGGTCGTTCCACCTCAAAAAGCGCAAGCTAGAGTGTATAACTTTTTTGGTTGACCCAGGCACATAGTTAAGAACAAAATCATAGCGTTGCAACTTCATCATCATCCTTTGAAGACGAGGAGGTATTTCATTCAACTTTTTTAGAGAGATTGGAATAGGGGTTTATGGTCTGTTTTTAGAATCACCATAAATGTAACAGTGAAACTTCTCACAACCAACGACCAACCCTAGGCACTCCTTATCTATTTGAGCATAACACAGCATCAGTCAAAGAACGGGCCGCATAAGCCACAGGCTTCCACATACCTTGATGCTCAGGGAGCAGCACTGCTCCAATGCCATCTTTGGAGGTGTCCGTGGACAGTAGGCCTTAGTAGGCCTATCAGGTTCGAAAATAGTTAGCACTGGCTCTTCAGCTAAAATGTCCTTTACATAGTTTTCTGTTCCATGAGAACTCTGTCTTGCCCTGAATGAGTGTTATTAAGTTCACTGTTTTAGCTGACAGATTTGGTACAAACTTCCCCAAATAATTGACCATACCCAAAACACGCTGAAGCCTTTCCTATCTGTGGGATTTGCAATCTCCCGCACTGCTTTGACCTTGGCATGATCAGGCTGCAAACCCTCAGAGGACAGCTTATCCACAAGAAATGTGATTTCCTTCACCCAGAACTGACATTTAGCCAGATTTAGCTTCAAACCATGCTTCTGAGCAATCTGCAGAGTATTTTCCAGCTGCTCATTGTGTTCCTGAATAGTGGACCCCCATACCACAAAATCATCCACATACACTTGAACTCCCTCTAACCCCTCAATGACCCTTTCCATGGCCTTGTGAAAGAGCTCAGAGGCAGAACTTTTGCCAAATGGTAACCTCTTAAGGGAATATCATCCAAAGGGGGTATTGGCTGTACACATTTTGGTGCTGGCTGCATCCAACCTCACCTGCCAGAATCCATTTGGAGCATCCAATTTGTAGTGTGGGCCAGCCATTTCACACACGATCTCCTCCCTCTTAGGAATCTGAAAATGCTCCTTTTTGATACATTTATTAAGGTCCTTAGGGTCCATACAGACTCTGCTCTTCCATTCCTTTTCTGAACACACACCATGGAATTGACCCAGTCTGTTGGCTCCTCTGTTTTCACGAGCACATTGACCTTCACCATTCATATGTCTCGTTCTTCTTAGGTGAACCATATGCATCAAACTGATCCAGTACCTCTATAAACTCGTCTTTATCCTAATTTGCAGACATGAAGGTATTGTATATATCGATTGTCTGTGGTCCCGCTATAGTAAGAAAGAGAGAATCTTTACGTTCATCTGGCTCCTTTGTAAGTCCTATGGCAGACATACAGTACCAGTAAAAAGTTTGGACACAGCTACACCTACTTTTTCTTTATTTTGACTATTTTCTACATTGTAGAATAATAGTGAAGACATCAACACTATGAAATGACACATATGGATTCAGGTAGTAACCAAAAAAGTGCTAAACAAATCCAAATATGTTTTATATTTGAGATTCTTCAAAGTAGCTACCCTTTGCCTTGATGACAGCTTTGCACACTCTTGGCATTTTCTCAACCAGATTAATGGGGTAGTCACCTGGAATGCATTTCAATTAACAGGTGTGCCTTGTTAAAGTTAATTTGTGGAATTTCTTTCCTCCTTAATGCGTTTGAGCCAATCAGTTGTGTTGTGATGATAAAGTAGGGGGTATACAGAAGATAGCCCTATTTGGTAAAATACCAAGTCCATGTTATGGCAACAGCTCAAATAAGCAAAGAGAAACGACAGTCCATCATTACTTTAAGACATGAAGGTCAGTCAATACGGAAAATGTCAAGAACTTTTAAAGTTTCTTCAAGTGCCCAGTCGTAAAATGTTTAATGTTTTTTTGTCTTATTTCTTGTTTGTTTTACAAATATATAGATTTTGTATCTTCAAAGTGTTAGGCATGTTGTGTAAATCAAATGATACAAACCCCCCAAAAATCTATTTTAATTCCAGGTTGTAAGGCAACAAAATAGGAAAAATGCCAAGGGGGTAAATACTTTCGCAAGCCACTGTAACTAAATAAGTTAGGTTCAATGTTAACGTTAGCTAGCAAGCCAGCCATCTAACCTCCGCTAACATTAGCTAGCTAACAGCAAGCTTTAACCTTAACTTGCAATGAAAACAACTTTCTGACAAAATTAGAAATTTATAATACCTGAAACTGTAGCTAGATTCTTACCCGTATACGTGGATGAAAGCTTCACGACAGACTTTAACCCCTTTCATTAAATAAGACTTCCTGTGTCAGCTTGTTTGGCCCGTTGTGTTCCACTGATTTAAAAACTCTGTCAACTTCTTCCATGACAACAACACTGTTGATCGCCGTTTCTTCCCCATCACTGTCATCAGAAGCCTTCTTCAATGAAAATGTTTTTACCTAAATTTCCTCATCATCTGATTCATTTTCAGAGTCAGAGAGAGTCAGCATGGCATGATCGTCCTCCAGAAAGTAGTCCATCACAACATTTTCCCACTGACAGGGACAGCAATGTTGAGAGCAGTAGCAACATATTTGCAGTTATCCATGGCTAACGTTATATCTTTAGAAAAAAATGCAGTAGAAAGGACTATCTACGCATAACGAGCAGCTAATTTTATAGACACAAGATTTTACACCGCAGAACAATCTGAAACTCATCTCTCGTCATGTCCAGCCCACTCATTATCTCAGCCAATCATGGCTAGCGGGAAGGTTCCTGACTTTTTCTTTGGCTAAACCAACTAGGTTCGTAATTTAACAAATGTATTTGTATTTACAGATGGCATAAAAGTTTGTTATTAAGGCACATGAAAGTTCACATGTTCGAGAAGGTATTTCTACCATAAAACACTTTTTGATAAAAAATGCGTTCAAACGGCTGTCCTGTGAAGTCGGGACTTGTGACATACGCTTATTACGCTTATAGCCTGGAATGAGTAGGTATGTCCAAACTTTTTACTGGTACTGATTACCGCAAACACCGCTGCCAAAACGTTTTCCAATTCGGCCCATATTCCCATTCAGGCTCAAAGGCACTGGCGGCTTGATAACATCCGTTCCACTTCCATAAACTCCAACATCCACAAACAAAACATTTCCACTCCTGGTACCATGTATTACTTTGTTGGTTACAGCGAGCAAAGACGACCATCACCATCAATCATAGTTAACACGTTTTTAATGTTATTCCGCCATTGCCACACATCACTCAGAACCACATCAATGCAAGAGGATTTCGACACCCACCATCTCAGATTGTACTGACATTGGTTCTGTAGTTAGAAACAGATTAGCAGATTATTTTGTTTAAATAAATTATTTTTGAAAAAGTAAGCAAATTAATTGCACCCGAATTGGCCATTTAAATGTATTGGATTTCTAAAATCATGAATAAATATAGTACCTAACATCCAATTTGAACCATAATTCTTCCTAACAATGACTAAGACATCGAATCCACCTACGGTGGCGTCATACATGTGTGGTAAGAAAGAGAAAGAGTATGACGTTGTTGCAGCCGTTGCGCTGAATGTAAGGGAATCCGACGAGCATTAGGCCTCCCTTGATTATAAAAAATATATATAGCCATTCAGCGTTGAGCTAAATTGAGTGAGCTCAGCTGTGAATGATCCTGGCTCACCAAAAAAAAGTGGCAAGGGAAGCCAGTTTGGATTTGGCATCAGACCAATCACATCACAAGCCAAATGTCATTCTTGACAGAAAGAAACTTGAATTGTTGCATCACGTTGTGCTAGCTAGCTCAAATCAGGCTTATAGCACATGGATGTCTGGCTTGACTTGTGTATGAACACAATGTATTTTCATCATGAGCAATTGCTATTGGTTTTCTACTCAAAGTTGAAAATGTTGTGATCCGTTTAAAAAACACAAAAGGCCAGGAAAATGGAAAAAAGACTGTGGCAGTAGCAGGAACAGCGCCCAGTAGTGGGCAAAACCTGGTACTTTCACATTTGTGGTAAATAATGCAAGCGGCTTCAATGGCTATTTAAATGAACAGAGGAAAAAAAACATCACCAGATTTGCAGGGAGTACATTACAAAAAGGACGGCAGACTCCCAGCGGCAGACATAGAGAAATGATACTATATACTGGTTGTTGTGGTGGGATTGGCATGGGGTGTGGGGGGTCCGTTGGTGGCTTTTGCCCATTTTAGTGGATTCCTCTTACTCAATGGTAGGAAGAAGTTTGGTTCAAATCGGATGTTGGGTACTATGAATATTATGTGAATCCAAAAAATTTAAAGGGCCAATTTGGGTGCAATCAATTAGCTTAATTCCTCAAAGATCAAATAAAATGTCAGATCTTATCTGTATCTAACTGCAAAAACGATTTCAGAACAATCTGAGATGGTGGGTGTCATGTCTTGCTGAAATGACATGGATGACTCCCCTCGCTTCTCTCCTTTCTCTCTCTCTCCAACCGCTCCCTCACTCGTAATTATAACAAAGCTCTCGCCCGAGTCTCTTCTCTCCTCACACTCACTCTCTCCCTCGTTTTCTCTCTCTCCATTGTCTTTGACACAGCCACATTGCAGTGACACCTATGCTTTGAATCCTTTAAATTAGGCAGCTGCTGCCTGTTTTCCTCAACTTAATGCGACGAGATACATTTTTCCCGTAATGGAGAGAGATAATTTTTTGAAGTCGGGCTGGCTTTGATGTAGCACGCCGCGTGCCGCTAGACCATTTTAACTTCTCCGGCAAAGGGGGTAGAATCGTGGTGCTTTTAATGAGGGAATATTCAAATGGGGGTGACCTTCTACCAAAAGGACAAGTAGAAAGGGAAAATGGAGGGAGAGTAAACAGGGGTGTTAAATATTCACATTTGCACACACACGCAAACACACACAAACGGCGGAAAGTTTTCTCTTTGGTCTGCAGCTCATTGATGTGCTCTGCCTTTGATACCGTAGGATGAGCACAGTTTTTGTTGATGTGTAAAAAAAATTTGCATGCTGGCTGACACTACAATGGTGTAATGCATATATGTGTGTGTGTATGTGTGTGTGTGTGATGTGTTGCTGGTCATGTACAGTCCCGTAACCAACCACCAATCATGACCCCTGATCTCCATGACAACCTCACCTGGAGACCTTGGTGATGCAGGCACATAATCTATCAACAACCTGCAATAGAGCGATTAAAAGCTCTTATCTAATGGCAAATCTACATTTCCATTTTAGCATTTAGCAGATGCTCTTATCCAGAGCGACTTACAGGAGCAATTATGGTGAACTGCCTTGCTCAAGGGCTCATCAACAGATTTTACACCTAGTCGGCTCAGGGATTCGAACCAGCGACCTCTCGGCTACTGGCCCATGCTCTTTTCTTTAGGGGTGGATCAGCTTAATATTGCGGAAAGATTGTTGCTTCCATCAATGTAATTGTCTGCATCATTTCCAATCCCCCATATCTTTTTTTGGTAAATATTTATATCCATATACATACACGAACATACCCATACATATACGAATGCATACATAAACATTCATACATATATACATACAGTGGGGCAAAAAAGTATTTAGTCAGCCACCAATTGTGCAAGTTCTCTCACTTAAAAAGATGAGAGAGGCCTGTAATTTTCATCATAGGTACACTTCAACTATGACAGACAAAATGAGGAAAAAAAATCCAGAAAATCACATTGTAGGATTTTTAATGAATTTATTTGCAAATTATGGTGGAAAATAAGTATTTGGTCA
>QNTS01000223.1:99014-113032 GCA_003317085.1 Hucho hucho
TGACCAAATACTTATTTTCCACCATAATTTGCAAATAAATAAATTAAAAATCCTACAATGTGATTTTCTGGATTTCTTTTTCTCATTTCGTCTGTCATAGTTGAAGTGTACCTATGATGAAAATTACAGGCCTCTCTCATCTTTTTAAGTTGGAGAACTTGCACAATTGGTGGCTGACTAAATACTTTTTTGCCCCACTGTACATACATACACATATAGATATATATCCTTTTTTAGAATCTACCCTTATTATTCCCCGCAAACCCTACCACCCTTCCCCCAATTGGAGTAAACTAATAAACAATAACACTTAGGCTTCTACCTTCAGTTTATACATCTTATACACTTTTTACAGACACACTCTATTTTACAATAGTTATATATATATATGTTTAGTCCTTCCTCTATTTCTGATGTCTATCCAGTTTGATTTCTATTTGTAACTGCTATTTCACAACATTTCTGAACCTATATACATTTTTCAGACCCCGTATGTTTTACATTGGTTATCTTGTTATTAGTCCCACCCTTCAGCTCCATTCAACCCCTCCCATCTATCTCTTAACACCATCCATATTGGACTTCTACTTGCCATATATTTTTCAACTGTGCTGTGATGCTTCACAAAAGTACTGAACCTTTCTATTCTCATAGCTTCTACAGATTGTAAATTAAAGATACATTTTTTTGCAAAAATTATTATTTTATTGTTGATTGACTATGGCTTTTCATATCACCCAGTATTGCTATCTGCAGTGTTAGTTCTAGGCAAATGTTGCAATTCTTCAGCCATTCCTGGACCTGTGACCAAAAACAAGCTACATATGGACAGTACCAAAATAAATGATCTAATGACTGCCTCCTCACAGCAAAATCTGCAAAGCTGGGAAGATTGTATCCCCCATATATATAACATTCTATTGGTTGCAAGCCTTTTGTATAAAAATTAGAAGTTTTGAATCCGGCGTTGTTTTGTGTGTAAATTTATAAACCATGTGCCATGGAATGGGTACATCGAAAATCTCTTCCCAACTATTTAGCAATTTATATGGCACAGCTGTAAATTTTTTAGTCCTTAAATGAAATTGTTATATGCTTTTATTTATCACACTTTTCTTTAACCATTTATGTTCTTTAATGCAGGGCTGAAGGACCACTTTTTCCCCTTCTACTTGCCTCTTCCATTTTTGTGGTAATCTCTTAATTGTGGCTCACATTAGAGTGGCTTGGCATCAGGTCCTTGGGACACCTGGCTGCACATATGGTGTCAGCTACCGCCGTAGGTGAAAGCAGCAGTTAAGCATCTGGAGCAGGAGAAGGGGGAGGGAGGGATGGAGGGGAGCGATGGAGGGAGGGACAGAGAGAGAGAGCAGGAGGGGCAAGTGGTTGTTTTCAATGTATTTGCCTGGGTAGTGTTCATTAGGGAATGCAACAGGAAACATTTAAAGTCACTTTGTGGCCCCCTGAGTGGCGCAGTGGTCTAAAGTACTGCATCGCAGTGGTAGCTATGAGATCCTGATTCGAATCCAGGCTCTGTCGCTGCCGGCCGCGACCAGGAGACCCATGGGGTGGCGCACAATTGGCCCAGCGTCGTCCGGGTTAGGGGATGGTTTGGCCGGCAGAGATGTCCTTGTCCCATCACGCTCTAGCGACTCCTGTGGCCGGGCAGGCACATGCACGCTGACACGGTCGGCAGGTGTACGGTGTTTCCTCCGACACATTGTTGTGGCTGGCTTCTGGGTTAAGCGGGCATTGTGTCAAGAAGCAGTGTGGCTTGATTGGGTTGTGTTTCAGAGTACGCACGGCTCTCGACCTGAATCACGCGGATGCCAGGAGAACGCTGCCTGCCCAAATAGGCCCCTTAGTTCCAGTAAAGTGAAATCTTAATGCTGCAGCATACAATGACGTTCTAGACGATTCTGTGCTTTCAACTTTGTGGCAACAGTTTGGGGAAAACTCTTTCCTTTTTCAGCATGACAATGCCCCCCGTGCACAAAGCGAGGTCCATACAGATATGGGTTGTTAAGATCGGTGTGCAAGAACTTCACTGGCCTGCACAGAGCCCTGACCTCAACCCCATCGAACACCTTTGTGATGAATTGGAACGTTGACTGCGAGCCAGGCTTAATCGCCCAACATCAGTGCCCGACCTCACTAATGCTCTTGTGGCTGAATGGAAGAAAGCCTTCCCAGAAGAGTGGAGGCTGTTATAGCAGCAAAAGGGGGATCATCTCCAAACTAATGCCCATGATTTTGGAATGAGATTTTCAACGATCAGGTGTCCACATACTCTTGGTAATGTAGTATATTTTGTGTTTGTGTGTTAGGGCTGTTCCTGACTCTTTAAAATCTTGGTCGACCGGAAGTCGTCTGTTCTTTCGACCATTCGATGTGTAGACATTTTTAAAAGTGTATTTTTCCATATAAACTCAGCAAAAAAAGAAACGTCCCTTTTTCAGGACCCTCTCTTTCAAAGATATTATGTTAAAATCCAAATAACTTCACAGATCTTCATTGTAAGAGTTTAAACACTGTTTCCCATGCTTGTTCAATGAACCATAAACAATTAATGAACATACACTTGTGGAACGGTCGTTAAGACACTAACAGCTTACAGACGGTAGGCAATTAAGGTCACAGTTATGAAAACTTAGGACACTAAAAGAGGCCTTTCTACTGACTCTGAAAAACCCCAAAAGAAAGATGCCCAGGGTGCCTGCTCATCTGCGTGAACGTGCCTTAGGCATGCTACAAGGAGGCATGAGTGCAGATGTGGCCAGGGCAATAAATTGCAAAGTCCGTACTGTGAGACGTCTAAGACAGCGCTACAGGGAGACAGGACGGACAGCTGATCGTCCTTGCAGTGGCAGACCACGTGTAACAACACCTGCACAGGATCGGTACATCCGAACATCACACCTGCGGGACAGGTACAGGATGACAACAACAACTGCCGAGATACACCAGGAACGCACAATCCCTCCATCAGTGCTCAGACTGTCCGCAATAGGCTGAGAGGCTGGACTGAGAGCTTGTAGGATTGTTGTACGGCAGGTCCTCACCAGACATCACTGGCAACAACGTTGCCTATGGGCACAAACCCACCAACGCTGGACCAGACAGGACTGGTCTCACCAGGGGTGATGGTTGGATTTGCGTTTATCGTCGAAGGAATGAGTGTTACACCGAGGCCTGTACTCTGGAGTGGGATCGATGTGGAGGTGGAGGGTCCGTCATGGTCTGAGGCGGTGTGTCGCAGCATCTTCGGAATGAGCTTGTTGTCATTGCAGGCAATCTCAACGCTATGCGTTATAGGGAAGACATTCTCCTCCCTCATGTGGTACCCTTCATCCTGACATGACCCTCCAACATGACATTGCCACCAGCCATACTGCTCGTTCTGTGCGGGATTTCCTGCAAGACCGGAATGTCAGTGTTCTGCCATGGCCAGCGAAGAGCCTGAATCTGAATCTCATTGAGCACGTCTGGGACCTGTTGGATCGGAGGGTGAGGGCTAGGGCCATTCCCCCCAGAAATGTCAGGGAACTTGCAGGTGCCTTGGTGGAAGCGTGGGGTAACATCTCACAGCAAGAACGGGCAAATCTGGTGCAGTCCATGAGGAGGAGATGCGCTGCAGTACTTAATGCAGCTGGTGGCCACACCAGATACTGACTGTTACTTTTGATTTTGACCCCCCTTTGTTCAGGGACACATTGTTCCATTTCTGTTAGTCACATGTCTGTGGAACTTGTTCAGTTTATGTCTCAGTTGTTGAATCTTATGTTCATTCAAATATTTACACATGTTAAGTTTGCTGAAAATAAACGCAGTTGACAGTTCCTTTTTTGCTGAGTTTATAAACACCCTATGTGTTTGAATAAAATCAACTATATGTATTGAGCTTGTCTGATGCTTTAAGCACACTGTTTGATGATATAAGACACAAATGACTTGAGGGAGGCAGAGATCAAGATAACCATAAGAAAAAACCTGAACTGACCATCCTCCCGCTCCTGCTGGCTTTTGCAAATTCTGTCATTACTCTCCTGAAGTTGCCAGTAATAGGCTACATGAGGAGGCTGCAATGCCAATTTATCTTAACATTTCTACCGATCTGCATGCAAGTTTTCAGAATATGCACATTTTTGGTGGAACAGTTGCATTTCATTGTTAATAACATTTTTGTGTCTCAAAATAATTTGCAGGTGCTTAATACAGTTCTATCTAAATGAAAATGATACAAACCTAAAAAGTTACTTCTATTGCCATTTTCAACTATGTAAAAATAGCCTACATAAAGCCAAGAAATAAAAACATTGCAGCCTGCAGGTAGAAAATATCCTCTTCCAGGGGGGCCACCTCTGGTGGCATGTCTTGCGGGATATGCATGGGTGTCTGAGCTGTGTGCTAGTATTTTAAAAAGACAGCTCAGTACCTTCAGCATGTCAACACCTCTTACAAAAACAAGTAATGATGAAGTCGATCTCTCTTCCACTTTGAGCCATGAGAGATTGACATGCATTTCATTAATGTTAGCTCTCTGTGTACTTTTAAGGGCCAGCCGTGCTACCCTGTTCTGGGTCAACTGCAATTTTCCAATGTCCCTGGCACCTGAGTATATATATTTGCTACAACAACTTAAAAATCTCCAACAGCCTATCGACTAAACAATCGACCAGCCAACTCATTGGGGACTGCCCTAGTACTGTATGTATTGATATTTAGGCTATGTGTGCCATTTTTAAATGTAGAGGTGCATTCGGAAAAGGATTCAGACCCCTTGACTTTTTCTACCTTTTGTTACGTTACAGACTTATTCTAAAATTGATTAAATAGTTATTTTTCCTGCCAATCTACACACAATACCCCATAACGACAAATCCAAAACAGGTTTTTAGAAATGTCTGCAAATGTATAAAAAATTCAAAAGCAAAATATCACATTTACATAAGTATTCAGACCCTTTACTCAGTACTTTGTTGAAGCACCTTTGTCAGCGATTACAGCCTAGAGTCGTCTTGGGTATGACGCTACAAGCTTGGCAGTATTTGGGGAGTTTTTCCCATTCCTCTCTGCAGATCCTTTCAAGCTCTGTCAGGTTGGATGGGGAGTGTTGTGGCACAGCTATTTTCAGGTCTCTCCAGAGATGTTTGATCGGATTCAAGTCTGGGCTCTGGCTGGGATATTCAGAGACTTGTCCTGAAGCCACTCCTGCATTGTCTTGGCTGTGTGCTTAGGGTCGTTGTCCTGTTGGAAGGTGGACCTTCGCCCCCAGTCGGAGGTCCTGCACGCTCTGGAGCAGGTTTTCATCAAAGATCTGTCTGTACTTTGCTCTGTTAATCTTTGCCTCGATCCTGACTAGTCTCCCAGTCCATTCCACTGAAAAATATCCACACAGCTTGATGCTGCCACCACCATGCTTCACCGTTGGCATGATGCCAGGTTTCCTCCAGACGTGACACTTGGCGTTGAGGCCAAATAGTTCAATCTTGGTTTCGTCAGACCAGAGAATCTTGTTTCTCATGGTCTGTGAGTCTTTAGGTGCATTTTGGCAAACTTCAAGCAGGCTGTCATGTGCCTTTTACTGAGGAGTGGCTTCTGTCTGGCCACTCTACCATGAAGGCCTGATTGGTGGAGTGCTGCAGAGATGTTGTCCTTCTGGAATGTTCTCCCATCTCCACAGAAGAACTCTAGAGCTCTGTCAGAGTGACTGTCAGACAATTCCTTCAACCTCATGGCTTGGTTTTTATTCTGACATGCACTGTCAACTGTGGGACCTTATATAGACAGGTGTGTGCCTTTCCACATCATGTCCAATCAGTTGAATTTACCACAGGTGGACTCCAATCAAGTTGTAGAAACATCTCAAGGATGATCAATGGAAATAGGATGGAGCTGAGCTCAATTTCAAGTCGTATAGCAAAGGGTTTGAATACTTATGTAAATAAGGTATCTGTTTTTTATTTTTAATACATTTGCAAAAATGTCTAAAAGCCTGTTTTAGCTTTGTCATTATGGGCTATTGTGTGTAGATTGCTGAGGAATTTTTATTTTTTAATCAATTTTAGAATAAGGCTGTAACGTAACAAAATGTGGAAAAAGTCAAGTGGTCTGAATGCTTTCCGAAGGCACTTAGTTATGTCCTTGAGCAGTTCTTATCATTGTTCTGTATTATATCATGTTTCATGTTTTCTGTGGACCCCAGGAAGAGTAGCTGCTGCTTAGGCAAATGCTAATGTTGATCCTAATAAAATACCAAATACCAAGGGGTCGGTTTTTTGGATTCAGATTAAGTCAAGGCTAGGCATTCAGGAGATTCAGGAAACCCGCCCTTGAACATTGTAGTGGTTCATGTTCCTCCCAAGTAGATGATGACCTACTGATATGTTGACATGTGTGTAGCTATCTTGAAGATACATAAGCTAACTATTGACACGTTCTGTTTGAATCTGCCACCCTTTCCATTCACCTTGCTGGGTTCCACAGTACTTCTGTCCCTAACCTCCCCATGAGGACCAGCCATGTGGAGGTAGCCACACATTGCCCAATGCAAGATTCCCCCTTCTCTTCTCGAGTCTTGTCCTGTTGAATATGCATGCCCTATGCCACCCCTCAGCCTCCCTTCTCTTCATCCCCTCCAGTTGTTCATCCCCTATCTCGCTCTTTTTCTTCTTGCTTCTGTCAGGATGGATGGATTCAAAACAGAGAATTAAAGAGAGAAAAAAGACACGCTCCATAATTGCTTGTTCTTTCACCCCTCCGGATTTGCAAACATTAACCCTTATATTTATTTTTGATACATTTGTACTCCACGGTCATGTGCGCGAAGGAAGACTGTACTCTACACCCTCAACACCGCTCATCTTTTATCTAGCTGGGTATCTTTAATTGAATCTAGTTTGTATGTCTGAAGGTGACTGATAAAGTAATGGGAGAATTGAATGAGTAAAGGAGTCAGGACTTGAGCATTATGGCCCCAGAAAGCCTAGATCCCTTCAGGGTCCATTGCAATAAAACCTGAACAATTACAACAGAAATAGCCACGCTGCTTTCTGAAGTTTTTACATTTACATTTCAGTCATTTAGCAGATGCTCTTATCCAGAGCGACTTACTCGAGCCGACGTTTCCTTTGTGACGTGTAATGCTCCAGAGGTCACATCTATTGGCCGATCTCTATCTTCTAAAGGCACTGACTTTTCCCCTGCTGGCCAGTAGGGCCCAAGTGGCTTCTCTGGCAGTAACTTACTTGAGCCTACGGTCCCCTTGTGATGTGTAATGCTACAGAGGGCCCTGGTTAATGACTTTTGTTTGTTTTTGTAATTTGTTGATTTCTGTCTCCCATCCCTTTTTCATCCATTTCTCATCTTTTGCTTTTCCCCCGCCGGCCAGTAGGGCCCGAGTGGCTGCTCTGGCAGTAATTTAAAATCCATAATTGTGTAAAAGGAGTCTCATTGAGACAAATGAGAGTGCTGCCTGTGTTATTAATTCTAATGAGGGGCCTCGGCAAAGCACCGTACTCCTTGTAATGAAGTAGCAATATGGCCACCTTTTATTAAAGCATTTCATCACTCGACGGCGGATGTTGGACACTCATTGAAATGCTTTAATGAGTGAGAAATGCTTTTAATGAGAGAGAGAGGGGTACTATGTGGAGTGGTTTGGAAAGCGGGGGCAGGCTACACTACTAATTACTGGTAGTGAAGACATTAATCCCCCCTTTTTATATATTTTTTACTTTTATTACTGTGATTTGCTATTATATACATTTGCTAAAATCACTTTTTTCCTGAGCAAATATTTAGCACAACAACCAGATCAACATTTCATACGGATGTGTTTTCTTTTTTTATGTGCTGGTCACATTTTGTCGCTATTGAGATTTTACACTGGGTCAGTGAGGGGTTAGGAGGTGTACTGTGCAGTGGAAGGAGTCCTGTGAAGTGCTGAAGGAAATAGACACACATGGAGATGAAACACTCCTGTTGATTGGCATACTACACAGTACACACACTGACCCCCGTCCTCCCTTTATCCCTCCGGCATCTGGCCCCCATCTGATTTCTAAGTGTGTGGTTGAGTGCGTGGGTGTGAACATTGTGGGTGTGTGCGTGCATGCATGAGTTTGTGTGCCCCTATATGCCTGTGTGTGAGAATGTACCCATCTCGTCAGGGAACCGTTCCTGGGCCCAATTATCTGTGGCCAAACTGGGCCCAGCAAGGCTGGAGGTTAGTCCACCAAGCCCCAGTGAGCTACTCCACTGTCCTCCTACCTGCAACGCCCCGGGCCCCATTGATGTTAGCAGGCAGGGTCTGGAGAATAAGCGCTGCGAGGACTGTATTAGGGCTTGAGCAGTGTGTCAGATGGGTTTGACGTACTGAGTGAAAAAAAGAGGGTTGAAGCTCGGGGGGGGGGGGCAGTTTGGAGTCTAAGGGGAGGCCCCAGGGGTGGCGAGTCTCAGCCAGGTAGGAAGGAAGAGGCAGGGTACCACAGAGCTCAGCTCCGCCAACCAAACACACTCACGCACACACACACACCACTACTCATCCATCTACTTTTGAGGTTGGGCAAGAGAAGCAGAGGGGTGAGGGAAGTTACAGCAATTAAAACTAAGGCATAGTCCACAGGGGTTTAGTGGGGGGGTAGGGAAGGGGGTGACGCAATAAGGAAAATTTCACAACACCTTGCAATCGGGGACCGAACATGCACGCACACACGAACACACGCACCCCCCCCCTCTCAAAATCTGTTTCCTATTCCTGTGGCTTGAAAGGCTTAGCTGTCCCTGTGCCTAAATAATGATGAACGATTATTGCTCCTCGGCCACTTTACGACGTATGCATTTGTTAAAACTAACAACCCAATAATTTTTTGTAAAATAAGCCTCTCTGCATCCTTCTGAGTGGCAAATTCTAATAGGTGCTTTCATATGCAAGTGCCTGGCTACTGCTGCTATTAATACTACTGCATATTGTAATTATTTTAGTGACTATTATATTATGATTATATTATGCATTACACTACAGTTGAAGTCAGAAGTTTACATACACTTAGGTTGGAGTCATTAAAACTTGTTTTTCAACCACTCCACAAATTTCTTGTTAACAAACTATAGTTTTGGCAAGTCGGTTAGGACATCAATTGACTTCAATTGTAGCTAGCCAACTACAGCTAACTTACAGTCATGTCAAACAGTGCAGACAGATTAACAATAGTAGCTGCATTTGTTTAAGCTGTTTTCTAGTGACATTTTTGGATACATCCATAACAATGAGCTAATGAGGCACAATTTCGCCTGACATAGAAAATGTGCTCTCTTGTCAGGACACTGTTGTTCAGAGCAGCTAGCCAACAACACAGCGAACACAATCACTTCAAACTGAAGCTGGAAAGACTGTAGACTAGATGCACTTTGTTTCATTTGACCTTCTATTGACATTTATTTGTATATATACATAAAAAATTATGCTAGTGGTTAGAGCGTTGGACTTATAACCGGAAGGTTGCAAGTTCGAATCCCCAAGCTGACAAGGAAAAAAAATCTGTCGTTCTGCCCCTGAACAAGGCAGTTAACCCACTGTTCCCCGGGCGCCGAAGACGTGGATGTCGATTTAAGGCAGCCCCCCGCACCTCTCTGATTCAGAGGGGTTGGGTTAAATGCGGAAGACACATTTCGGTTGAAGGCATTTGGTTGTACAACTGACTAATAATGGTGACTTTGTCATGATTTTGACTGGCTGAGAAACACTGCCTGCATGTCTGTCTTGGCCCGACTCCTGATCCCTACACGTTTATTAGTATGGGACAGCTGGATTTCGAATTTGAATATTGAAACAATCTCTGCTGTTGAAAACAAAATGTTAGTCTAAAAGAAATGTGAGAATGTCTAAATGCTTTTTACAGTGGAGATCAAGTTTCTAATTTGCCTGGCTGGGCTGATGAGACAGTGGATTCCGCAGTCAGATTTAACAGTGTAAATAGGCATTTTGAAACAGGAAAGTAAAGTACTTGTAAAAAGTTTAGTGGGACTATCATCGCCACGTGAAATCCTTTGTTCTCTCTGTGTCTCTCTCTCTGCATGTCCAGGGGGAGAGAGTCTCCGCCAGGAATTTATGACCTGAGATAACAGAACCTAGGTGTAGGAGAGAGTGAGAGAGAGGGGGAAGCCACTATTTATACCCAGAAAGGGCTACGTCATGACAGTAGCATTAATCACTCCGGGTAATTTTGGACAAAATAAGGTGGTAGGTTTGGAGTTTTGATAGGGAGCAAAGGCCATGCTGTGGAGGGTAGCATCCTGCATATGTCCAAGTTTATCTAACTCCAAATCTATCCTTTTGTAAAAAACATGTTGAAAATGTGCAGCTGTCTCTCTCTCTCTCTCTCTCTCCTGTTGTGATGATAATAAAATAAGCAAAGAGCGATGACAGTACATCATTACTTTAAGACATGAAGGTCATTCAATACGGAAAATTATTGTATAAAATAAATGAGTAAAGATTAAACTATTTGTGAAATGATGTAATGTGTTGTTAAACCTTTAATGTGAGAGGATTCCCTTTGAAGTTTAACTAAGTCATTGGCCTGCCCCCGTGAGCACAGACAATGTCTGGCGTCATAGAACCACCTTTTCTATTGTTACGAATAAAACCTCCTCCTGAGGAAATCCTCTTCAGACCACAAAAACCTCAGTATAAGCTAAGGTTGCAATGGTTGTTGAATTCCTAACCATACCACGTGGAGCATTGGCTACACGGCGGGAAATGGTTAAACTCTGAGACTATCGATCCTGAGAGAGCAAATCTTAGATACTAATTACTAGTCTGCAGCTAGAAATTATGTAAACCTGGGATTGCGAATACCGACAACGGCCGAAATATCTACTCTATGAGAACATTTCTGAATGGTTCTCTGAAGTGGCCATTCTAACCACAAAAGACTTTGATCTTCAGGGAAGCAGAGAGAGAGACCCTGATTCCGAGAGAGACCCTGATTCCAACAGAGATCACGACGACACACTGGGCGTAAATATATATTGATTGCAATTATTCTCGAATGAGTGAGCGTTCATGTGCAAAGGATTAGCATTTCAATTAATATAATGATCAACTTTGTAGTGATCCCTTTTGTCTTTCCCGCATGTTCAGTCCACTTCCCTTTGTCCACCAAGCCGTCATATCAGCTTAGCCCACTAGGGAACCCCCCCTATCATTTCCTTGTAACCATATCAACTGTCTGTTTATGCATTTCTGTGATTATTTAGTTAGTTAGTAAATGAATGATTAAGCCAATTGGTGTATAGATGATTCATAGTAAAGGCTGTGTTCGTGCAGATAACCAACAATTTACGACGTTTGGAATGAGACTGACGTGAGGTAAATAATTTATTAATAACAAGACTAATTGATCAGATATGTAATCTGAAGATTTTCCTTGGTGCCCCGATTTCCTAGTTAATTACATTTACATGATTAGTTTAATCACGTAATAATAATTACAGATAATTGATTTGATAAAATAACATTCTTCACTTTTATTGATGCCAAGGACTTGACACTACCAAGGTTTCATTATTCCAAGCTGTACGGAGGGTGCTCTAGCAAACAAACAGACCTGAGGACACCGTCCAACCTTGAACTGAGTGAGTAGTGTTTGGTCTGATGTTATTTTGAAAGCCAAGAAGAAAAATAAAAATATATATTTTTTTAAATAAAGTACATATAATTATATATTTTACTTTATGGGGACTGTTAAGGCTGCCAGGCTTGCTAGGACAGACCAGATACAACTTCAATTAGCACTGAGGTGTGAAGTGAGATTGCTTTTGGGGAAAGGTTTGACACACGCATACTCAAGATGACTGGCTAACGTTCAGGCAAATGAGAAATAAGTGCATTCAGGCTATCCGGAAGGCCAAAGTTAGTTACTTTAAGGAGCAGTTCTCTCTGTGGGTCTAACCCCAAGAAGTTCTGGAAAACGGTTAAAGACCTGGGGAATAAACACTCCTCACAGCTGCCCATGTCCTTTAATGTTGATGATGTGGTTGTTACTGATAAGAAGAACATGGCTGAGCTCTTTAATCACCACTTCATTAAGTCAGGATTCTTATTTGACTCAGCCGTGCCTCCTTACCAGTCCAACATTTCCTCATCTCCCACCCCTTCTAATGCGACTTTCCCTGTTGCTTCTCCCACTTTTTCCCCTGCCCCGCTACAAAGTTTCTCCCTGTAGGCAGTCGCTGAGTCTGAGGTGCTAAAGGAGCTCCTGAAACTTGACCCCCCAAAAACATCTGGGTCAGATGGTTTAGACCCTTTCTTCTTTAAGGTTGCTGCCCCTATCATCGCCAAGCCTATCTCCAACCTTTTTAACATGTCTCTCCTTTCTGGGGAGGTTCCCATTGCTTGAAGGCAGCCACAGTTCGTCCTTTATTTAAAGGAGGAGATCAAGCTGATCCTAACTGTTATATGCCTTTTTCTATTTTGCCCTGTTTATCAAAAGTGTTGGAAAAACTTGTCAATAATCAACTTTCTATAGTCTATAGTATTCTCTCTGGTATGCAATCTGGTTTCCGCTCAGGTTATGGATGTGTCACTGCAACCTTAAAGGTCCTCATTGATGTCACCATTGCCCTTGATTCTAAGCAATGTTGTGCTGCTATTTTTATTGACTTGGCCAAAGCTTTTGATACAGTAGACCATTCCATTCTTGTGGGCTGGCTAAGGAGAATTGGTGTCTCTGAGGGGTCTTTGGCTTGGTTTGCTAACTACTTCTGTCAAAGAGTGCAGTGCATGAAGTCAGAAAATCTGCTGTCTCAGCTAGAGGTCGACCGATTAATCGGCATGACCGATTAATTAGTGCCAATTTCAAGTTTTCATAACAATCGGTAATCTGCATTTTTGGACGTCGATTATGGCCGAATTACATTGCACTCCACGAGGAGACTGCGTGGCAAGCTGACCACCTGTTACGCGAGTGCAGCAAGGAGCCAAGGTAAGTTGCTAGCTAGCATTAAAGTTATCTTATAAAAAACTATCAATCTTAACATAATCACTAGTTAACTATACATGGTTGATGATATTACCAGTTTATCTAGCTTGTCCTGCGTTGCATATAATCAATGCGGTGCCTGTTAATTTATCATCGAATCACAGCCTACTTCGCAAAACGGGTGATGATTTAACTACTTAGGGAGTGGTGGGGCGCTAGCCGGTGAAATGCAAGGCGCCAAATTCAAAATCCAAAAGTTGAATTATTAAACATTCATCAATATACAAGTGTTGCATAGTCATCAAAAGCTCTGATTCTTGGCAATATCACAGCGTTGTCAGATTTCAAAAAGGCTTCACGGCGAAAGCACAACATTTGATTGTTTGAGGATAGCCCCTCTCATATTTTATGCATTAGCATAAATCCATAACCAAAGCGGGTCTCATAAAACGCATAAAATCGCTAATATAAAATCCCTTACCTTTCGAAGAACTTCTGCTGAGGGCTTCCCAAGTGTCCAACGAAGACATCCAATGGTTCTTTTGTTAGAAAAAGTCATTTATTATATCCATAAATCTCAGTTTGGTTGGCACGTTATGTTCATAAAATACAGCGTCCACTCGCCCATTGAACCGTGAAGAGAACACGTTCAACCTATACCTATACACTTGTCCAAGAACAATCAAACATCATTGATAATGTATCCTTAGGAACACTTTTATGTATATTTACTATAATATTTCAACCGGATTATAAACTGGACGATAGGAAAGGAAAAAACCACAGCGCGCGCGAGCCCGTGAACGCGCTTCCTCTTCTGTTTACATCCGATGACTAGTTCGAAATTCTTCTTCTATTACCATCCAGAGCAACCTAACATCACCAAACACTGTCTAGAGACTGTTGACATCCAGTGGAAGCAATAGGTACTGCAATCTTACTCCCATATATGGCTGTTTTCAATAGGGAGGGGTTCAAAATGAGGCAATGTGTCAAAAACACTTTTTCCAGGACAGAAATTCCTCGGGTTTT
>QNTS01000223.1:114789-351200 GCA_003317085.1 Hucho hucho
TTTTTTTTCTCTCTCTCTCTCTCTCTCTCTCTCTCTCTCTCTCTCTCTCCCCCCTTGTCTGTCTTTGTTAGTTTCCCCTTAGTTTGTGTTGGAGGGCCGCAGCGGAGAGAGATGGAGGCCAGGCAAAGCCCTTGCCTGCCAGTCTTCTATCCGCTCTCCCCCTCTCCCTTTGCACCACCTCACTATACCTGTTCCCCGTTGGTCCCCTTGGATCCTGCCGCTCGCTCCCATTTCACTCTTCTCCATATTTTGGGACAGCTCCTCTCTCAGTCACACACACACTTTTCTTATTTTTTCCCCCTTATTTTCTTTTATCGCCGGTGCGATCATCATTGATTGACCCGCTCCCTATCAATGTCTCTATCTCTCCTTCTCTTTCTCCCCATTTACACCTTAATAGATGAATTCCTTCTCCTCTCTTTCTCCCCATTTACACCTTAATAGATGAATTCCTTCACCTGTCTCTCGTTTCTCCGGCCCATGTCCTGTTATATGGTGTGGCACAGTTATTACTTAGAATTAAAGTATAGACCCCTTTAGATGTATAAATTATCTCTCTCTCCCTCCCTCCCTCCACAGGAAACTCTTCAGACTGTCCCCAAGTTCTGCTTCCCCTTCAGTGTGGACAGGTACGTCTGTTCTAAAGCACACACACACACACTTACGCAAACACTCCCCTCTTGTCGTTTTTAATGCCGCCCAACCGGTTTTTGGAGAGTTTAAGGTCCAAGACCCCCCCTCATCACATACAGACACCACCCTCTAGGGTAGTCTTGTCTCTTTACAGCGTGATTCACCAAACCCAGCTGGTGGCTAGGCTCTCTCCTGTTCCTCCACTTTAAAATTATGATTACACCCTTTTTGTGTAAGAGCTGTTTGGGAAAAAAAATGCCTGGAATATCAGTGTGATCAGGTGGGTTGGTGTTTTTGGACCGTTGCATAACGTCACACGGCAATCTGATTATTATAGACCAATGATTGTTCATCTGTTATATTCATATTTCTGGATTTACTTCCTACTTGAAAGAAACGGGCAAAGCAAGAGAAATTGTGCCATCACTGGCTGCAAGGCCGCAAATGTTTCTTTGCACTTTTTTCCATCCAAACAATCTGATTTGGCGAGAGAAGTTCACCTCGCGTTTGACTGCATTGCAAATCAGGCTATATACACACGTGGATTTGCCAGCAGCTTGATCCTCCATCCCATCCATCTTGTACGCGGCAGCGACAGCAACCATTCAAGAAGTAAGTGGCTAGATAGTTATTCTTCTATTATTAAAAGTAAAGGACATGCTATTCATGGGTTACACATTTTGTTTTGAATGTTCTTCAGAAGACCGATGCCCAACTGAAAGTTCTTCTCGCGATTGGCGCTGATCAAGATTGTCAAAAGTGTGGTTTGGAATCACAATGACAGGAGGCATATAATTAATAGGAAAACCTTTTGTCATCATTGTGATATTGCCAGATTGACTAGCTAGTTTAGATTGAGGGGACTACATTACATTTTAGATAGCTAATGTTAGCATTGCTAGCTATTTTGGATGAACTTGGCTAGCTAATGTCAACATTGTCATCTCTCTAAAGTAAATGTGATGACATAATAATGATGGCATAGTTATTTCCTACAATTTATTTGCCTATTTTAGCATTATCATTGTATTTCCAGGTCACTGTGTAATTTAGTGTGTAATTTAGACAAAACAGTCATTAGCTAGCAGCATAGCTGGCTAGCTAGCTAACATTAGATATGTTTCAGCAGCAGCATCATCAATGCTTCATAGATAACCAGATGTTTTACCGTTGCAGTCACTTAGTTCACTATTTATGTAATTAACCAACTTAGCAATATTTAATGGGGGGGTGGTGGTGGTGGCTACCCAACACATCCCTCTTGGACAGCCAAATCTTTTTTGCCCATTTTTTCAATCTTTCTAATTTACTGAATGACATTTTTTATGTCACCACATTCTACAAGTCAAAAGGTATTGTGTAAGAGGGCAGTGAATATGTAAAAGGTGTCTAGCAAATGATGGTATGGATATGACTGATTCAGATGTATTGCATGTCATATTTTGTTTGTCTGTCCATTTCTTTCTGCAGACAAGGAACCAAATCCACACTGACCATTGACGACCCCATTGTCTCTCCCTACTCCCCATGCATGCAACCATGGCATCATCCTGGATGTCACCCTCTCCTACGACCACCACATACAACAGTCTGTCAAAACCTAATTCTTCAACCTCCACAACATCTCCAGATGTCCTCCCTCCCCGGTCCTGGCACTAAAAGCCTCATTCATGCATTAATCTCCTCACAAGTAGACTACTGTAACACTCTACTCTCTGACATCAACACAAGCTCCCTCTATAATGGTTCAAAACTCTCACCCACACTATGTCCTGGCAGCACATCACCCGTCCTATTACCTTTTCCATAGAGTGTAGTGGTTAAACCATGCCCTATAACCAATTAGTAGGAATTGTCAATGGGTAGGGTCTATGTTTATCTCTGATTGACTGTATGACTATTTGAAGACACCTTTGTAGTGTGTGTATGGGCAGTGGTCACCAACCCATCCTCCTGGAGATCAATTCTCCGGTAGATTTTCTCTCCGACCATCACATATCACAACAGATTCCACCAAACAAGTTCTTGGTGGAAAGCTAAGTATAGTTGTGTGTGCAAAACTGTCAGTTTTCAAGAAGACTGGTGATAACAATGTAAATAAAACCACTTTATACCATCGATGACTACTCTGTTGCTGCACTGTACCTCCTATCCGATTATGTTTAGCTTACACCCTCTTACTTTCACCATGATCTGTTTTCCTCTCACAGCCTTCCAGAGCTTGAACACATATAAAACAATAACTTGAAATATACTTACATGCCATGATTTTGACTTTCATTATAACCTTGTTTACGATCTGTTTATTATGTTATGTAAATAACTGACGAGAATTTATGGAGAATGGTGTATTGTGTTTGGCACAATAGAGATGCAGAGGTCTTTAGTCTGCCCTGTAGATGATTATTGCGTTCTGCAATGAATAGATGGAAGACCGGGTATAGGCCAGGATGGTCCCCCATGCAAGCAGGCTGTTCTGGGATCTGTCTGCATCTTCTGGTGACCTATTGAAAACAGTACAACAATGATGCAACAAATGAAGATGCATGATGTATTTTGATGACTAAACAAAGTAGCCTATACAGCTATGGAAGTTTGTATAAAATTACTATAGTTCATCAAGAGAATTTATAAGTCTGATGTCTCACGTGACTTAACTCAACAGCTACACAGTAACTTGCCCTATTCCGCTAGCTTGACAGTTATCAACCTACAGCAAGAGAGGTGGTTAGGTTACAGAGTCTCAATCTCAATTTACATTTTAGTCATTTAGCAGATGCGCTTATTCAGAGCGACTTACAGTTAGTGCGTTCATTTATAATAGCTAGGTGGGACAACCACATATCTCAGTCATAGTAAGTACATTTGTCCTCAACAGAGTAGCTATCAGCAGTCAGTGCTAGTAAGGGGGAAAAAGTCAAGTGCAAGTGTTAGTTCACAAAAGCTTTTTGTTTTATTTTATTATTATTTTTATGGGGGCGGGGTGAGGAGGGGGTGCAACGGGGTGGTGCTGTGGGATTTTTAAAATACTCTTTGAAGAGGTAGGGTTTCAGATGTTTTCGGAAGATGGGAAGGACTCTGCTGTCCTAGTTTCAGGGTAAAGCTGGTTCCACTATTGTCGCGCTAGGACAGCTAATAGCTTTGACTGTGCCGAGCAGGAGCTGCCGTCCTGTAGGGGTGGGAGGGCCACGAGACCAGAGGTCTTGGGGTGTAGGGTTTGAGCATACCCTGAAGGTAGGGAGGGGCAGTTCCTCTTGCTGCTCCGTAGGCAAGTCCCATGCTCTTGTAGTGGATCCAAGCTTCTACTGGAAGCCAGTGGAGTGTGGAGTCTCCACACACTATTCTATAACCAGCATCATTACACTTCTCTGTGCTAGTGTAGCCCCTGAGTGCTATCGCCATCTACAGGAGGTATAATAAACCACACACATTGACTGTGCTCACTCCAGATAACAGGGAGGCAGCGAGGGAGATAAAAGTTGTGTCTGTGAAGCAGTTTGACATTTCCTCCTGTCTCGCTCATGTTGAGAAACACTGTTTATACTGCCAATGACCGGGGGGCTTGGCTATCATCTACACACACACACACACACACTGACCCAGCCTTTGGTGACACAAGAGCGTGACACACACTGCCCATTATTCCGACCTCTTGTCACACGGGAGAGAGAGGCTGCCCGCTAGGCTTCTACAGTCCCTTCAGAAAGCATTCACACCCATTGACTTTTTCCACATTTTGTTGTGTACAGCCTACATTTAAAATTTATTACATTTTGATGTTTTGTCACGGGCCTACACAAAATACCACACAATGTCAAAGGGAAATGTTTTTTCAAATTTTTACAAATTAATCAAAAATTAATAGCTGAAATGTCTTGAGTCAATATTTATTCAACCCCTTTGTTATGGGAAACTAAATGCTTTCTTAAACTAGCTCCAGTAGGCTAATCTTTTTGAGTGTGAACTGTATTACTGTATTGCATTAAATTGTATTATATGGACCGGAATTACGCACATCGTTCAAACCATGATAAAGCAGATGTGAACATGCGATAAATAGAAATGGCGCCGACAGAGAGGGCTGCCTCGCTTCTAGTCCTTAGGAAACTTTGAAGTATTTCATTTTATGTATTATTTCTTACATTGTTAGCCCAGAAAATCTTAAGTGTTATTACATACAGACGGGAAGAACTATTGGGAAAGGGAAAGGGGGATACCTAGTCAGTTGTACAACTGAATGCATTCAACTAAAATGTGTCTTCCGCATTTAAGCCTACCCCTCTGAATCAGAGAGGTGCGTGGGGCTGCCATAATTGACACCAATGGGTTAACTGCCTTGCTCGGGCAGAACGACAGATTTTTACCTTGTCTGCTCGGGGATTCGAACCAGCAACCTTTCGGTTACTGGCCCAAAGCTCTAACCACTAGGGTACCTGCCTACCTATTGGATATCAGAGTGGCGTCAACTTACCAGCACTATGATCAGGAATTTCGACTTTCCACCGAGGGCATTTGAACTGATTCTAGAGGCAGACCTAAAACAACGCCGCCGAAGAAGAGGGAGTCGGAGCGGTCTTCTAGTCAGACTTCGGAGGCACGTACACGTCCCACCGCTTCCAAGTATATTACTCGCTAATGTCCAGTCCCTAGATAACAAAGTTAACAAAATCAGGGCAAGGATTGCTTTTCAGAGAGACATCAAGGATTGTAACATACTCTGTTTCACGGAAACATGGCTCTTGTCTGAGTCGGTACAACCAGCTGGATTCTCAGTGCATCGCGCTGACAGGAATAAACATCTCTCTGGGAAGAAGAAGGGTGGCGTTTCATGATTAACAACTAATGGTGTAATTGTAACAGCATACAGGAACTCAAGTCCTTTTGTTCACCTGACCTAGAATTCCTCACAATCAAATGCCGACCGTATTATCTCCCAAGCGAATTCTCTTTGGCTATTGTCACAGCCGTGTATATCCCCCTCAAGCCGATACCACGACGGCCCTCAAAGAACTTAACTGGACTTTATGCAAACTGGAAACCATATATCTTGAGGCTGCATTTATTGTAGCTGGGGATTTTAACAAAGCAAATTTGAGTAAAAGACTACCTACATTCTATCAGCATATCGACTGTTGCACTCGTGCTGGAAAAGCACTCAACCATTGTTACTCTATAAGGAAGTGTATAGGAGATGTTGTACCCACTGTGACTATTATAACCTACCCTAACCAGAAACCGTGGATAGGTGGCAGCATTCACGCAAAACTGAAAGCGCCTACCACCACATTTAACCATGGCAAGGCGACTGGGAATATGGCAGAATACAAACAGAGTAGTCATTCCCTTCCGCAAGGCAATCAACCAAGCAAAATGTCAGTATCGAGACAAAGTGGAGTCGCAATTCAACGGCTCAGACACGACACACATGTGGCAGGGTCTACAGACAATCACAGACTACAAAAGTAAAACAAGCCACGTTGCGGACACCGACATCTTGCTTCCAGACAAACTAAACACTTTCTTTGCCCGCTTTGAGGACAATATAGTGACTCCGACGCGGCCTGCTACCAAGGACTGTGGGCTCTCCCTCTCCGTGGCCCAACGCGAGTAAGACATTTAAACGTGTTAACCCTCACAATGCTGCTGGCCCAAACGGCATTCCTAGCCTCGGAGCATGCGCAGACCAACTGGCTGGTGTGTTTACAGACATATTCAATCTCTCACTATCCCCGTCTGCTGTCCCCACATCCTTCAAGATGGCCACCATTGTTCCTGTACCCAAGAATGCAAAGGTACAGTGAGGGAAAAAAGTATTTGATCCCCTGCTGATTTTGTACGTTTGCCCACTGACAAAGAAATGATCAGTCTATAATTTTAATGATAGGTTTATTTGAACAGTGAGAAAATCCAGAAAAACTCATGTGAAAAATGTTATAAATTGATTTGCATTTTAATGAGGGAAATAAGTATTTGACCCCTTCTCAATCAGAAAGATTTCTGGCTCCCATGTGTCTTTTATACAGGTAACGAGCTGAGATTAGGAGCACACTCTTAAAGGGAGTGCTCCTAATCTCAGCTTTTTACCTGTATAAAAGGCCTGTCCACAGAAGCAATCAATCAGATTCCAAACTCTCCACCATGGCCAAGACCAAAGAGCTCTCCAAGGATGTCAGGGACAAGATTGTAGATCTACACAAGGCTGGAATGGGCTACAAGACCATCGCCAAGCAGCTTGCTGAGAAGGTGACAACAGTTGGTGCGATTATTCGCAAATGGAAGAAACACAAAAGAACTGTCAATCTCCCTCGGCCTGGGGCTCCATGCAAGATCTCACCTCGTGGAGTTTCAATGATCATGAGAACGGTGAGGAATCAGCCCAGAACTACATGGGAGGATCTTGTCAATGATCTCAAGGCAGCTGGGACCATAGTCACCAAGAAAACAATTGGTAACACACTACGCCGTGAAGGACTGAAATCCTGCAGCGCCCGCAAGGTTCCTCTGCTCAAGAAAGCACATATACATGCCCGTCTGAAGTTTTCCAATGAACATCTGAATGATTCAGAGGACATCTGGGTGAAAGTGTTGTGGTCAGATGAGATCAAAATGGAGCTCTTTGGCATCAACTCAACTCGCCGTGTTTGGAGGAGGTGGAATGCTGCCTATGACCCCAAGAACACCATGCCCACCGTCAAACATGGAGGTGGAAACATTATGCTTTGGGGGTGTTTTTCTGCTAAGGGGACAGGATAACTTCACCGCATCAAAGGGACGATGGACAGGTTCATGTACCGTCAAATCTTGGGTGAGAACCTCCTTCCCTCAGCCAGGGCATTGAAAATGGGTCGTGGATGGGTATTCCAGCATGACAATGACCCAAAACACACGGCCAAGGCAACAAAGGAGTGGCTCAAGAAGAAGCACATTAAGGTCCTGGAGTGGCCTAGCCAATCTCCAGACCTTAATCCCATAGAAAATCTGTAGAGGGAGCTGAAGGTTCGAGTTGCCAAACGTCAGCCTCGAATCCTTAATGACTTGGATAAGATCTGCAAAGAGGAGTGGGACAAAATCCCTCCTGAGATGTGTGCAAACCTGGTGGCCAACTGCAAGAAACGTCTGACCTCTGTGATTGCCAACAAGGGTTTTGCCACCAAGTACTAAGTCATGTTTTGCAGAGGGGTCAAATACTTATTTCCCTCATTAAAATGCAAATCAATTTATAACATTTTTCACATGCGTTTTTCTGGATTTTTTTGTTGTTATTCTGTCTCTCACTGTTCAAATAAACCTACCATTAAAATTATAGACTGATAATTTCTTTGTCAGTGGGCAAACGTACAAAATCAGCAGGGGATCAAATACTTTTTTCCCTCACTGTAGCTAAATATAAGGCTAATACTGCACGAGAGAGAGGGGGATAATTTAAAGCAACGATATTTGAGTAAATTAAAAACAAATTATCTTTACAATTAAAAAAACAAGGTGGCCCTGAAAGCCAGATGGAGATGAGTAAATTAGACGCATATTCAGTCTTTATATTACAGTAGCGTAGGTGCTGCAGCAAATGTAGGCCTACATGTCACAAGAACAAAAGTTACTATGATGAGATGGTAGGTCTACATGTATTGTGAACTGCACTCCATACTGAGATGGGTTGTCTGTCCCCACCCTGAGATGGGCTGTCTGTCCCCACCCTGAGCGTTGATTCATCACGTAGAGGCCATAGAGAAGCCAGATTTAGACATCACATATCATTTAACAGTTCCATTTCATGACATGCTATTCATATCAATAATTTATTGGAATGTAGCGGTTTCTCACAGTTATTTATCCCGGGAAAAGGGAGTGGTTTTGGGTGGTAAATCCCGGTAAATGTCAGTAACCAGGTTCCCATCATTCAACCCTATTATGGGGTATTGTGTGTAGATGGGTGAATTGTTTTCTTCTATTTAATCAATTTTGAATTCAGGCTTTAACACAAGAAAATGTGGAATACGTCAAGGAGTATGAATACTTTCTGAAGGCACTGTATAGTTATCTGTGTGACACACTGATTAAGGGGGCAGGCTTGTCACCCCAGCCCCTGCCAAGCCATCCAGACGGCCAATCACTTCTGTAGGGTTTAGCACAGACACTCAGCCACCAGCCATCCTAAATGGACTGTGAACTAATATTTATAATGATAGTAACACTAGCAATAATAATGATAGCTTTATTTAGAAAGCACTTTAAAGGGCACCACTTTGGGTTAAACTAATAGCCATGTCTGAAAATGCCTCTCTCTCTCTCTCTCTCTCTCTCTCTCTCTCTCTCTCTCCACTTCTGTCTTATCAATGTGCTCCTGCTCCTGTTTGGTCTTAACTGCTGATGTAAGAAATGCTTTATGGATAAATTCGATTGATTGATTCCCCCCTTCTCTGTGTGGTGCAGTCTGTTGGTGAGCCAAGTGGGCCAGAATTTCACCTTTGTGCTGACAGATATCGAGAGCAAGCAGCGGTTTGGCTTCTGCCGCCTCTCCTCAGGGGCCCACAGCTGCTACTGCATCCTCAGGTGAGACCCCTGTGTGTGTGTGTGTGTGTGTGTGTGTGTGTGTGTGTGTGTGTGTGTGTGTGTGTGTGTGTGTGTGTGCGTGTGCGTGTGCGTGCGCGTGCGCGCAGGAGAGAGCGGAGAAAGCAGAGAGAGCTGGAGTGTGCGCGAGAGATACTTTTTTACATCAGCTCACTCGGCCCCTTGGGAAAGGTAGAGACAGAGCTGCATTTCCTATTACACTGTGACAAATACTTAGACTTAAGAGAATCTTACTTTCCCCAAATTATCATTTATTACAAAGAATTTGAGAAGAATTTAAGGAAAATCTAATATTTTGGGGGTGAATAGCCTAAATGTGTGGCCTCCTGCCACAATCCGAGGAACAGCCAGTGAAAGGCACAAACGTAACAATAGTTTTTGCCTTTTCTTTTGGTACCATGCGGCTTTTCAGTCAAGCTGACTGGTCTAATAATATTGCTTTTATACATTTTTATTCTCATTACCGTTGTAGTTGCTTTTGTTAATTCCACTACTATTATTATTATTGTTTTAATATTTCTGTTGGTCCGTCCACTTTTCTTATATGTGTACTTTGACAATATAAGTAATTTAACTTGCCATGTCAGTAAAGTCTATTGAATTGAGTTGAGAGAGATAGAGCGAGAAAGATCCATTCTATATGCCTGGCGCACCACAAGGTACACTACTTTATCCTATAGTATATTCTGCATTATCACAGCAGGGGAAATGCTAAGGGAGAGTAGCAATGAAAAACAGTGGAGGTACAGGACAGGAAAGCACAGTATAGGAAAGGAAACGATAGAGGGCACGCTGGACCCTTGACTCTGAGTAGTTCTGACTGTACCTTCGCCAGTGGCTTTGCCCATTGTTCTCTGTTCAGGTCACAGACATGTGACGCGCACGCACGTGCGTACACACGCATACACACACACACACTTTCTCAAAGTCTTTCTCAAACACACACACTCAATGCATGATCACTCTACGTCCTACCAAGTAATCCTCTGCTGTCCACCAATAACACCACTTGCCAATCCGGTCCATAGGCAGAGCGCACAATTTGTAGATGGTCATTTGAACCGGGCCTTGGTGTCGGTGGTGAGCCTAGAGGGAACCGACAGCATTTCAGGTCCCAGGGCAGACAGCCACTTCAAGACCAGAGAATGTGACCGGACTGTGTGTGTGCGTACAAGCATGTATGTTTGTGTGTGTGCACTCTTGTCACACATGGAGCAGCAGCTATAGTATCCAGTGGTTAGCCAAGTCACCAACGATTTGGGTAAAGCCCGGAAAACATTCCTGGATATCCCGGGTGCTTTGAAATCCAATCACTCTAACCTCAATGTTTTGTCTCTGACTAGTAATTCCTATGTGCTCCAGAGGCCACCCCATCTCCTCTCTACTCATTTTTATCTATGTTTATTAGGGCTTGAGATTGTTTTAGTCGCGCGTAACAAATATATATATATATATTTGCGCCCATCTCAGTGAACTAATTCATTGCGGAGGCCTAGACTAAAAGCCAATTTATGCTTGATTCGAAAATGTGGTCGGAAGCTCCATATGGAAGGTGTGACACAATTGCGGCGCCTCCAGAGGCATGCAGAGGCCAAATCGAGCTCTGTACCACATCACCATGCGCCTCCCAAATTTTGTAACAATGTGGAGGGCGGTACATCCTGTATAAACACAAACTCACTTCCTTGACAACAGCTCTGCACTGCTCCGAGAAGCACACCTGTATTTGGGGAGTTTCTCCCATTCTTCTCTGCAGATCCTCTCAAGCTCTGTCAGGTTGGATGGGGAGCGTCGCTGCACAGCTATTTTCAGGTCTCTCCAGAGATGTTAGATCGGTTTCAAGTCCGGGCTCTGGCTGGGCCAATCAAGGACATTCAGAGACTTGTCCTGAAGCCACGCCTGCGTTGTCTTGGCTGTGTACTTAGGGTCGTTGTCCTGTTGGAAGGTGAACCTTCAGCCCAGTCTGAGGTTCTGAGAGCTCTGGAGCAGGTTTTCATCAAGGATCTCTCTGTACTTTGCTCCGTTCATCTTTGCCTTGATCCTGACTAGTCTCCCAGTCCCTGCCGCTGAAAAACATCCCCACAGCATGATTCTGCCACGAGCATGCTTCACCATAGGGATGGTGCCAGGTTTCCTCTACCATAAGGCCTGATTGGTGGGGTGCTGCAGAGATGGTTGTCCTTCTGGAAGGTTCAGTCATCTCCACAGAGTAATTCTGGAGCTCTGTCAGAGTGACAATCGGGTTCTTGGTCACAATCCTGACCAAGGCCCTTCTCCTGTGATTGTTCAGTTTGGCCAGGCAGCCAGCTCTAGAAAGAGTCTTGGTGGTTCCAAACTTCTTCCATTTAAGAATGATTGAGGCCACTGTGTTCGTGGGGATCTTCAATCCTGCAGAAATGTTTTGGTACCCTTCCCCAGATCTGTGCCTCGACACAATCCTGTCTTGGCTCTACGGACAATTCCTTTGACCTCATGGCTTGGTTTTTGCTCTGATATCCATTGTCAACTGTGGGACGTTATATAGACAGGTGTGTGCCTTTCCAAATCATGTCCAATCAATTGAATTTAGCACAGATGGACTCCAATCAAGTTCTAGAAACAGCTCAAGTATGATCAATGGAAACAGGATGCACCTGAGCTCAGTTTTGAGTCTCATAGCAAAGGATCTGAATACTTATATAAATAAGGTATTTCTGTTTTTAATTAGTAATACATTTGCAAAAATTTCTAAAAACCTGTTTTCGCTTCGTCATTATGGGGTATTGTGTGTAGATTGCTAAAGATTATTTGTTTTTTAATCCATTTTAGAATAAGGCTGTAACGTAACAAAATGTGGAAAAAGTCAACTGGTCTGAATACTTTCTGAAGGCACTGTATATCACCAGTAGTACATTTACCATTAATTCCTATAATTTCTAATCTACAATGTTTGTTACTTTAGTTATGGTAATTTATTTGAATGCATTCGATTCTATTCCAGTCTTCTTGTTCTCATTGTCGGAGTGGACACATTGTTTGCAGAGTGCACAACCTATGCTTAACTTGTGAGAAACAACTTTTGGTTTATTTCATTACATTTGAGTTCTGTCAATTTAGTCATTGTCTTTTGTTTGGAGCGCTCCTGTCAATGTTGATTAAGGACGCACACGCGTAGAAGTAGGCCTATAGGCTATCTGGCCTGCGTGCAAATGTAGGCATTTAAATGTGCCCATTTGGGGTTCTGATAGTATTTCTGTTTGGCTTAACGCACCACTACTAATGACCTGTGGATCTTCTCAAAGTAATATTTTCTTCACCTCAAACAGCAAGCAAACAAAGTCTGTTTTTCATCCATTGAGAATTACATTAGTTCCTCAATGTATTGGAAAAATCTTTCCAGCTTTCTCCCTTTCGATAACCACTCAGCGTGAAAGGGAAAAATGTCATGCTCTGATCCAGTGAAACGTAATAAAATAGGCTTCTTATCACTGCTTAACTTGGATTGAAATAGGTTCTGGTACTCATTTTGGATGCTGTTCCATAATACTTTTGAGCTAATATTCTAGGAGCTCAAGCAGTAGAACATTTGAGGTGCTGGTACTCAGATCCTGTGAGTTCATTGCATTGTGTAGCCAATGTGATTTATTGGATATTTATTTTTAAACTGGTTATTTTCTACCTGCAGGCTGCAATGTTTTAATTCTTGGCTTTATATAGGCTATTTTTACATAGTTGGCAATGACAATAGAAGTTACTTTTTAGGTTTGTATCATTTTCATTTAGATTTGGATAGAATTTTGATTAACCACATGACAATGATTTTGAGATATGAAGACGCTATTGTGCATGTGCATATATGAATGTGCATATGAAAACCATAACTGGCATGCAGACCAGTAGAAATGGTAAGATAAATTGCAGACTCCTCGTTGTAGCCTGTTACCGGCAACTTCAGGAGAGTAATGGCAGAATCTGCGAAAGCCAGTAAGAGCAAGAGCAGAATAATTGGGTCAGGCTATGTTTTTTTCCCCTCTGGTTATCTAGATCTCTGACTCCCTCTTGAGGCATCAAACTGTAAGTCTATGTGTCTATATATATGGAAAAAATACAAATGTATAGGTTTCGAGCAATCGATTGGTTGAATGAACAGACGACTTTCGGTTAACCAATATTTTTGTTGTTGTTGGGGACACCCCTAATGTGAATGCTGGAAGAAGGACCTTTTTTTGCTTGATTATTCCTTTTTTTGAAGGTTCATAAAATATAAATGTTGACAAAAATCCTTACACTATTGTGAGAATCTGTCTCTCTCTTTCAGTCTTACTGCTGTTTCTCGTTTTCTTTCTCACTTGTTTGGTATCTGCCGTTCTATTTTTATCGTCATCTCATTTCATCCCCCCTCTCCTCATCTCTTTATCTTTCTCTCTCCCTCTCGTCGATATCCACAGCTGTTAGATGTCTAACCAGTCTCAGATGCAGGATCCACACACAGTCAGCCCTATAAGGACAATACTTTGAAAATACGTATTTTTGGTTGAAAAGACGTCTTTCAACCAATTTTGCTCACTGGGAGACTATCCATTCATATCTTTTTCATGTTGATTCTTAGTGTGCTAGTCCCACAATGTACGTTAGACACAACAATAATTCAAACCCATGCATATACTGTACCAGTCAAAAGGTTTGGACACACCTACTCATTCCAGGGTTTTTCTTAATGTTTTACAATTTTCTACATTGTAGAATAAAAGTGAAGACATCAAAATGAAATAACACATATGGAATCATGTAGTAACAAAAAAGTGTTAAACAAATCAAGATTTCATGACAGCTTTGCACACTCTTGGCATTCTCTCAACCAGCTTCATGAGGTAGTCACCTGGAATGCATTTCAATTAACATGTGTGGTATTGTTTCAGTGTAATAGCTACTGTTAATTTGACACTGCAGTTAGATTAACAGGAATGTAAGCTTTCTGCCCATATAAGACATGTCTATGTCCTAGAAAGTTGTCTGTTGCATACAACGTCATTCTAGTCACATCAGCGCACATTCACAACAGCCGTCCCGGTTTAGGGACACCCATCCCGTAGAGGTTAATGCGTTTGAGCCAATCAGTTGTGTTGTGCAAGGTAGGAGTGGTATACAGACAATAGCCCTATTTGGTAAAATACCAAGTCCATATTTTGGCAAGAACAGCTCAAATAAGCAAAGAGAAACAACAGTCCATCATGATGGCGCCGATATAAATGGCAGCTTCACTTCTAGTCCTTAGGAAACTGTGCAGTATTTAGTTTTTTTATGTATTATTTATTACATTGTTAGCCCAGAAAACCTTAAGTGTTATTACATACAACCGGGAAGAACTATTGGATATGAGAGAGACATCAACTTACCAGCACAACCAGCACTACGACCAGGAATACGACTTTCCCAAAGGGGACCCTTTGTCTGTACCTCCCAGGGCATTTGAACTGATTCCAGAGGCCGACCCAAAACAACGCCGCCGGAGGAGAGGGTGCCGGAGCGGTCTTCTAGTGAGGCTTCGGATCCGCGCACACTACCCACCGCTCCAGAGTATATTACTCGCTACTGTCCAGTCCCTAGTTAACAAAGTCAACGAAATCTGGGCAAGAGTTGCTTTCCAAAGAGATATCCGGGATTGTAACATACTCTGTTTCACGGAAACATGGCTAGATGGCGACATTCTGTCGGAGTCCATACAGCCAACTGGATTTTCAGTGTATCGCGCCGATAGGAAATAAACATCTCTCCGGTAAGAAGAAGGGCGGGGGTGTATGTTTCATGATTAACGACAGTGTAATTTCAACAACATACAGGAACTCATGTCCTTTTGTTCACCTGATCAAATGCCGACCGTATTATCTCCCAAGAGAACTCTTCTCGGTTATCGTCACAGCCTTGTATATCCCACCGCAAGCGGATACCAAGATGGCCATCATGGAACTTCACTGGACTTTATGCAAACTGGAAACCATATATTCTGAGGCTGCATTTATTGTAGCTGGGGATTTCAACAAAACTAATTTGAGAATAAGGCTAAGTAAATTCTGTCAGCATATCGATTGCTGTACATGAGCGACTAACATGCTTGACCACTGCTACTCTAACTTCCGCAATGCATACAAGGCCCTCCCCCGCCCTCTTTTTAGCAAATCTGACCATGACTCCATCTTGTTGCTCCCCTCCTATAGGCAGAAACTAAAACAGAAAGCACCCGTGCTTAGGTCTATCCAACGCTGGTCTGACCAATTGGATTCCACTCTTCAAGATTGCTTTGATCACAAGGACTGGAATATGTTCTGGGTAGCCTCAGATAATAACATTGACGTATACGCTGACTCTGTGAGCAAGTTTATAAGGAAGTGTATAGGAGGTGTTGTACCCACTGTGACTATTAAAACCTTCCCTAACCAGAAACCGTGGATTGATGGTAGCATTCGCACAACTATGAGAGCACGTACCACCACATTTAATCATGGCAAGGCAACTGGAAATATGACCGAATACAAACAGTGTAGTGTCAAACAAGCAATGTGTCAGTACAGAGACAAAGTGGAGTCACAATTCAACGGCTCAAACACAAAGCGTATGTGACGTATGTCTACAGACAATCACGGATTACAAAAAGATAACCAGCCCCGTCGTGGACATCGACGTATTGCTTCCAAACAAATTAAACAACTTCTTTGTGCGCTTTGAGGACAATACAGTGCCACTGACACGGCCCGCTACCAAAGACAGTAGGCTCTCCCTCTACGTGGCTGACGTGAGTAAAATATTTAAAAGTGTTAACCCTTGCTATGCTACCGCCCCAGACGGCATCCCTAGCCGCTTCCTCAGAGCACGCGCAGACCAGCTGGCTGGTGTGTTTTACGGACATATTCAATCAATCCCTATCCCAGTCTGCTATTCCCACATGCTTCAAGATGGCAACCACTGTTCCTGTTCCCAAGAAAGCTAAGGTAACTGAACTAAATGTCCATCGCCCCATTAAACTCACTTCTGTCATGAAGTGCTTTGAGAGACTAATCAAGGATCATATCACCTCCACCCTACCTGTCACTCTAGACCCACTTCAATTTGCTTACTGCCCCAATAGGTCCACAGACGACGCAATCGCCATCACACTGCACACTGCCCTATCCCATCTGGACAAGAGGAGTACCTATGTAAGAATGCTGTTCATTGACTACAGCTCAGCATTCAACACCATAATACCCTCCAACTCATCATTAAGCTTGAGACCCTGGGTCTCGACCCTGCCCTGTGCAACTGGGTCCTGGACTTCCTGATGGGCCGCCCCCAGGTGGTGAAGGAAGGAAACAACATCTCCACTCCGCTGATCCTCAACACTGGGGCCCCACAAGGGTGCGTTCTCAGCCCTCTACTGTACTCCCTGTTCACCCACGACTGCGTGGCCATTCATGCCTCCAACTCAATCATCAAGTTTGCGGGCGACACAACAGTGGTAGGCGTGATTACCAACAACGACGAGACAGCCTACAGGGAGGAGGTGAGGGCCCTCGTAGTGTGGTGTCAGGAAAATAACCTCTCACTCAATGTCAGCAAAACAAAAGAGATGATCGTGGACTTCAGAAAACAGCAAAGGGAGCACCCCTTTATCCACATTGACGGGACAGCAGTGGAGAAGGTTGAAAGTTTTAAGTTCCTCTGTTCATATCACTGACAAACTAAAATGGTCCACACACACAGACAGTGTGGTGAAGAAGGCGCAACAGCGCCTCTTCAACCTCAGGAGGCTGAAAAATGTTTGGCTTGTCACCGAAAACCCTCAAACCTTTACAGGTGCACAATTGAGAGCATCCTGTCAGGCTGTATCACTGCCTGGTATGGGAACTGCATCGCCCACAACCGTAAGGCTCTCAAGAGAGTAGTGCAGTCTGCACAACGCATCACTGGGGGCAACCTACCTACCCTCCAGGTCACCTACAACACCCGATGTCACAGGAAGGCAAAAAAATTATAATCAAGGACAATAACCACCCGAGCCACTGCCTGTTCACCCCACTTCCATCCAGAAGGCGAGGTCAGTACATGTGCATCAAAGCTGGGATAGAAAGATTGAAAAACAGCTTTCTATCTCAAGGCCATTAGATTGTTTAACAGCCACCACTAGCACAGAGAGGTGGCTACCTACCTACTGATTTGATATCATTGGCCACTTTAATAAATGGAACACTCGTCACTTTAGTAATGCCACTTTAAGAATGTTTACATATCTCATTACTCATCTCATAAGGTGTATTCTGTATCCTTCACTCTCTATTCTTTACTATCTATTGCATCTTAGCCGCTCTGTCACTGCTCATCCATATATTTTATACTTATATATTCTTATCCCATCCCTTTACTAGATTGTGTGTATTATCTTTTGTTTTGGAATTGTTAGATATTTCCGGTTAGATACTGCTCTACTGTCGGATCTAGAAGCACAAGCATTTCGCTACACTCGCAATAACATCTGCTGTGTATGTGTATGTGTATGTGACCAATAAAATTGATTTGATTTGGTTCTGGTGCAGCACATGCGGCCTAAGACATGAGGGTTAGTCAATCCGTAAAATTCCAAGAACCACTTATTCAAGTGCAGTCTGGCTCTCATGAGGACCGCCACAGGAAGGGAAGACCCAGAGTTACCTCTGCTGCAGAGGATAAGTTCATTAGAGGTATCTGCACCTCAGATTGCAGCCCAAATAAATGCTTCACAAAGTTCAAGTAACTCAACATCAACTGTTCAGAGGAGACTGCATGAATCAGGCCTTCATGGCCGATTTGCTGCAAAGAAAGCACTACTAAAGGACACCAATAATAATAAGAGACTTGCTTGGGCCAAGAAACACGAGTAATGGACATTAGACCGGTGGAAATCTGTCCTTTGGTCTGATGAGTCCAAATTTGAGATTTTTGGTTCCAACCACCGTGTCTTTGTGAGACGCAGAGTAGATGAACGGATGATCACCACATGTTTGGTTCCCACCGTGAAGCATCAGTGATTTATTTAGAATTCAAGGCACACTTAACCAGCATGGCCACCACAGCATTCTGCATTCATACGCCATCCCATCTGGTTTGTGCTTAGTGGGACTATCATTTGTTTTTCAACAGGACAATGACCCAACACACCTCCAGGTTGTGTAAGGGCTATTTGACCAAGAAGGAGAGTGATGAAGTGCTGCATCAGATAACCTGACATCTACAATCACCTGACCTCAACCCAATTGATATAGTTTGGGATGAGTTGGACCGCAGAATGAAGGAAAAGCAGCCAACAAGTGCTCAGCATTTGTGGGAACTCCTTCAAGACTGTGGAAAAGCATTCCTCATGAAGCTGGTTGAGAGAATGGCAAGAGTGTGCAAAGCTGTCATCAAGGCGAAGGGTGGCTACTTTGAAGAATCTGAAATCTATTTTGATTTATTAAAAAAACTAAATTGGTTACTACATGATTCCATGTGTTATTTCATAGTTTTGATGTCTTCACTATTATTCTACAATGTAGAATATTGTAAAAATAAATAAAAACCCTTGAATGAGTAGGTGTGTCCAAACTTTTGACTAGGAATGTGTGTATGTTAATGTTGTGTATAGGCAATTTCGACAGTATGCGAATAGAAAAAGTGTGAACAGCAGTAGTTACTGTATATAGGATGAGCCATGACTAGAGAATGGGATTTACATATAAAGCCAGTAAAACAGTATGTAAACATTATTAAAGTAATCAGTGTTCTTTGGCTGTGTCTAAATACCCATACTTCCATTCTAAATAATAGGCAATTTAGGTATGCGAAACTAGAAAGTTTTATAGGGTGTGGAATTTCCAACATCAAGTATGCTTTAAATGCCAGGATGTCATGCTCATTTTGGCTTTTCATCTAGTAGAATTTGCTGCACACTTTTGAGGAAGAGATTTGTCTTTCCAGTCACACGTGTGTTTGCTGATAATAAGATGCGCTGTGCCCAAATAACCCAATGGCGAGAATCAACGCATTGTGCCTTATATGACGCAGTCTCAGGATGGGTGAGCCCAGTATGTTGTGATGACATCACGGCTGTGTCCTTGGGAGAATGCTTTCTAGCTAGCTGTAATAATAAAGAACAACTTCATTAAATCTATTAAATAGGGCCCGGTTTCCAAAAAGCATCTTAAGGCTTCAGTAAATTCATTGCTAGAACCTTCGTAGGAGCATCGTTAAACCTCTGATCTATTTCCCAACACCATCATTACTAAAGTTGCACTTGAAAATGCTTGTTATTTACCACTTGCCTCAGACCCCTCGTAAAGCAACGACCTTATAAACAGAAGAGCTCTGCTAAACATAGAGTCAATGTTCATCTGTCTCTCTGTTACCACTGATAACTTCACAACGAAGTTGAGTAGAAATACAAAGTTTCTCAATGTCTTTGCAATTGTTACAAACATACATTAACGTGGGCTATTTGTAGCACTTTTCTGGGATGCTTGGTTGTAGCTTACGAAACAAGGTTCATGAAATCAATAATTTGCTAGTAACAGATGACATTCATATTCTGACTATCTCTGAAACTCACTTAGATAATACCTTTGACGATACAGTGGTAGCATTACATGGTTATAAGATCTACAGAAAGGACAGAAGTGCCAAATGTGGAGGTGTGGCCATTTTGTATTCAGAACCACATTCCTGTAAAGATTAGAGAGGATCTCATGTTAAAAACTGTTTAACTTGTCAGGGAGCGGGTCGCACTTACTAATTTTCCTTTCCTATTCAACAAACTACTTTTCGAATTAAATATTATAGTTTATTTACATTTTAAAGTACCTGAGGATTAAATAGAAACGTCAACGTCGTTTGACTTGTTTGGAGGAAGTTTACCTGTAGCTTTTTGGATTCCTTTGACTGCATGTGGAACGAGTGGATTACTGAAATCGATGGCGCCAACTTAAGTAATATGGCTACAGGTTATTCTGCCTCACTTGAAGCTCATTCTGGTGGGAAGCTGCTATAGACCACCAAGTGCTAACAGTCAGTATGTGGATAATGTGTGAAATGCTTGATAATGTACCGTTGAAGTCGTAAGTTTACATACACTTAGGTTGGAGTCTTTAAAATGTGTTTTTCAACCACTCCACAAATTTCTTGTTAACAAACTATAGTTTTGGCAAGTCGGTTAGGACATCTACTTTGTGCATGACACAAGTCATTTTTCCAACAATTGTTTACAGACAGATTATTTCACTTATAATTCACTGTATCACAATTCCAGTGGGCCAGAAGTTTACATACACTAAGTTGACTGTGTCTTTAAACAGCTGGGAAAATTCCAGAAAATTATGTCATGGCTTTAGAAGCTTCTGATAGGCTAATTGCCATCATTTGAGTCAATTGGAGGTGTACCTGTGTATCTATTTCAAGACCTACCTACAAACTCAGTGCCTCTTTGCTTGACATCATGGGAAAATAAAAAGAAATCAGCCAAGACCTCAGAAAACAAAATGTAGACCTCCACAAGTCTGGTTCATCCTTGGGAGCAATTTCCAAACGCCTGAAGGTACCACGTTCATCTGTACAAACAATAGTACGCAAGTATAAACCCCAATGGACCACGCAGCCCGTTATACCACTCAGGAAGGAGACAGACTCTGTCTCCTAGAGATGAAAATACTTTGGTGCAAAAAGTGCAAATCAATCCCAGAACAACAGCAAAGGACCTTGTGAAGATGCTGGAGGAAACAGGTACAAAAACATCTATATCCACGGTAAAACAAGTCCTAAATCGACATAACCTGAAATGCCGCTCAGCAAGGAAGAAGCCACCACTCCAAAACCGCCATAAAAAAGCCAGACCACGGTTTGAAAGTGCACATGGGGACAAAGATTGTACTTTTTGGAGAAATGTCCTCTGGTCTGATGAAACAAATATAGAACTGTTTGGCCATAATGACTATCGTTATCTTTGGAGGAAAAGGGGGAGGCTTGCAGCATCATGTTGTAAGGGTGCTTTGCTGCAGGAGGGACTGGTGCACTTCACAAAATAGATGGCATCATGAGGTAGGAAAATTATGTGGGTATATTGAAGCAACATCTCAAGACATCAGTCAGGAAGTTAAAGCTTGGTCGCAAATGGGTCTTCCAAATGGACAATGACCCAAAGCATACTTCCAAAGTTGTGGCAAAATGGCTTAAGGGCAACAAAGTCAAGGTATTGGAGTGGCCATCACAAAGCCCTGACCTCAATCCTCTGTATCCGCTAATAAAGCCTCTTTCTAAGCTTCCGCCTCCAACCCTGGAAACTCTTCTCTACTTTCTCCTCCCTCCTTAATCCTCCACCTCCTACCCTTCCCTCCACCCTCGCTGTGGATGACTTTGTCAACCACTTTGAAAAAAATGTTGACATCCGCTTCTCTTTTACTCCGCCTACTGTGTCCACTGGTCCCACTACACCTTGACCTCATTCTCCCCTCTCTCTCCAGATGAAATCCTGTGACTAGTGATGTCCGGCCACCTGACAACCTGCCCACTCGACCCCCCCCCCCCCTTCTCCCTTCCCCAGACCATCTCTGGAGACCTTTTCCAATTCCTCACTTCCCTCATCAAGTCATCACTGACCATTGCCTGCATCCCCTCTGACTTCAAGCTGGCCAGATTTGCTCCCCTTCTCAAGAAACTACAAAAACTACGGACGGGTATCTCTTTCTTTTCCTTCCAAAACAATTGAACGTGCTGTCTCTGACCAACTTTCTTGTTATTTCGCTCAGAACGTTCTTCTTGACCCTAACCAGTCAGTGCTCTCACTACTAGTGTTCCCCAAGTCTCGGTTCCAGGCCCTCTCCTCTTTTCTCTTTACACCAAGTCACTCTGCTTTGTCATATCCTCACATGGTCTCCTATTATTGCTATGTGGAGGACACTCAACTACTCTTCTCCTTCCCCCCTTCTGACACCCTGGTGGCAAGACACATCTCTGTGTGGCTGGCAGACATCTCAGCTTGGATGTCGGCCCACCACCTCAAGCTAAACCTCATCAAAACGGAGCTGCTCTTCCTCCCGGGAAAGGCCTGCCCACTCCAAGACCTCTCCATCATAGTTGACAACTCCACGGTGTCCCCCTCCAGGAGTGCAAAGAACCTTGGCGTGACCCTGGACAACACCTGTTGTTCTCTGCAAACATCAAAGCAGTGACTCGCTCCTGCAGGTTCATGTTCTACAACATCTGTAGAGTATAACCTTTCCTTACACAGGAAGCTGCGCTGGTCCTAATCCAGGCACTTGTTATCTTTTGTCTAGTCTATTGCAAATCTCTGTGGGCTGGGCTCTCCGCTTGTGCTATCAAACCCCTTCAATTTTTCCAGAATGCCGCAGCCTGCCTGGTGTTCAACCTTCCTAAGTTATCACAGGTCACTGCGCTCCTCCGCATACTCCACTGCCTTCCAAGCGAAGCTCGCATCATCTTCAAGACCCTGGAGCAGCAAGAGGAACTGCACCTCCTTACCTTCAGCCTATGCTCAAACCCTACATCCCAAACCGAGCATTCCGTTCTGCCACTTCTGGACTCTTGGCCCTCCCACCCCTACGGGAGGGCAGCTCCCACTCAAAGCTCTTCTCTTTCCTGGCACCCTAATGGTGGAACAAGCTTACCCCTAAAGTCAGGATAGTGGATTCCCTTTCCACCTACCTCTTTGAAGAGTATCTTAAATAACTCTCACACTGCCCCCATGTGCTCAATATGTAGACCAGTTTGTGGAGCCAATTCATCTGCGGACTCGTCATCAAACAAAATCTTCTAAGTCTATAACATTTTATTGACGTTTAGTATAATTTGACGTATTTCCGACACCTAGCACTAAGAGGTCACGCACAACTAAGACCCCAATAGAAAAACCCCAACAAAAAGAGAGAAATTACTGGAAAAAAACATCTGGAAAAAAGTAACAATCCAATTCTCCAGACGGTTGCCTAGAGACAATCCCCCAAGGACGGGGGCTCTGGACTATAGAGTGCCCCAGCGTGTGGCTCTTTCTCTGGGGATCCTCTTTACTTGAGCTGGGGGAATTAGAGCTGATGCTAGACCTCCGACACAAAAACCGCAACCATTACAACCCCCTTGGTCTTCTTCAACACAGTAAAGGCTGTGAATATCACACACAGCGGCAAACATCCACCTCCACCCCCACCGGCACGTACGTGTGCACCGATATGAAGTAATCAGTTGGGGGATTCCATTAGTTTACTTGTCAATGGGTTGAGCGGGTTAAGAGAGACTGAAGGAGATGGGGAAAATGATGTTTAACGATTAAGGTGGACTGATTTGGTGCGTTATGTCCTTGGCTGGACACACTGTGTGTGGAGTTTGTAAATGCACTTGAGAGCACACACTGATTACTATACAGGCCGGGAACCTCCCATTGATGGGGCTGTTTTTCACTGTACAAGGGGTGAAGCACTTTTGCCAAGCACACACTCCTACCCAGACACACACACACACTCTGTTGAATGCTAGGTTTAGGGTAGGACACGGATGTCTAGAGGACTGGTGTATTGATGGAGAACCATATCACTGATCCCCCTGTGACCACGCTCGTGCATTTTTGTCTGTTTGGGTGTCTGACAGCAGCAGACCTGGCTTAATCACTTCCCTTGCCTGGGACTTTTTACAGGGTGGAAGGAGGAACAATAAAGACCGAGTAGAGCGGAAGGGCCATCCAGGGAAGCACACAGAAGTCATTCACTCCCAGCCAATTAAAACGCTTGTTGACGCATTTATGTCCTGCCTGTCGCCCCCCGTCCGTCCGTCCTCCACACACACTTCCATGACTCCCAACCTCACCCCCACCTCTTAACTCTGCAGCAAAACCTTCCTATTTTGTCAGAGATTGGAGAAGGGGATGTTAGATCGTTGGTCGATTACCAAAGCAGTGTTGGTAATTTAACGTATGTCTGAAACTATCAAATAGTGTGTTACCCCTGGAGCTTAGGCTAACTGTAAATGATACTTATCTTTGCTTTACAAATATGTCCTTATTTGAGCAATAGTTGATACACTTTTGAGAGTGCCATTTCATTATCTCCTTTGTACTGGGATTGAGATTGAACCACATGGATTGAACCACATTTACTGGGATTGAGATTGATCACATTGTTTAACCAGGCAATTCCTGGGAAGGCTCTCATCTCATGACTGGTCATGTATAGCTTGCCAGACTGGCAGTTGTGGTTAGCTAATGAGTTATACACATTTAACAGTTGCCCAAATGTCAAGCAAGGCCCAATGCCAGGAAAACCTCCCTTATTAAATTAACTTATTTCTAAAATGGTCCATTGTAAATCCCTACTGTGGTAGAATTGTATGATATAGGAATTAAATTTTGCTACTATACCAGGTCATGTGCCATCACTGTGCAAGGAGATGTAATCACTACAGCTGCCGATCTACTTAACTCTGAGGACTGGGCTTTATGAAAGCACTCTTCAGATCGGAAACATGTCTAGTTCCAGTAGCCAGGCACTTGACACCAAATAAAACCTTCAACATTTAGCCAAGTCAGCTTGTATATGATATACGTTGCTAAGTAAACGGAACCTGGCCGACAGCCGTAGTAGCACTGAGATACATCCAAATTAAATTCAGTGGGATGTTTCACACTCTCCGTCCATTCCATTTACTGCCTCTCTAATCGTCCCCAGTCTCCGCCGCTCCCAGACACCTTCTTTACAAAGCCACTCTGGCTTAAGACCCCGCTGAGGTCCCTGGGGACCCGCTACTCCGTCCAGCTGTTTTACCTGAGCCTTTTGAGTCACTCCTCCGCCTTTGTTTAACCCCTGACCCCACGAAACGAGGCTTCGTCAAAAGTTCTGAGGGCTCGATGGCGAGGAAATAGAGGAAGTGTTTGGTTACAAACGAAACAGGCACTGGCGGTACGTGATAAATTGTCGTGGAGCAGGAGTGCTGCCACGGCCAGCCTATGGCACGAGGGCGTCAGGCTCGTAAAGTTTTAACACGGCCCAGTCTCTTTTCCAACAGTCTTTTTTTTAAGAGGCTCGGGAGTGGTGTCTGACGCGGACGCGGGACAGTGGAGGGCTGTTATGTCGTGTGTGAGTGTGCACAAGGAAATACATCTTATACACCTGGCATACCACATGGTACCGTGTCGGTGCCATTGCAATTTAAATTGTATGCGGACAAAAGGGAAACTGTAAAAATGTCTTCCACAGCTTCTCTTCCCACTGGTCAATGGCCCTATGACATTGTGCGGTTATTATAAGAAGGCCATGAACAAACTGTATATACCAAGGGCTCCGAGAGCATGACAGAGATGCAGGCAAACTGCTCCCTTTCTTTGGCCTTGACTCTTTCCTTCATTTTTTCCTCCATGTCTTCCTTGACTTCTCAAGTCTCTGGAGTTCCTATTCAAAATGATTTATTATCCCCTGAAATAAAATATCACTGAATTAATGCATAGCATCCTTCTCCATCTTTCCATTGACTACGAGCTGTCGTAAAAGTCCCCCCCCCCAGCACCACAATCCCCCAAGATGACTCCGTGATCTTATGAAGGACTCCCATGTCTATATGCTTTCTGGGTATGTGTGATACACTTTTTCCTTTAATCCTTTGCCACACACATATCACAATTCCCTAGACAAAACTGTCTCCGACTAACAAACGAGGAACAGATGTTCCTGTTCAAATCAGTCAATTAACGTCCAATAGCACTTTACCTTTGCTTCCCTTGCATGGCATTCTTTAACACCCTCGCCCATTAAGCTTAGCAAAACAGATGTGTCTTGAAATCTGGATGGCAACTGAAGAACATACCTTTCCAGAAAAAGGAAGCTAATCGCAACTAATGAAATGATAGAAGAAAAAAATCTAAATGGATTTTTGCAGGGGTTTTTCTGCCTGGTGCATTGTATTATTATTTAATTGATAGGTCAGTCAGGTCTGGGGTTGTCTCTGCCATCTCTGTATACTATCAACAAAAGCACTGTATTGCAACACAGGGAGTGTTTTGTCTGTGGCGTATGCCGTTTGGTCTACTGTGGCTTAGTGGTGTTGACCTTCACTATCTACAAAGCAAGTGAGTGTATTTAGTAAATTGATTCTCTTAGTCTTTTCATCAGCCACACTGTGTCATTATTGAAATAATGATTGATATTTCTATGCGATGATTTGGCAAAGTTTGCTCTGTTAAAGGCAGTTAAAATGGCTCCAGATCCATGTTATACAATCTTATACATCACATATATTATACATATACCCATACCACCTCAGTGCCATCGATAGGAGGAAAACATTACTTTAATCTATTTACTGTCTATTGACATGCTAATTAGACAGTGTCCAAGTCTGATGACATGGCTTTTTCTATTTAGTGGAAATCTTCATCCATGAGAGTAATTTGAACCCTTAGTATTCAAATCTAGAATCCATCCCTCCATTTTTTACTTATTACTGTTGCTAACATTTTGATATACAGTACCAGTCAAATGTTTGGACACACCTACTCATTCAAGGGTTTTTTCTTTATTTTTACTGTTTTCTACATTGTAGAATAATAGTGAAGACATTAACTATGAAATAACACAAATGGATTCATCTAGGAAGCAAAAAAGTGTAAAACAAATCAAAATATATTTGAGATTCTTCAAAGTAGCCACCCTTTGCCTTGATGACAGCTTTGCACACTCTTGACATTCTCTTAACCAGCTTCACCTGGAATGCTTTTCCAACAATCTTGAAGGAGTTCCCACATATCCCAAACCATCTCAATTGAGTTGAGGTCGGGTGATTGATTGTGGAGGCCAGGGCTATTTGACCAAGAAGGATAGTGATGGAGTGCTGCATCAGATGACCTGGCCTCCACATTCACCCAACCTCAACCCAATTGAGATGGTTTGGGATGAGTTGGACCGCAGAGGAAAAAAGGGTGGATATTTTGAAGAATCTCAAATATAATATATATTTGTTTAACACTTTTTTGCTTACTACATGATTCCATATGTGTTAATTCATAGTTTTGATGTCTCCACAAATAAATGTATATATTCTAGTTGTGTATAATCCCCTGCAGGGGTTAGTTATAGACCTCTTTACAGGGTTTTTGGACACACATAATTGCAGGTTCTGGACTAGTCTTGGGCTGGGATTGGTTTCAGTCTGTGTTTGTGAAACTGCATGTTTTGTCATTGTTTTTGTGCTGGGGACGTCGTTTTAGAGAATTTGGCAGTATGTCCAACCGGACTCACAACTGCAGACCACGTGTAACCACGCCAGACCAGGACCTCCACATCCGGCTTCTTCACGGGATCGTCTGAGACCAGCCACCCGGATAGCTGATGAAACTGTGGGTTTGCACAACCAACGATTCTCTGTACAAACTGTCAGAACAAGCAAATCTGCGTGCTTGTCAACCTCACCAGGGCCTTGACCTGACTGCAGTTTGGCGTCATAACCGACTTCAGGGGCAAATGCTCACTTCCGATGGCCACTGACTCGGTGGAGAAGTGTGCTCTTCACAGATAAATCCCAGTTTCAACTGTACCGGGCAGATGGCAGACAGCAGCATGTATGGCGTCGTGTGGGCGAGCGGTTTGCTGATGTCAACGTTGTGAACAGAGTGCCCCATGGTGGCGGTGGGGTTATGGTAAGGGCAGGCATAAGCTACGAACAATGAACACAATAGCATTTTATCAATGGCAATTTGAATGCACAGAGATATCGTGATGAGATCCTGAGGCCCATTGTCGTGCCATTCATCCGCCACCATCACCTCATGTTTCAGCATGATAATGCACGGCCCCATGTCGCAAGGATCTGTACCCAATTCCTGGAATCTGAAAATGTCCCAGTTCTTCCATGGCCTGCATACTTACCAGACATGTCACCCATTGAGAATGTTTGGGAAGCTCTGGGAAGACGTGCACGACATCGTGTTCCAGTATCCATCAACTTCTCACAGCCATTGAAGAGAAGTGAGACAACATTCCACAGCCTAATCAACTCTATGTGAAGGAGATGTGTTGTGCTGCATGAGGAAAATGGTGGTCACACTAGATACTAACTGGTTTTCTGATCCACGCCCCTACTTTTTTTAAAAGGAATCTGTGACCAACATGTAAAATCCATAGATTAGGGCCAAATGAATTTATTTCAATTGACTGATTTCCTTATGTGAACTGTAACTCAGTAAAATCTTGGAAATTGTTGCATGTTGTGTTTATATTTTTATTCAGTATATTTATTTATTTATAAACTTTTTTTAAATGTTCTTTCTTTTCTTGTCATGTTACAGTCTCTCTAGGGACGGGCACTGTAAATTAGTGCAAGCTAAGGTGTTCTGTTGCAGTACATCTTACTGCTGTAAATTTGCCATGTCAATGTTATTGATGAACGGAGCAAAGTACAGCGAGATCTTTGAAGAAAACCTGCTCCAGAGCGCTCAGGACAAAGGTTCACCTTCCAACATGACAACGACCCTAAGCACACAGCCAAGACAACGCAGGAGTGACAAGTCTCTGAATGTCCTTGAGTGGCCCAGCCAGAGCCTGGACTTGAACCCGATCGAACATCTCTGGAAAGATCTGAAAACAGCTGTGCAGCGACGCTCCCCATCCAACCCGACAGATCTTGAGAGAATCTGCATAGAAGAATGGGAGAAACTCCCCAAATACAGGTGTGCCACGCTTGTAGCATCATCATGCCAAAGGTGCCTTTAACAAAGTACTGAGTAAAGGTTCTGAATACTTATGTAAATGTGATATTTTGTTTTTTTTGCGCAACCTAACGTGTTCTGGTGCAATGCATCTTACTGTTGTAAATTGCAATGTCAATGTTACTGCATCTGGTGGTGGGATGCGCAGCTTGATATAATCCTAGCTCCCAACACTGATCCCCCCTGCAGAGACAAGGATGTTTAGCGTTCATCTAGGCTAATGTAATGCAGAATACTAAAGGACCCGCGAGCGGCTCCTGGTACATAGACTCTGCACATACTAAAATCCTCCTCTTTTTCTCGCGATAAAAAATGCATTGCATATTTTAGCATATCTTTTTTTTTTACGTAGACCCAACCAGAGCACCTTGCAGCTTTGTATATGAAAAAAAGGACACTTCTCCCACACTGCTATAAACAGATTCAGAAGCTGGTCTATAACCAGAGTTGGGGAGAAACTGATTCGTATTCTATGTGGCTTCAGCTTGCCATGAGAAGTTTGAGCCAGGCCTTTCCCTAGACACAGACAAATGCGCATGGACAGAGATGTACACACACACACCTCCCTGCCCACGCCGCTCCCTGCGGTGCATGGTGGCTTCTCGCTACCGCTGAGTGACACAGTCAAGGTGTGCTCAATCTGAAGCAGGCCGCCCAGCAGCAGCCTCATCTCTTAGTCCCCCCTCCCCAGTCCTCTCTCACCCCCCTGGGACAGACCGCGTCAATGGAGAACGTGTAACAGGATCGCCTAGGCCCAGCCGGGCCTCCCTGGGATGGAGGGAGGGACAGCGGAAGGGAGGAACACAACAGGAAAGGCTACTGTAGCTGGGGATACTTTGAGTTCCAACTTTTCGGCTTGAGATCTGAAGGGCTTATAGTGTTGAGTCACACACACTTGATACCCGTTTGGTTATACCTACATAGGAATGCAATAGACACCTGCAGGGTAATTTAGGGATTTTTTTGCTGGTTCATTCCCAAGTGTGTTTTCCAGTAAAGCCAGCCTGTTTTTGCTTATGGTAATAGTGTAGCTGATAAGGCCTTATTGCTATCTCAGATTTGCTATTAGTTTCTTTTTTTATGTGGGTGAACCGACAATCTGCTTGGTCTAATTAATTTAGAGGCTTTTCTGATTGGTTGCTTTCATGCCATTAACCCCTGATACCAGGGATGCACTTAATGTTCTCCAGGGTTTATCTAGATTTTAGTGGTCAAGTCAACACATTACTGGTAATCTGTACCAAGACAGGTACGAAAGTATACCAATACTGGCAGAGCATGGAAAGAGCAAGTGTCTAGTTTTGAACCAACCTGAAACTTTAGATGTGAGAATTTGCATCGATAGATGGGCAAAACTAATTTATTCACCATTGTTTTCGGTATCAATAAAAACCGAAGCCACACTTTTTTGCATAGAATTTGAATAGAGGCATATGATCCTTGAATAATACCTGGATGAAGGCCGAAGGAGGATTAAGCACAAAGTGGTTAAGCGTGGAACGGTCGTAGGAAAGGCTCGTCAAGGAGCAAGTTGGTGTCAGCCGTAGGATCTCAAGCGAGGGCAATGGGTGGTGATAGGGAAGGGTGGGTTGGTGAAGCTAGTGGCAATGTCCGCTACGGTAATGAGCAAGAGAAGCCCCTTGGCGGGCACATTCAAGGCTGACTGGCAGTCGCAATTAAATGCAACGAGGAGGTGTAGCCCCGCAATCAGTCTCCGAATGTAAATAAAAATGGGCCCAGTCAAATTAGCCTTGCCAGCGGCTCGCCCGTAATGAGGGAACTGTGGCATTTCAGCACGCCGCCAAACCCATCCCGGTTCCATTCAGCGAAGCAACAAGCGTCAGTCGCTGGTGTGTGTCTTGTCAAGATATTGTAAATAGCGCTGGGGACTTCAACGACTTTGCTCGCAGGACCAAGACGTGTGGCAGAGAGAGAAATAGAGGGAAAGAGATGGTTGCTGGGTCCTATCAGACATATTTCTACTCCTCTTTGTCTCGCTCAATACCCACTCTCCCATCTTTTTATGTTTGTCTCTTGTTTTTCCCTACATTTTTGTCATATGCCTTCCTCATGCACTCCTCTGCTTTTTCGTTCACCTTTGGCTACCTCCCTCCCCTTTCACCCTCTTCTCGCTTCCCCTTCTCCCCTCTCTTCCCTTTACCCCTTGCACTTACCACTCTCTAGCCCCTGTACCTCTCTTATCTCGTTCTCTTCTCTCTCTTCTCTCCCTCTTTCACCTGGTCACCCTCAGGGCCAGAGGAGAAGAGAGAGAGCACGGCTCCTGTTCTGTATTCTTGACGAGCCCACCTCCTAAAGGATACCCCCTGAATGCTCATTGCTGGCCACACACACACACACAAGCACAGCTGTTGTCAGATGAATGACTTGGTGAGTGAAACCAAACCATGTAGAGGAACCACGGGAGATGACACACCACTGCTCACTGTGTCCAGTCCCCCCTTCTCTCTCGCTCTCAGATATAACTGTCTTGATGACAGCTACTTCCCCTATTATTTACATTCCTTTCCATGGGATGGGACACAAAAACATTTATGGGTGCCCTGGACATATTGGTAACAGGGTAATGTACAAGATAACCGATATAAGGATGTGTGTGGATGGAATGGTGATGGAAGGCGTTATACGTTCATTCATAATGCATTAGACACAGAAGTTCATAGTGTTTACCTGAAATTCTTAACTCTGTGTTTCTTTTCTTACAGCTATCTGCCCTGGTTTGAGGTGTTCTACAAGTTGCTCAATTTCCTCGCTGACTACACAATCAAAGGCCAGGTCAGTGTGTACAAGATCCCGCCGACAGACACGGTTGCCCAGTTCCCAGTTTTCAGTATTTTTTTTGTTTCTTACATTATTTGCTCAGAATGTTTCTTGCATTATTACCTACAGCCGCAAATAACTTTGGGATATTAGATCGGCGGTCACTCACCAGCATTTCGACCTGAAATTAAACATTTCTGAATTGGATCCTTTGTCCGTACCCACAGAGGCATTTCCACTCATCCCAGTGGCTGTTCCTAGATGCCGCCGATGGTGAAGAGGAATACGGAGTGGACTTTTACGAGTATATTACTCGTTAATGTTCAGTCCCTGGACATACTCTATTTCACAGAATCATGGCTTGCTCCAGATGTACTGTCCCTGTCCATACAGCCAATGGTGTTCTCCGTACATCGCACGGACAGGAAGAAAGAACTCTCCAGGAAAAAGAAAGGTGGAGGTGGATGTTTTATGATTAACCATTCACGGTGTGATTGTGGTAATGTATAGGAACTCAAATCCTTTTCTTCTCCGAATCTGGAATACCTCACTATGAAATAACGCCCGCATTACCTCCCGAGAGAATTCTCTTCGGTCATCGTCACGGATGTGTATATTCCCCCTCAAGCCGACACTGTGACGGCTCTCAAGGAACTACACTGGACACTGGAACCGCATATCCTGAGGCGACATTTTTGTAGCTGGGGACTTTAATTAAGCAAATCTGAGGAAAACACTACCAAAGTTTTATCAACACATCGCCTGCACTAGTGTTGCTCATCAAGAATATGGCCCATTGCAACTCCCCCTTCCGGGACGGCTACAAGGCCCTCCCCGGCCCTGCCTTCGGCAAATAAGATCATACCTCCATTCTGCTCCTTCTTCGCTATAGGTAGAAACTTAAACAGGAAGTACCCGTGACGAGGACTGTTCAACGTTGGTCTGACTAATCAGAATCTTTGCTTCGAGATTATTTTGATCACGCGGGCTGGGGTATATTCCGATTTTCCTCTGAAAATAACATTGACGTATTGAACACTGGTCACTTTAATAATGTTTACATACTGTTTTACCCACTTCATATTTACAGTTGAAGTCGGAAGTTTACATACAACTTAGCCAAATACATTTAAACTCAGTTTTTCGCAATTTCTGACATTAAATCCTAGTAAAAATTCCCTGCCTTAGGTCAGTTGTGAAATGGCAGAATAATAGTAGAGAGAATTATTTATTTCAGCTTTTTTTCTTTCATCACATTCCCAGTGGGTCAGACGTTTACATACCACAAGCTTCCCACAATAAGTTGGGTGAATTTTGGCCCATTCCTCCTGACAGAGCTGGTGTAACTGAGTCAGATTTGTAGGCCTCCTTGCTTGCACACGCTTTTTCAGTTCTGCCCACAAATTTTCTATGGGATTGAGGTCAGGGCTTTGTGATGGCCACTCCAATACCTTGACTATGTTGTCCTTAAGCCATTTTGCCACAACTTTGGAAGTATGCTTGGGGTCATTGTCCATTTGGAAGACCCATTTGCGACCAAACTTTAACTTCCTGACTGATGATGTTTCTTCAATATTTCTTCAATTTTTCCTCCCAACATAAAAAGGGTCATTATGGCCAAACAGTTTTATTTTTGTTTCATCAGACCAGAGGACATTTCTCCAAAAAGTACAATCTTCATCCCCAAGTGCAGTTGCAAACCATAGTCTGGCTTTTCTATGGCGGTTTTGGAGCAGTGGCTTCTTCCTTGCTGAACGGCCTTTCAGGTTATGTCAATATAGGACTCGTTTTACTGTGGATATATAAACTTTTGTTTTCTGTTGTTCTGGGATTGATTTGCAAAGCCAACAACTACTTTGGCCGCCTTTCCTTCCAGTTCTCTGCTGCCAGTGACTGGAACGAATTGCAAAAACCGCTGAAGCTGGAGACTTATATCTCTCTCACTACCTTTAAACACCAGTTATCTGAGCAGCTAACCGATCGCTGCAGCTGTACATAGTCCATCTGTAAATAGCCCACCCAATCTAACTACCTCATCCCCATTCTGTTTTTATTTACTTTTCTGCTCTTTTGCACACCAGTATCTCTACTTGCACATCATCATCTGCTAAATTGTAATTTACTTTGCTACTATAGCCTGTTTATTGCCTACCTTTCTCAGCAATCTACACACAATGCCCCATAATGGCAAAGTGAAAACAGATTTTTTTTAATTTTTACAAATATATTAAAAATAAAAACAAATATCTTATTTACGTATGTATTCAGACCCTTTGCTATGAGACTCGAAATTGAGCTCAGGTGCATCCTGTTTCCATTGATCATCGTTGAGATGTTTCTACAACTTGAGCGGAGTCCACCTGTGGTAAATTCAATTGATTGGACATGATTTGGAAAGGCACACACCTAATGTGCCACAGTTGACAGTGCATGTCAGAGCAAAAATCAAGCCATGAGGTCAAAGGAATTGTCCATAGAGCTCCGAGACAGGATTTGTTTCGGGGCACAGATCTGGGGAAGGGTACCCAAAACTTTCTGCAGCATTGAAGGTCCCTAAGAACACAGTGGCCTCCATCATTCTTAAATGGAAGAACTTTGGAACTACCAAGACTCTTCCTAGAGCTGGCCGCCCGGCCAAACTGAGGAATTTGGGGAGAAGGATTTTGGTCTGGTAGGTGACTAAGAACTTGATGGACACTCATCAGAGCTCCAGAGTTCCTCTGTGGAGATGGGATAACTTTTCAGGACAACCATCTCTTCAGCACTCCACCAATCAGGCTTTTATGGTAGAGTCGCTAGACGGAATCCACTCCTCAGTAAAAGGCACACTACAGCCCGACTGGAGTTTGCCAAAAGGCACCTAAAGGTCTCTCAGACCATGAGAAACAAGATTCTCTGGTCTGATGAAACCAAGATTGAACTCTTTGGCCTGAATGCTGGAGGAAACCTGGCACCATTCCTACGGTGAAGCATGGGGATGGTAGCATCATCCTGGTGCAATGTTTTTCAGCGGCAGGGACTGGGAGACTAGTCAGGATCAAGGCAAAGATGAACGGAGCATAATACAGAGAGATCCTTGATGAAAACCTGCTCCAGAGCGCACAGGAGGAAGATTCACCTTCCAACTGGACAACGATCCTAAGCACACAGCCAAGACAGCGCAGTAGTGACTTTGGAACAAGTCTCTGAAATTCCTTGAGTGGCCCAGCCAGAGCCTGGACTTGAACCTGATCAAACATCTCTGAAATGATCTGAAAACAGCTGTGCAGCGACCCTCCCCATCCAACCCGACATATCTTGAGGGAATCTGCAGAGAAGAATGGGAGAAACTCCCTAAATACAGGTGTGCCAAGCTTGTAGTGTCATACCCAATAAGACTCAAGGCTTTAATTGCTGCCAAAGGTGCTTCACCAAAGTACTGAGTAAAGGTTCTGAATACTTATGTAAATGTGATATTTCAGTTTTTAGCAAAAAGGTGTAAAAACCTGTTTTTGCTTTGTCATTATGAGGTATTGTTTGTAGATTGAAAACAACAATGTAATCAATTTTAGAATAAGGCTGTAACCTAACATAATGTGTAAAAAGTCTAGGGTTATGAATACTTTCCGAAGGCACTGTATATTATTACTGCTGTAATCACCTTTTCTACTCATATACTGTCCATAATGTCTATACACGCCATCATATACTTATATATTCATTTTCCGGACTCTGACATTGCTTGTTCTAATATTTCTTAATTTCTTAATTCCTTTATTTATATGTTTTGCATTCACTGTATTTGCGTTCACTGTATTGTTTTGTATTGTTAGGTATTCCTGCACTGTTGGAGCTAGGAACATAAGCCTTTTCCTACACCCGCGATAACATCTGCAAAATATGTGTACACGACCAATATAAATGTATTTGATTTGTTATTAATTATATTGATAATTGTGGCTAGGGTGAACCTTGTTGATGGTAATAGATCACAACTGTTGATGTAAAAGGGGCTTTATAAAATAAATGTGATTGTGTTAGCTAGAGAGGAGATTCAGCAAATCTTGAACGACAGTGGAAGTTAATATTTTATTTTTAAATGTTTAAACAAAAGGTTTTGTCTCTTGGCCTTAATCAGAGTACAGTGCCTTCAGAAAGTATTCATACCCTTTGACTTATTCCACATTTTGTTGTGTTACAGCCTGAATTCAAAATTGATTAAATTTTTTTTTTATCTCACCTATCTACACACAATACCCCATAATGACAAAGTGAAAATATTTTTTGAAATCTTTGCAAATTTATTGAGAATTAATTATTGAAATCTCTCATTTACATAAGTATTCACACCCCTGATTCAATACTTTATAGAAGCACCGTTGGCAGTGATTACAGCTGTGAGTCTTTCTGGGTACGTTTCCAAGAGCTTTCCACACCTGGATTGTGCAACATTTGCCCATTATTCTTTTCAAAATTCTTTAAGTTCTGTCAAATTGGTTGTTGGTCATTGGTAGACAACCATTTTCAGGTGTTGCCATAGATGTTCAAGTTGATTTAAGTCAAAACTGTAACTCGAACATTCACTGTCTTCTTGGTAAAGAACTTCAGTGTTTATTTGGCCTTGTGTTTTAGGTTATTGTCCTGATGAAAGGTGAATTAATTTTCCAGTGTCTGGTGTAAATCACTGAACCACCATTCCATAATTTTTTTGGTTCTGAAACACTCCTCAGTCAAAAACGATTACAAGCATACCCAAACATGATGCAGCCACCACTATGATTGAAAATATGGAGAGTGGTACTCTGTAATGTGTTCTATTGGATTTGTATTCAGGACAAAAATGTAATTGCTTTGCCACATTTTTAGCATTATTACTTTGGTGCCTTTTTGCAAACAGGATGCATGCTTTAGAATTTTTTTATTCCGTACAGGCTTCCTTCTTTCTTTCCCTCTGTCAATTAGGTTAGTATTTTGGAGTAACTACAATGTTGTTGATCCATCCTTAGTTTTCTTCTATTACAGCCATTAAACTCTGCATTGGTTTAAAAGTCACCATTGACCTCACGGTGAACTCCCTGAGCGGTTTCCTTGCTCTCCAGCAACTGAGTTAGGAAGGACACCTGTAACTTTGTATTGACTGGGTGTATTGATACACCATCCAAATTGTAATTAATAACTTCACCATGTTCAAAGGGATATTCAATATCTGCATTTTTATTTTTACCAATCTACCAATAGGTGTCCTTCTTTGTGAGGCATTGGAAAACCTCCCTGGTCTTTGTGGTTCAATCTGTGTTTGAAATTCACTGCTCGACTGAGGGACCTTACAGATAATTGTATGTGTGGGGTACAGAGATGAAGCAGTCATTCAAAAATCATGTTAAACACTATTATTGCACACAGAGTCCATGCAACCTATTATGTGACTTGTTAGAGCAAATGTTTACTCCTGAACTTTTGGGGGCTCCCGAGTGTCTCAGCGGTCTAAGGCACTGCATCTCAGTGCTAGAGTCTTCACTACAGACCCTGGTTTGATTCCAGGCTGTATCACAACCAGCCGTGATTGGGAGTCCCATAGGGCGGTGCACAATTGGCCCGGGTTAGGGTTTGGCCGGGGTAAGCCGTCATTGTAAATAAGAATTTGTTCTTAACTGACTTGCCTAGTTAAAAAGTGATTAGGCTTGCCATAAGAAAGTGTTTGAATACTTATTGACTAAAGACATTTCAGCTTTACATTTTTTATTAATATCTAAACATTTCCAAAAGTGTAATTCCACTTTGACATTATGGGGTATTGTGGAAAGGTCATTTTTAATTAGGCTGTAACAACAAAATGTGGAAAAAGTCAAGGGGTATGAATACATTTTGAAGGTAGGTAGAGGCAGGCAGAGATTTTCACTGCAGGAGACTTTGTCACCTTTCTTTGTCTTTGCCCGTGTTTTTGGTGGCAGCCAATCCCATCTAATATTAAGGTGGTGTCCCCTCTGTCAGAGCTGCCACCCTACTGACAAACATCTCTCACCCACTCTCTTCTGGCAACAGCTTTTTCCCTAATATTTTCTTTCCTCTTTTGAAAAGAAAAGAGATTGATTGACATTTAACTCTCATTTCCCCTGCAACTCTTTCTGTTCACTGTTCTCTCTGCACACGTAGTGATACTGATGTCCAAAAACATAATTGAATAAGGCATGTCATATAGGATAACAATGAAGTCAAGCTTAATGGAAGGAATTCGGGTATTTTTAGTAATGCATTTAGAGCACTTTGGCGAACAGCTGTTCAGTCCTCAGCCCTGCAGTATTGTTGTTTATGTTTCTAATTCGCTGTGCTCTCAGCACTCAGACAAAGCCCTATACTTGGGAAATAGTGAACAGAGAGTATACTGTAGCATAATAATTATTCCAGACATCACACATTTGTCTAAGTATTCCACATAAAAAAGTATTTGGTTTTCGTTTAGCCATAACAGGATAAATATATATATTTTTTGTTGAGGTACAGTATACTGGGAGTATGTTGTATAATTGGATACCATAGGCCAGGGATGGGCAACTGGCGGCCTGTGGCCCGCATTTTGTAAATAAAGAAAGAAAACTCAGTTGGAGTCTCAAGTTAATGTTGAGAGTAGAATACACAAGGTGTGATTTTGGAATGGGGTTGTGTATCGGCAGTTTTTCTTTGTTATATCAGTCACTGACAGTCACTCAATTAGCCCATGTCAGAAAACATTTTTTGATCGATAAGTTAGTCTAGCCAGCTGTAGTAATCATTGTCAAATTACCAACTTGGGTAATCATGCCAAATAATGTCCCCCAGCCAGAAAAAGGCCCCCTCTGCATCACAAAAGGATTCAATACATTAGCGTCCGTCGCTATATCAACGGTATGATGACCTAATGTGTTGAATTTTGGTGATCATTACAGCCTAAATGACTTTCTTTTCATCTCCGCTGTGTTAAACAAAGCAGATGTCTGCGATAATAAGATGAAAGCATTTTTTGGTACCTTGTTAAAATTTAAACAACATGAAATCAATACCTTAAACGTTGCTATGTTTCGGAAATAGCAAAGAAAATGTGTAATCTACTTGACAAATTAATGTTACTTACCTTACACATCACAAAGTCAGCTAATTTCCACTACATTCATATGCAAATCAGTTTGATTCATACACTGGCTTGTCTGGCTGGCATGTTTTTATTTTGAGCTTCCCTTCCTTTGTTTTTTCCCATATTATTTCAGTAGTCCTCTATTATGATTCATTATTTTTCTATCTCACATAGCTCATTAGTACATCCCTGTGGTTGAATATATATGTACATATTATAGGTCCAAGGAAACAACAATGAATCTTGTTACATTAACAAATACCATCAAGGGATACTATATAATTTACAACAATTAACACCTTGTGAAACAGCTGTGAAAACCAAGCTGGCAATATTTATAAACTTTTATCTTTTTGTGGTACAGGCGTGTCATTCATTTATTTTCACATATTTTGTTCCACACTAACATGGCAATCAGTGTGCAATACTTAATTATAGTGTGTGTAATAGAAATGTGTTCTCAACAGGCAGCCAGTCTCAGAAGGGGGACTTGAAGAGGGAGACTGCAAAGTCCAGGCACTGCTGCTCTCTTTGTTCTGAGTGTTTGCAGTGCTAGTGTTTTTAGTTCATCTGTAGCTCACATATTATGTTCCCAGTATGATATGCCTAGCAAACTTTATTAGCAGATAATGACAACATGACAATAACAGTAGCTTTAGATGATGTAATGAGATGTAGGAGGGGATGGGATGAGTGGACAGATTGTTGGGCAATCAGATGTCACTAGATGCCGAATTTTGTCTGGAGAGAAAGAGTTAAAGGATGAGGAGAGAGGGAAGAGGCAGAATCCAGAGACAGGTGCGGCTAGTTCTTCCTGTCACTTGTCCTCAACAGGCAGCCAGTCTCAGTCAGGGGTGGTGGGATGGATAAGCAAAAATAAAGGATACTTCATTTTCAATAACATGGGCCTGGTTTAGTTGGAAGCCCTCTTACCACGTCAAGGTATTTTTTTTACCCAGTTTAATTAAGGCCTTTAACCCCCTACTCTATATTTTTTGTATTTGACCTGATGGGGCTCGGATAGGTGTAGCAATATGGTGATGACTCGACCCTGCTGTGTAATGGGCTCCGGGACACTTCTGCCATGTTACGTACACAAATCTAGAACCTCCAGATATGCAAACACTAACTAGAAACCAATGTCCAATTCCATACTAACCCTGGCCTAAGGTTTGATTTGGAATTGGGCACAAAAGATGAATGGTTTGGGAGAAGGGGTTAAGGACCAGTAAGGAACTGGGCAAACAGCAGTCAATTGAAAATGTAATTTGCGCTGAATATATTTAGTATGCAAATGTATACATTTACAGCCAATTCGAGCAAGTTTCAAATATTTACAAGCAAACAAATGGAAAAATTTACAAATATTTACATGCTTGTAAACGTTTCTTGCAATAGAAGACAGATTGAAGTCGGAAGTTACAGTTGAAGTCGGAAGTTTACATACACTTAGGTTGGAGTCATTAAAACTTATTTTTCAACCACTCCACAAATTTCTTGTTAACAAACTATAGTTTTGGCAAGTCGGTTACGACATCTACTTTGTGCATGACACAAGTAATTTTTCCAACAATTGTTTACAGACAGATTATTTCACTTATAATTCACTGTATCACAATTCCAGTTGGTCAGAAGTTTACATACACTAAGTTGACTGTGCCTTTAAACAGCTTGGAAAATTCCAGAAAATGATGTCATGGCGTTAGAAGCTTCTGATAGGCTAATTGACATCATTTGAGTCAATTGGAGGTGCACCTGTGGATGTATTTCAAGGCCTACCTTCAAACTCAGTGCCTCTTTGTTTGACATCATGGGGAAATCAAAAGAAATCAGCCAAGACCCCAGAAAAAAAATGGTTGACCGCCACAAGTCTGGTTCATCCTTGGGAGCAATTTCCAAACACTTGAAGGTACCACGTTCATCTGTACAAACAATAGTACGCAAGTATAAACACCATGGGACCACGCAGCCGTCATACCGCTCAGGAAGGAGACGCGTTCTGTCTCCTAGAGATGAAAATACTTTGGTGTGAAAAGTGCAAATCAATCCCAGAACAACAGCAAACGACCTTGTGAAGATGCTGGAGGAAACAGGTACAAAAGTATCTATATCCACAGTAAAACGAGTCCGATATCGACATAACCTGAAAGTCTGCTCAGCAAGGAAGAAGCCACTGCTCCAAAACCGCCATAAAAAAGCCAGACCACGGTTTGAAACTGCACATGGGGACGAAGATTGTACTTTTTGGAGAAAAGTCCTCTGGTCTGTTGAAACAAAAATAGAACTGTTTGGCCATAATGACCATCGTTTTGTTTGGAGGAAAAGGGGGAGGCTTGCAAGCCGAAGAACACCATCCCAACCGTGAAGCACAGGGGTGGCAGCATCATGTTGTGGGGGTGCTTTGCTGCAGGAGGGACTGGTGCACTTCACAAACTAGATGGCATCATGAGGGAGGAAAATTATGTGGATATATTGAAGCAACATCTCAAGACATCAGTCAGGAAGTTAAAGCTTGGTCGCAAATGGGTCTTCCAAATGGACAATGACCCCAAGCATACTTCCAAAGTTGTGGCAAAATGGCTTAAGGACAACATAGTCAAGGTATTGGAGTGGCCATCACAAAGCCCTGACCTCAATACTATAGACAATTTGTGGGCAGAACTGAAAAAGCGTGTGCGAGCAAGGAGACCTACAAACCTGACTCAGTTACGCCAGCTCTGTCAGGAGGAATGGTTCAAATTCACCCACATTTCACATCCTTAAAATAAATTGGTGATCCTAACTGACCTAAGACAGGGAATTTTAACTTGGATTAAATGTCAGGAATTGTGAAAAACTGAGTTTAAATGTATTTGACTAAGGTGTATGTAAACTTCCAACTTCAACTGTATATACTTACAACCAACTTACCAACTTCACAGCCAATGTCTGCAAATAAAAAAAAATATTACAACATGATTAAGGATATTTACAATAACATACAAATTACACCAAGATGTAATGTAGTAAAATACCTACTGTCTTGAGGTGGGGAGCCGGCCAAGCTGTGAAATCAAGGGTGGGGATGTCGAAGCATGTGGTCCGCTTCTTGATTCTCCTCCGGTAGCCCTCCTTCTGCTTATCCTGTGCCTTGTCGATGTTCAGACTCAACTTTGTTTGATAGCAACATAATTTCATATTATTACAAATTCATCTTTTACATATCTCTTGGAGGGCCAGATCTGTTTTGACAACTTCCACCACATCAGGTGGAGTTTCAGTGATATGAAAGTTTGTTATTTTAAAAATAGCAATAGACAAACAATAACACATTAAGTCAATCACAAATGTGAATGACTTAACTGCAGTATATGCAATAATTTGATATAATTGTATATACAATTGCATTGTTTACCTCAGTCAACAGCTGCGGCTCCCGTCCATACAGCAGGTGATAGGGTGAACACTTGGTGGAGGCATGGACACTGCTGTTGTGTGCAAAGAGAAGGACCTTCAGGTTGTCCTCCCACCGTTTCGTGTACGCGTCAAGGGACTTGCCCATGGCAGTCTTGAGAGTCTGGTTGGTCCGTTCATCCAAACCTGGAGTAGGGGGTAGGAAAGGGATATCTATTGACAATGTAAGATATTGAAATATGTCTGATTATGTACCATTAAAAACAAATTGTAAAAAAAAACAGAAACAAACCATTGGTCTGTGGACGATATCCCACATCAGTAAATCAACTTGGCTATTTATATAGTTGGTGACAGAATATGGCCTAAAATATTATTACCTTGTTCCAGAGTTCACGACCTCGGTTGCTCAAGATGACCTCAGGAGCACCGTGGGTGTTGAAGTTGTTCATCAGCACCTTGGAGGTGGCTTTGCCAGTCTTGTCCTTTTATCATACAACATGAAAATCGATTTTTGGTTCCAAGCACCGTTTTTAAAAGGGTTACAGAATGGAATTTAGAGTTAAGCACATTCTCTTCCTTTACTGACCTTAATGGGTATTGCCTCGACCCACTTGGTAAAGTGATCGACCCCCGTCAGACACCAGCGGTTGCCATTCCTGGATTCGTGAAGGGTCCGATGAGGTCCACACCGAACATTTAAAGTGTTAGAGAGAAGATTATTTTATTCTTACCCATATCTGTGTCGTACAGTATGCAGTTTTCATATTTGTAAGGTGTCACGTATACTCCCTCTCTGGCCTCTAGGTCACCAGACTGCTGATTATTATTCACACCTGTCAACATTGTCACGCTCACCAGTGCTTATTGACACTCACCTGGACTCCATCACCTCCTTGATTACCTGCCCTATTTATGTCACTCCTTTTGGTTCTTTCCCCAGGCGTTATTGTTTCTGTGTCTGTTTCATGTCAGTGCGCTGTTTGTTTTTCTTGTAAAACTGCACATTTTCTCTCCGCCCAAGACAAAATTTGTGGAATTGCATGATGCCATGGGTGAACAGGGCGGGGTTGAGACCCAGGGCCTCAAGCTTAATGATGAGCTTGGAGGGTACTAATGTTGTTGAATGCTGAGCTGTAGTCAATGAACAGCATTCTTACATAGGTATTCCTCTTGTCTAGATGGGATAGGGCAGTGTGCAGTGTGATGGCAATTGTTATAAAATTACCAAATCTTCTCTCCGCAGCAAACTTCCTTTAAAACTTCAAAATTTTCTCTACACAAAATGTGTGTACTTGCAGGAAATTATCTCAAACTTTCTTTCTCTACACTGTGAAGGGGGGGTGTCTTGCATGGTGGGGGGGCCCTCAACAAAATTTTACTTAGGGCCCCCAAATGTCTAAGGCTGGCTCTGACTGCATGTTTAGGATGGATGTGGGTACGCAGATCCGCGAGCCCCTCATGATGAGTTCAGATTTTTTGTGGCCCCCACGCCCATCAAAGTTGCCCATCCCTGTCATTGGCTTTTTCCTCAGAGGAGCCATAATTTAAAGAGGTGACATTGTTAGCTATTTTGCTCACATAAGCATGTTGTTCCTGGGACTGTTGCTATTGATACTGGGGTTCTTGTGGTACATTGTGTGAGATTGTATATGTCTGTTTTTGTGTGTGTTTCAGGAGAGTCAGTGGCGAGAGCTCCTGGAGTCACTTCACACACTCCCCATCCCTGATCCTGGAGTGCCTGTCCATCTTAGCGTGGTAAGTCTTTGACCACGTCACCGTAGACCTCATGGCCATCTATCTAATCATGGTCAACTTACCAACTGGGGGGCCCCCATACATTTCCTTAGCCACTCTCACTCAGATATCATTTTCAAAACTGCAAACATTTCTCTCTACCCTATGGCAAAATGTGTAGAATTGCAGAACATTTGCTGTAAAACTGCACTTTATCAGAGAAGCAACCAGGGGATGAAACTGAAATAAGCTCCAATCAAAGCACATTTTATTGGTCACATACACATGGTTAGCAGATGTTATTGTGAGTGTAGCGAAATGCTTGTGCTTCTAGTTCCGACAGTGCAGCAATATACTGTATAACAGGTAATATCTAACAATTCCACAACAAAAATGTAATACGCACATCGAATTAAAGGAATGGAATGAGAATGTATAAATATTCGGATGAGCAATGTCAGAGTGGCATAGGCTAAGATACAACAGATAGTATAGAATACAGTATATACATATGAGATGAGTAATGCAAGAAATTGTTAAAGTGGCATTATTAAAGTGACTAGTGTTCCGTTTATTAAAGTGGCCACTGATTTCAAGTATGTATATAGGCAGCAGCCTCTAGTGCTAGGGATGGCTGTCTGATGGCCTTGAGATATAAGCTGTTTTTCAGTCTCTCGGCCCCAGCTTTGATGTACCTGTTCTGGATGATAGCGGAGTGAACAGGCAGTGGCTTGGGTGGTTGTTGTCTTTGATGATCTTTTTGGCCTTCCTGTGACATCGGGTCTTGTATGTGTCATGTGGGGCAGGGAGTTTGTGGATAGGGCGGTGCTCCCTCTGCTGTTTCCACATCTCTTTTGTTTTGTTGACGTTGAGTGAGAGGTTATTTTCCTGACACCACACTCCGAGAGCCCTCACCTCCTAGGCCGTCTCGTCGTTGTTGGTAATCAAGCCTACCACTATTGTGTCATCTGCAAACTTGATAATATAGTTGGAGGCGTGCATGGCCACGCAGTCATGGGTGAACAGGGCGGGGTTGAGACCCAGGGCCTCAAGCTTCATGATGAGCTTGGAGGGTACTAATGGTGTTGAATGCTGAGCTATAGTCAATGAACAGCATTCTTACATAGGTATTCCTCTTGTCTAGATGGGATAGGGCAGTGTGCAGTGTGATGGCAATTGCATTGTCTGTGAACCTATTGGGGCGTTAAGCAAATTGAAGTGGGACTAGGGTGACAGGTAAGGTGGAGGTGATATGATCGGATGTGAGTGCACCGGGGAAATAGTCAGTCATTTAGTTCAGTTACAGCTTTGTGAGGGTAACACGTTTAAATGTCTTACTCACATTGGCCACGGAGAAGGAGAGCCCGCTTTCCTTGGTAGCTGTCCGCGTCGGTGGCGCTGTGCTATCCTCAAAGCGGGCAAAGAACATTTTTAGCTTGTCTGGCAGCAAGATGTCTGTGTCCGCGAAGTGGCTGGTTTTCCTTTTGTAGTCCGTGAATGTCTGTGAACCCTGCCACATATGTTTTGTGTCTGAGCCGTTGAATTGCGACCACTTTGTCTTGATATTGACGTTTTGCCTGTTTGATTGCCTTGCGGTGAGAACAACTACACTGTTTGTATTCTGCCATATTCCCTTTCACCTTGCCATGGTTAAATGTGGTGTTTCATGCTTTCAGTTCTGCTCCACACTGATTTGTGAAGTCATTTAGTGTCGAGCTAATGTATAAATAAGTTGATTTCAGAGGTTTAAAAAGGAACACTGTTCCGACCGGCAAAATAATATTCAGAACCAGTTTATAACATTCTATTTTCATTAGCTCGACATGAAATTACTTCACAAATCAGTGCGGATAGAGTAGCTTGCTATGGAACGGACAAGCTATAGTTGTTTTAGCCTAGGCAGCCGGTAGTGCATGGATGCTATAGGCTGCCTAGGCAATAGTTCTTTACATTAAATGTTGAGGTTGGGGAGAGAGTGCAAGAGGGTGGAGAAGAAGGCGTGGCTTGATGCGCTGGGCCATGTTATGACATGCATTATCTGAATTAGGCCTATGGAGGAGTGGCTTCTATGGAGGAACTTTGATTGTCTTTGAACTTCCGAGAGTTGGCTTAAAGTTGGACCAGAGCTAGCTAGCTAACAAGCTTATGTGTACAGAGCTGCTCCAGAATTAAAAACACATATTACCTTTTTGTAGTTAATAAATCCTATGTGAAACATTGGATTACAACAGAATGGCGCTGGAGGGAGTAGCGGCCGGTTTACGGGCTCCTGACCAATTGTGCTATTTTGTGTATTTTTTTCCCCGCTGATCTGAATTTATTGTTCCTAATGTTTCGCTTATTGTTTCCTATGACCAAAAAGAGCTTCTGGACATCAGTACAGCTATCACTAACCTCAATTTGGACGAGGACTTCTACTTCAATGAGTCAGAGGCAAAACACATACTGATTATCCCAGACCATGCCCAAATCCCGACACTCGAAGAAGGAGGAGACGTCGCTATAGAGGCAAGCGTGTGGGATACCTGACGAGACTATATCGGAGAGTGGATCAATCGCCTCTACCCTATGTTATATTGGTGAACGTGCACTCACTGGAGAATAAACTACTATTTATTTATCTATATTTTTTGTAGCTGTCTATTTACCACCACAAACCAACGCCGGCACTAGGACCACACTCAATGAGCTGTATAGGGTCTTAAGCAAACAAGAAAATGTTCATCCAGAGGCGGTACTCCAGGTTTCAGGTGAAAATGTAAATCCAGTTTTACCTCATTTCACCTGTGCAACTAGAGGCGAAACAACTCTAGTTCACCTTTACTCCACACACAGAGACACATACAAAGCTCGCCCTCAATTTGGAAAATCTGACCATAACTCTATCCTCCTGATTCCTGCTTACAAGCAAAAACTCAAACAGGAAGTACAAGTGATGCGCTCAATACACGAGTGGTCCGATGAAGCGGATGCTAAGCTACAGATCTGTTTTTCTAGCACAGACTGGGATATGTTCCGGGATTCATCCAATGGCATTCAGGAGTTTACCCCATCAGTCACCGGCTTCATTAATAAGTGCATCGACGACGCCGTCCCAACAGTGACTGTACATTGTGGTGGCCAGAAGGAAACACAGTCCCTCACAACGCAGCACAGTCACCTGCAGCACCATGGAGAGCACCATCAGAGGACTACACAAGGTCTGGGCTAAACAGTGGTGTTCAGGACCAAGGACAGCCCTAACACAGGTGTGCACAATTTCCCCTCTGACCGGGAGCCTCGGCTGCAGGCTGTTGGGCCCAATTAGTAGCCACATAAAGAGAAAAAAGAAGCCACCGTAAAGGGAAGGAGAGGCAGGAGAAGAGAGCAGACAGAGTGTTGGATGTATCCCAGCCCTTGGACCAGTTGGAACCCAACCACCCTCTTGGGGATAGAGGCCTAGTTAAGGACGTGAGTAAAATGAACCACCTTAACTAATCCTACACCTCTTCTGCCTCCCTTCCAGAAGTAAACTGATGCCACAAGGAGCAACCATGAGAAGGAAGAGTTACAGTTTTCTCCCTTTCCCCCTTTCCCCTGCTTTATGAGAAATAAAGAAGCCTAAGTTTGCCCCACTGAAACTCTGCCCAGTGAGTGATTTGCTTCGACCTCCAGAGTTAAATCCTCTCAGTCTTGAGAGGGGAGGTTACAACATACATATCCCAACCAGAAGCCATGGATTACAGGCAACATCCACACTGAGCTAAAGGTTAGAGCTGCCATGTTCAAGTAGCGGGACACTAATCCGGTCCCTTATAAGAAATCCTGCAATGCTTTCTAACAAACCATCAAACACGCAAAATGTTAACACAAGACCAAGATCGAATCCTACTACACCCGCTCTGAAGCTCGTCGGATGTGTCAGGGCTTGCAAACTACTACGGATTACAAAAGGAAATCTAGTCGTGAGCTGTCCAGTGACCCGAGCCTACCAGACGAGCAAAATACTGTTTGTGCTTGCTTCGAGGATAGCAATACTGAACCATGCATGAGAGCACCAGCTGTTCTGGACGACTGTGTGATCACACACTCTGTAGCCGATTTGAGTAAGACTTTTAAACAGGTTAACATTCATAAGACCGCAGGAACAGACAGATTACCAAGACGCATACTGACTTGGTGACAAGTGTCTTTACTGACATGTTCAACCTCTCCCTGATCCAGTCTGTAATACCTACTTCAAGCAGACCACCATAGCCCTGTGCCCAAGAATTCCAAGCCATGAAATGCTTTGAAAGGCTGGTCATGGCTCACATCAACACCATCATCCCAGACACCCTGGACCCACTACAAGTCGCATACCGCCCCAACAGATCCACAGATTACATCTCTATTGCACTCCACACTTTCCTTTCCCATCTAGAGAAAAGGAACACCTATGTCAGAATGCTGTTCATTGACTACAGCTCAGCGTTCAACACCATAGTGCCCTCCAAGCTCATCAATAGGCAAAAGACCCTCTGACTAAACACCTCCCTCTGCAACTGTATCCTGGACTTCCTGACTGCCACCCTCAGGTGGTGAGGGTAGTCAACAACACATCCGCCATGCTGACCCTGAACACAGGGTGCGTGTTTAGTCATATACTGTACTCATGACTGCGTGGCCGCTCACGACTCCAACACCATCATTAAGTTTGCCGACGACACGATGGTGGTAGGCCTGATCCCCTACGATGATGACACAGCCTACAGGGAAGAGGTCAGAAACCTGGCAGTGTGGTGCCAGGACAACATCCTCTTCCTCAACGTCAGCAAGACAAAGGAACTGATTGCGGACTACAGGAAATGGAGGGTGGAGCATGACCCCATCCACATCAACAAGGCTGTAGTGGAGCAGGTCGAGTCAAGTTCCTCGGTGTCCACATCACTAAGGAGTTATCATGGTCCACACTAGGGCTGTTATGGTGACCGTATTACCGCCACACCGGCAGTCACGAATCATGATGGCAGTCAAATTCCACATGACCATTTAGTCACAGTAACTAGGCTTCTCCAAGCTCTGATGCTGCTGATGGTCATTAGTAACCTACCAAACTTGCTAACTGCCTGGTAGTCAGCACTCTATTGTCCGTCTAATCACTCTGACATCAATGCAAATGTAATCGAAAATCGAATCAAACACTTCATGAGTGCCCATGGGCTCATGTTGCACAACATTTCTATAGGCTATGCAATTGTGTGAGAAAACAGAGTGATGGCCTCTACTAAAAAGAGGAGGATCCCATCAGCTTTCTATAGGCTAGGCCTACTATATTTATTTCTCAACTTTCCTAATATTAAGCACATTGCTTCTCTTTACAACTGGAGTAGACCCTACCTGGCTGGCATGAAAATGAACAATGGGAAAAGCGTCCTCCGTTCGCTATTTAAGTGCATGCTTTTTCCCCCTGCTCTGTTTCAAGACAGGTGGATGATAATGGTCAATTTTAAATCAAAACAAATTTCACACATTATGTAGTATACTCTACCTTTCAAAAGTTTGGGGTCACACAAATTTTTCTACCATTAGAATAGCTTCAAATTGATCAGAAATACAGTGTAGACATTGTTAATGTTGTAAATGACTATTGTAGCTGGAAACGGCAGATTTGTTATGCAATGTCTACATAGGCGTACAGAGGCCCATTATCAGCAACCATCACTCCTGTGTTCCAATGGCACGTTGTGTTAGCTAAGCCAAGTTTATCATTTTAAAAGGCTAATTGATCATTAGAAAACACTTTTGAGGATTGGGGGATATTTCTGTAATTCATTGATATTTATTCCCATAGTAATTTGTTATGGTACCATAACTAAATAAACATCGGCATTTTGACAGAGTATTTTTATCATTATTTTATTAATGAAAGCATAAAGATGCCATTATTAGTTATATTGTTTTAGTTTGAACCTGCAGACTGGCACTAAGAACAGAACAGCGGGAACATTTCCCTAGTCAGTGCCATCATTAGTGCAATGCCCCTTAAAGTGTTGGCAGGGTGGGGGTCCACCCCCTCCCCCTTCCTCCTCCTCCCTTCCCTATGGGCTAGGTTGGTCTTCTGTGCGCGGCTCTGCGGCCCATCCCGTGCCCCCTGCCCTCGTGCCTTGAACCTCGCGCTCTTTCAGTGGATACAGCTGGAGAATTGCAGGGCAGTCCCATTGTGCGTCACTCGGGAGCCATGACCAATATATATTGTCCTGCTAATAACAGGGTTAATAATATATCTGTGAGAATATCCAATGGGCTTTTATATAATTCTAAATTAATAAAATAATAATAATAATAATAATCGCTTTGTTTAAAAAAATAATATTTTGGAGATGATTTTGTTTTCAAATAATGTAAAATGAGTGAGAAAAAGGCCATTCTTGAACAATTTGTAAATAAAGCCAATTTGTTATTTAGAATTATTTATGTTTAGAGGGAGAAGAACCAAAAACCTACAGTCATCTCATGGGTCTCACAGTCGAGCCTGCCAAAGGTATTGAACCGGCATCTGTAGCAACACAGCTTGCACTGCTATGCAGTGTCTTAGACCTTTGCGCCACTCAGGCGCTGTATAACATGACCGGTCGGGAGTGGCCTACAGTACTACAGTAAGAGCAAAATAATCCTAACAAAATAAAATAATAAAAACCTTAGTGTAACAACAGTTTTAGTAAGTAATACTGAAGTTGTCCACAATTATCAGTTTCTATTTAGGTGTATGTCGCCCATTCATTGTCAGTTAGAGACACAGTAGGACCCAAAATCATAATCAGTGCTCTAACTCCCCCTTGCACTGGTCTGGAGCAATGAAGTGGTGACGCAGGGTACTGTACTAAACCACAAATTACCTCTAAGTCCCGCAGCGTAAGCTCACAACTTAAAGGAGGAACCACTGTATCATGTTCCAAACACTAACACAGTCGTGAAGAGGGCACGACGACGCCCATTCCCCCTCAGGAGGCTGAAAAGATTTGGCATGGACCTTCAGATCCTCAAAAAGTTCTACAGCTGCACCATTGAGAGCATCTTGACTGGCTGCATCACCGCTTGGTATAGCAACTGCTTGGCATCCGACCGCAAGGGTACAGTACATCACTTGGGCCAAACTCCCTGTCATCCAGGACCTCTATACCAGGCGGTGTCAGAGGAAGGCCCTAAGAATTGCTAAAGACTCCAGCCACCGAATTCATAGACTGTAATTTCTGCTACCGCACGGCAAGCAGTACCGGATCACCAAGTCTGACCAAAAGGCACCTGAACAGCTTCTAACCCTAACTCCTGAACAGTTAATCAAGTGGCTATTATTATTTATTTATTTTGTCTTAATTGTTTTGCACAGACTCCCTTTCACTGGATATATTCACACTCACTAGACTCTACCCACACACTCACACATACTACACTGACACTCCAACACACACACGCACTCATGCATATTTACGCGTCACACATAGACACACTTTACATACACTGCTGCTACTCTGTTTATTATAGATCCTAATTGCCTTGTCACTTTTATCCCTATCCACATGTACATACTGTATTACCTCAATTACCTCAACTACCTCGTAACCCTGCACATTGACTCGGTACTGGTGCTCCTTGTATATAGCCTCGTTATTGTTTTTATTGTGTTACTATTTTCTGTGTTACTATTTCCTGCCTGCCTAGTCACTTTTAACCCTACCCAAATGCAAATACTGTATTACCTCAATTGCCTCACCTACCTCTCACCCCTGCTCATTGACTCGGTACTGGTACTCCTCATTATTGTTGTATTGTGTTACCTTTTCTTTGTTTTATTTAGCAATTATTTATATTTTTAACTCTGACTGTTGAGAATGGGCTCGTAAATGTGCATTTCACTGTAAAGTCTACACCTGTTGTATTTGGTGCATTTTAGCAATAACATTTGATTTGATTATTTATCGTTTTTTTTGGTTCTGTTCCCTGAACTGGTTCCAACATTTCATGGCCCTTGATACAAGCAAGATGCCAAAAGCCGTAGGGTCAGACTCGGTGGGCAGTGGGTGAAAGTTCAAGTTATTTGAACTTTGAGTGCTGTGGTGATGTCGCAGAAGCGCTGCTTAAAAAACAATGGCTCCCTTGGTGCAATGCCCTTCTTGCACCTGTCATGTGATATCTACTTTTATCACACAATACATATGCCTACAGTATGTTTGTTGGATTTAGCAGAATACATCAATGTATCCCATCTCATGGCCATAGCACTTGGGTCAGTGAGGTACAGCCTTATCCTTCATAGAGGATGCTTTGAGATGCTGCTGTTCTTGCCGACTGTTTTTGGGTCAGTTGCGGGTTCAATGGGGGGCGGAGTGGGAGAGATGTGCACCATTCCCCCGACCCTCAAAGGCTTATCCCTCAGCTGTGCTGCACGATGAGGTACAACGCAGGCCGTTCCTTTTGAAAGATTTTTAGGAATGCCTCAGGGCTCCGTGTTAGGACCCCTACTCAAAACAGACCGCCTCCAAGGGGATATAGTAATGAGTGCATCACCTTCACTCTCAATTCTTCCCCTACTTCCAGAAAAAGGAGCTGGGTTTATTATCATACGTTGAGTCTCAAGGCACCACCTCACCTTCCCTTCCCTGTCTGTCATCTTCCCTGAGCTGTTACCATTGTTGAGAACGGGGTATTGTTCATTAGGCATCAAACGGAAGACAATAGATTGAAACAGGAAATTGAAAAAGCCAGTTCGCTCGTTTTTTCAGTGTATGGAATGCCTATACAGTATTAATAATAATACATGGGACTTTAATTGCCTTTCAAAAAAAACTAAGAGTATAAAACACAAATAAGACAATGCAATTAATAAAAGCTACTTAACTTTGGATAGGGCTGAGTAAGGGTGAGCTAAACTGAGGGGAATGCCAGACTGAACAGATGTGTTAATCCTATTAGCATACGTCTTTTGTCATGAACTGTGATGGCTTAAAATACCTTACTCTCTTCAATTTGGCCTTTGACCCGCCATATTTCTTTGTCCCTCTTAGCATTCCTACTTCACTGTGCCTGACACAAGGGAACTTCCCAGCATACCTGAAAGTGTGAGTATCTTCGGCCTTCAACCTACAGTTTCTGGTGTACATTCACTGCACAATCGGCACCACTGACAATATTCATTTGAGATCATTGACGATATACCAAAAGACATTACTCAATCTCATCTGATTTGATATGAGAGAACTCCCAGATTTACCCCCAAGGAGTTATCATTGTAGATCAAAACCAGAACAAACCACACCAATGTTACTCCACTCTTCAATACCTCATTTGATTTCTCCGAATGCCCCTGGCATCCTTGGATAGTTAGTTTGCCGTTGGGGCAAATCAGAAAGCCCTCGCTAGACCTCTAAGGCTGTGAGCCCTCCCCAGCCACCCATCTCCCCATCTCTGGTAAAGGGAGAGATTATATGTTAGCTTTTGATATCTACGGTGTGATGGAGACGTGACGGAGACAGGAAGGGAGCCGGCAGTGCAGTGCCTTTGAACTTGCCTGGTTACCCATCAACATTACTCTGGCAAAACTCCACACCCACACTGTTTCTTCTCTACGATAAGTCTTTATATAATCACCTCCCCGATGACTTCTCGAATGCGAACACATTCAAATCGTTCTGATTGGTCCGATAAACTGATTGATTAGGCCAGAGCCTGAACATATATGGGTAAAGCGATGTTTCGGAAATAGTAATTGGCTTTGATACTCTGCTTCGGAGACTATCCAATCACTGATGACCTCACTTTGATGATGGCAATCTCAGGCTGAATGTATGTAGAGATAGATAGAGCAACACAATTAAATTGTGTGCAGTATGAGTCGTCGGGCGACCTTTGAACCCCAGTAAGCAGGGGGAGGCTGCAGTCTTCAGAAGTAATGGTTGTGAAGGATTGGAGAATGACAGACAGAGGCTCACACATACACACACCCCTGCCTTCTACCTCAGCTTATTTCACGTAAACCTCTAGCGGAATGCCTACATATTTTTTCAAGCATCCCCAGATATAAAGAGCATACATGTGTGTTTTTTACACTATTGTATTGAATTGTATTACACTCTGAGGATCGCAATGAAAAGTTTGAGTTGAAACGGGGGATGCGTCTTCCTGTTACGCTCTTCACCTGTTATACTTATGTTAAACCAATAAAAGCTATGTAATGGATGTTGATGCCTTGTACTATTCATGCACAGTTATTGGTCCACCCTTGCCTTCACGACTAACCTCTACCTTGTCTTGTTTTGCCTTTTTCTTTTGCAGAGAAACCTAACAGAATATTTTGTAGCTGTAGATGTCAATAACATGCTCCATCTGTACGCTAGTATGCTTTATGAGCGTCGAATCCTCATCTGCTGTAGCAAACTAAGCACTGTAAGTACTGTAGACTCTTCATTCCCCCCTCCTCCTCCTCCTTTCTCACTCTTCATCTCTCTCCATCTCTCCATGCATATCCATTTATTAACAAAAGTGTCCTTTTTTTACAGGATTGGCTTGGTACTGTTGCGTAAATGGTTGCACACCCAACTGCAATTATTTGTTTATTTATTTTTATCCAGCAGAAATGTTTTAAGATATTGTTGATGTGTGTGGGGAACCTGGGTGTGTTCACCCTGAAACTGCAGAATCTTTTTACACCCTTTACATTTTCTGTTCATTTTTTCTTTCTAACCTCCACCGGTAAAAGCCAAAACCCTTTTCACACCTTTTTCTAGAGAGGACAGTGTGAAGAACTTGTTATCTGCTAAAAATATCTCCTTACACGTACATTGGAGGAGCCCTCCTTTGTTGTACTTTACCATACAAAGCAAAGTCTTCCATTATGGTTCTAGTAACGGTCCTAACATGGAGTCCTGAGGCATTCCTAAGTCATCCATTATGTGATATCCGCGCTGCACAATTAAGCCCCTCCCACCCTCTCGGTGCCCTTAAAGTTACAAATGTCTGATTACCGAAGCCCAGTCTAAGTGTTGTTTTTTACACATACTGTAGTTTGGATGCTCAATAGAGCTCACAAGCCCAACGGGAAAATTATATTCTTTAGATACTACACCTGAACATGTAGTAGCAAAGATGAAGACGTGTTAGAATGTGTGGTATAAAACTAACTTTGCCTTCCATCAAAATGTGGCCATGTTCTCAAATCAAATCAAATTTTATTTGTCACATACACATGGTTAGCAGATGTTAATGTGAGTGTAGTGAAATGCTTGTGCTTCTAGTTCCGACCATGCAGTCGTATCTAACAAGTAATCTAACAATTTCACAACAACTACCTTATACACACAAGAGTAAAGGAAGGAATACGAGTATGTACATATAAATATATGGATGAGCGATGGCCGAACGGCATAGGCAAGATGCAGTAGATGGTATAGAGTACAGCATATACATATGAGATGAGTAATGTAGGATATGTAAACATTATATAAAGTGGCATTGTTTAAATTGGCTAGTGATACATTTATTACATCCAACAGGCAGTGGCTCGGGTGGTTGTTGTCCTTGATGATCTTTTTGGCCTTCCTATGACATTGGGTGGTGTAGGTGTCCTGGAGGGCAGGTAGTTTACCCCCGGTGATGCGTTGTGCAGACCTCACTACCCTCTGGAGAGCCTTACGGTTGTGGGCGGAGCAGTTGCCGTAACAGGCGGTGATACAGCCGACAGGATGCTCTCAATTGTGCATCTGTAAAAGTTTGTGAGTGTTTTTGGTGACAAGCCAAATTTCTTCAGCCTCTTGAGGTTGAAGAGACGGTGTAGCGCCTTCTTCACCACGCTGTCTCAGTTTGTCCGTGATATGTACACTAAGGAACTTCAAACTTTCCACCTTCTCCACTGCTGTCCCATTAATGTGGATAGGGCGGTGCTCCTTCTGCTGTTTCCTGAAGTCCACGATCATCTCCTTTGTTTTGTTGACGTTGAGTGAGAGGTTATTTTCCTGACACCACACTCCGAGGGCCCTCACCTCCTCTCTGTAGGCCGTCTCGTCATTGTTGGTAATCAAGCCTACCACTGTAGTGTCGTCTGCAAACTTGATGATTGAGTTGGAGGCGTGCTTGGCCACGCAGTCATGGGTGAACAGGGAGTACAGGAGAGGGCTGAAAACGCACCCTTGTGGGGCCCCAGTGTTGTGGATCAGCGGGGTGGAGTATTGTCCTCAAAGCGAGCAAAGAAGTTGTTTAGTTTGTCTGGGAGCAAGACATCGTGGTCCGCGACGGGGCTGGTTTTCTTTTTGTAGTCTGTGATTGACTGTAGACCCTTCCACATACCTCTGAGCCGTTGAATTGCGACTCTACTTTGTCTCTATACTGACTCTTAGCTTGTTTGATTGCCTTGCGGAGGGAATAGCTACACTGTTTTTATTCGGTCATGTTTCCAGTCGCCTTACCCTGATTAAAAGCAGTGTTTCTCACTTTTTTTTGTTGCGCGAATGCTGCCATCAATCCACGGTTTCTGGTTGGGAGAAGAATATGGGGAGAACACACTATTCCTTTTCCATATCAATGGTTATTGAGGAATAGAAACAAGGGACACATCTCAAATGTGACCATACCTATATAGTGCACTCTATATAGTGCACTACTTTTGACCAGAGCCATGGGAGAAAAACAGAAGGTTCCTCTAATGTTTTACCAAAACAGAGAAACCACACATGTCCTCCACCTCCCCTATTAAAAGGTATATGATTAATCTAAGTGAAAAATACTTTGTTGTCGGGCAGCGCAACATCACTACTATTGACACATCTGCCGGCATTTGACGGCGCCATCTGAATTTGATCAGTCCCATAGACTGGCTGGCGCTACATTCCTCCTACCTGACACACAAAAGGGAGCGGGATTTGTCACGCTCGTATTAAGCGTCAGTGATAGGAACTGTCAACGGAAAAAAGGGAATTGATCTTTTTTTTTCTCTTCTTACTGTAAATGAAGTTGCTGGTCTAATTTCCGGTGGTGTAATTTGTTTCAATTCTGGGGTAGCTTTGATGCCATGAGTAATGGCCAATATATTCTTGGACTTCAACCCGTGTGTGCATGCGTGCTCGTGACTGTGACTGTGGGCTTTGGTTTCCTGGGTAGATGGTTACTGTCATTTTGGGTGGACAAGAAGTTAATTAATGGAGCGTTTTAGTGTGCCATCTTTTACGAATGCTTCAATAATAAAAAGCTACCCACACTACAGCACACTAGGTCTGGTCTTGTAAAACCAACCACACATACAAACAGACACAGGCATGCTGTACACACATTATAGTCTTTCTTGTGGTCCTTATGTAGCTTTACATTTGATCATCCATCAAAAGATTTCTCAGGTGTGAGTGAATGCATCATAGAGGCAAGAGCAGAGAGAACTATTACGCTTTCGGAATAATCATTACCATCTTATGAATATGAATATCAAACGTTGACAATTTGTTTGTTGTCATTAAGTTTGATGAGAGAAGCGTTTGAACTTACTGTGCTATAGCCATATTCCTGAAATGTTAACGATATGCTCATATGTATCAAGTTGAGAGGTATAGAGCAAATGCAAGAAATATTGACTCTGTCAATATAATGTACACTACCGTTAAAAGGTTTGGGGTCACTTAGAAATGTCCTTGTTTTTTAAAGAAAGCACATATTTTGTCCATTAAAATAACATCAAATTGATCAGAAATACAGTGTAGACATTGTTAATGTTGTAAATGACTATTGTAGCTGGAAACGGCAGATTTTTTATGGAATATCTACATAGGCGTACAGAGGCCCATTATCAGCAACCATCACTCCTGTGTTCCAATGGCACGTTGTGTTAGCTAATCCAAGTTTATCATTTTAAAAGGCTAATTAATCATTCGAAAACCTGTTTACAATTATGTTAGCACAGCTGAAAACTGTTGTCCTGATTAACTGGCCTTCTTTTAGACAAGTTGAGTATCTGGAGCATCAGCATTTGTGGGTTCGATTACATTGAAACACAGGCGTGATGGTTGCTGATAATGGGCCTCTGTACGCCTATTTAGATATTCCATTAAAAAAACAGCCGTTTCCAGCTACAATAGTAATTTTCAAAATTAACAATGTCTACACTGTATTTCTAATAAATTGTATGTTATTTTGATGGACAAAATATGTGCTTTTCTTTCAAAAACAAGGGCATTTCTAAGTGACCCCAAACTTGAACGGTAGTGTATGTTTCAAAATTAAACTGTGAGAAATAGTTATATGCCTTATTATGTTCTGTGGTGTTGTAGGTGATTGTCCTGTTTTGTACTCTCTCCCTCACAGTTAACGGCGTGTGTTCATGGGTCGGCGGCCATGATGTACCCCATGTATTGGCAACACGTTTACATTCCCGTCCTGCCTCAGCACCTTATAGACTACTGCTGGTGAGTAACCACAATGGTCCTCTTTAGCGCAGTTGATAAAGCATGACACTTGCAACACCAGGATATTGGGGTTAAACCATGGGACCACCCATTCATAATAAATATATGGACGCTTGACTGCTAAATGGGCATACACTACATGAGCAAAAGTATGTGGATACCTGCTCGTCGAACGTCTCATTTCAAAATCATTGGCATTAATGTGGAGCTGGTTCCCCCTTTGCTGCTAAAACAGCCTCCACTCTTCTGGGAAGGCTTTCCACTAGATGGGGCGGCAGGGTAGCTTAGTGGTTAGAGTGTTGGACTAGTAACCAAAAGGTTTCAAGTTTGAATCCCCGAGCTGACAAGTTACAAATCTGTTGTTCTGCCCCTGAACAGGCAGTTAACCCACTGTTCCTAGGCCGTCATTGAAAATAAGAATTTGTTCTTAACTGGCTTGCCTAGTAAAATAAAGGTAAAATAAAAAGATGTTGAAACATTTCTGCAGGGACGTGCTTCCATTCAGCCACAAGAGCATTAGTGAGGTCGGGCGATTAGGCATGGCTCGCAGTCTGCGTTCCAATTAATCCCGAAGATGTTCAATTGGGTTGCGGTCAGGACTCTGTGCAGACCAGTCAAGTTCTTTCACACCGATCTCGACAAACCATTTCTGTATGGACTTTGCTATGTGCACGGGGGCATTGTCATGCTGACACAGGAAAGGGCATTCCCCAAACTGTTGCCACAAAGTTGGAAGCACAGAATCATCTTGAATGCTGTAGCGTTTTTACTTATCTATTTTTTACTTAACACTTGTTTTTCTTAAAACTGCAATGTTGGTTAAGGGCTTGTAAGTAAGCATTTCACCTGTTGTATTTGGCACTTGTGACAAATAACATTTGATTTGATTTTGTGAAGCGTGATTCATCACTCTAGAGAACGCTTTTCCACTGCTCCAGAGTCCAATAGCGGCGAGCTTTACAACACTCCAGCCGACGCTTGGCATTTTGAGCATGGTGATCTTAGGCTTGTGTGCTGCTGCTCGGCAATGGAAACCCATTTCATGAAGCTCCCAACGAACAGTTCTTGTTCTGACGTTGCTTCCAGAGGCAGTTTGGAACTTGTTAGTGAGTGTTGCAACCGAGGGAAGACGATTTTTACCTACTACACGCTTCAGCACTTGGCAATCCCGATTTGTGAGATGTGTGGCCTACCACTTTGCGGCTGAGCCACTGTTGCACTTCACAGTTCTAACAGAGCAGAAATTTGACGAACTGACTTGTTGGAAAGTTGGCATCCTATGACGGTGCCTTCTAAAAATCACTGAGCTCTTCAGTTTGTCTATGGAAATTTCATGGCTGCAACACTCACTACCAAGTTCCAAACTGCCTCAATTTTATATACCTGTCAGGAACGGGTGTGACTGAAATTGCCGAATCCACTCATTTGAAGGACTGTCCACATACTTTTGTATATATAGTGTATGTACCTCAATTGCCTCGTAACCCTGCTCATCAACTTTTTTTTTTTTTTCAACAACAAAAATGTTTCTTTGCATTGCTGGGAAGGGCACGTAAGTAAGCATTTCACTGTTAGTCTACACCTATTGTTTACGATGCATGTGACAAATAAACATTTATTTGATTTAAATTACAAAGTGAAATGAAGGAAGGCTGTACAGAATAAAAAATATTCAAAAACATACATCCTGTTTGCAATAATTAATACTGTTTGGGGCAAACACATCAATGAGTACCACTCTTCATATTTTCAAGAATGGTGGTGGCTGCATCATCATATATGTACAGTTGAAGTCGGAAGTTTACATACACTTAGGTTGGAGTCATTAAAACTCGTTTTTCAACCACTCCACAAATTTCTTGTTGACAAACTATAGTTTTGGCAAGTCGGTTAGGACATCTACTTTGTGCATGGCACAAGTCATTTTTCCAACAATTGTTTACAGACAATTCACTGTATCACAATTCCAGTGGGTCAGAAGTTTACATACACTAAGTTGACTGTGCCTTTAAACAGCTTGGAAAATTCCAGAAAATGATGTCATGGCGTTAGAAGCTTCTGATAGGCTAATTGCCATCATTTGAGTCAATTGGAGGTGTACCTGTGGATGTATTTCAAGGCGTACCTTCAAACGCAGTGCCTCTTTGCTTGACATCATGGGAAAATCAAAAGAAATCAGACAAGACCTCAGAAATAATTTGTAGACCTCCACAAGTCTGGTTCATCCTTGGGACCAACAATAGTACACAAGTATAAACACCATGGCACCACGCAGCTGTCATACCGCTCAGGAAGGAGACGCGTTCTGTCTCCTAGAGATGAACGTACTTTTGTGCAAAAAGTGCGAATCCATCCCAGAACAACAGCAAAGGACCTTGTGAATATGCTGGAAGAAACTGGTACAAAAGTATCTATATCCACAGTAAAACGAGTCCTATATCGACTTGATAGGCCGCTCAGCAAGGAAGACGCCACTACTCCAAAACCGCCAAAAAAAAGCCAGACTACGGTTTGCAACTGCACATGGGGACAAAGATCGTACTTTTTGGGGAAATGTCCTCTGGTCTGATGAAACAAAAATAGAACTGTTTGGCCATAATGACCATCGTTATGTTTGTAGGAAAAAGGGGGAGGTTTGCAAGCCGAAGAACACCATCCCAACCGTGAAGCACGGGGTGGCAGCATCATGTTGTGGGGGTGCTTTGCTGCAGGAGGGACTGGTGCACGTCACAAAGTAGATGGCATCATGAGGAAGGAAAATGAGGCATCAATCAGGAAGTTAAAGCTTGGTCGCAAATGGGTCTTCCAAATGGACAATGACCCCAAGCATACTTCCAAAGTTGTGGCAAAATTCACCCAACTTATTGTGGGAAGCTTGTGGAAGGCTACCCAAAACGTTTGACCCAAGTTAAACAATTTAAAGGCAATGCTACCAAATTCTAATTGAGTGTATGTAAACTTCTGACCCACTGGGAATGCGATGAAAGAAATAAAAGCTGAAATAAATCATTCTGTCTACTATTATTCTGACATTTCACATTTGTAAAATAAAGTGGTGATCCTAACTGACCTAATACAGGGAATTGTTAATAGGTTTAAATGTCAGGAATTATGAAAAACTGAGTTTAAATGTATTTGACTAAGGTGTATGTAAACTTCCAACTTCAACTCTATGCTTGTAATCGGCTATGACTAAGGAGTTGTTTTTGGGATAAAAATTATCGGAATAGAGCTTAGCACAGGCAAGATCCAAGAGAAAAACCTTCAGTCTGCTTTCCAACAGACACTGGGAGACATTCACCTTTCAGCAGGACAATAACCCTTAAACGCAAAGCCAAATCTACACTGTAGTTGAATACCAAGATGACATTGAATGTTCCTGAGTCGCCTAATTACAGTTTTGACTTAAATCGGCTTGAACGTCTATGGCAAGACTTGAAATTGGCTTTATAGCAATGATCAACAACCAACTTGACAGAGCTTGAATTTTTAATAATAATTGACAAATATTGTACAAACCAGGTGTGCAAAGCTCTTAGAGACTTCCCCAAAAAGACTACAGTTGTAATCACTACCAAAGGTGATTCTAACATTGACTCAAGGGGTTGAATACTTGTAAAGAAGATATATTAGTGTTTTTTGTTTAGACAAATGTAAAAAAAAAAAAAAAATCCTCTTTGACCTTATAGAATATTTTGTGTAGATCGTTGATAAGAAATTACAATTAAATAAAAAATTTTCTCCCACTTTGTAACACAACAAAATGTGGAAAAAGTCAAGAGGGTTGAAAACTTTCAGTGGTAACAAAAATCTGACATTGATTGATTTACCAAGATGAGTCCCCCATGCTTGTCTGAAAGCAGTCTCAATTAAAACGGTGCTGGAATTATCATCTAGTGGACCACACACGGCTATTGCTTTAAATGTAGTATAACGGTTGGATATGACATTGTGAGTTTCAGTATAAGCAACAATTTGGTACATGCCTTCAATTGCATTATCCTACTTTATTACAATATTTTCGTCATTCAGTTGATCATAACTACGTTTTTCTTCTCTCCTCGCTTTTCTACGACAATGGCTGTTTCCTCGGCTCCTCACTCTGCCCGCCTCCACCTTCTCAACACCAGTTTAAATCAATATACTGTTTTCTAGAAGTCTGGGGGGGATTTCGGGTTCGGGCTCATTGCATTTCGGTAATGTCGGACTGGGCCTGGGCTTTGGGTAATACTAGCCTCTAATTTTCACGTCTGATGAGCTCTGTCTATGAATTTGAGAGTGTTTACATTTCTCCTGCCCTATACCATAACTGTTTATCAAGAAAGAGGCGGGGTAAGGCTTTGTTGTTGTTTGAACTGCAGATTGCCCCGTTTAAAGTTTTATTTGACACAGTAACATAAAATACATATGTGGATGCATAAAGCATCTTAAATAGGGGTGGATAGTACAATATGACCCTGTTTACAATAATTTTTAGTATATCACAATAGTTTGACACGTGTGCTTGTGCGTGTGTTTGTATTTGTCCATGCGTGTGTATGTATAATGTTGAACCCGAGTAAGTGGACCTATCTCAGTCAACAGGAATAATCTCCCCCACCCCTCCACCCATGGTGTACAGTTAACTGAAAGTCTGAAACACAGCTCTGTTTCAGATGGGTCACATACTGTAGAAACTTCTTTATTAGCACCAACACACCTTTTAACCTTTTCACACGTACCAACAAACGAGTGTGATTATTCTACAATGGTCCCTGCAGCGTACACTCAAACCGGTGTGATTAGAACGCTTATTTAGAACTTTCAGTTTCGATTGACGCAACAGTCAGCATTTGAGCTGGCCACACTGTTTTTTTCACAGAAACATTTTGCACAAACACAGTCCTTACAAAGTTATGTCCTGAATGTGATCAGTTTATTTTTGGATGCAATGTTCAGACATTCACAAAAGTAGCTACAGCATACACAATCATCCAAACCGGAAAATGTAGGCTACATTAGTCCTAGCGCTAACTGAGGAAAGACATAACACAAGCGGTCATATTTAGAGAACTCTCGGCTGACAGAAACCACAATATGAATTAGCTAATAGCAATTACTATTTATAATTCATCACGTCACATTTGAGCTCAACATTGATCGAAATAATTGAGTAAAACACTTTCTAGAAATCAAAGTAATCCGACAATGGGTAGTTTGTGCGCGCCGCCATTTAAAAAAAAATTCGTCAACCAAAGATAAAAAGAGGAGACAAGATCAGTTTGGTCCGTTTGCAGTATGCATGTTGAAGGGGGTGTGGCATCTACGATCATTCACTTCACTTCCTGAAGTTTACTCGAAAGATAATTTAACCATTCCTTCACCTCATTATAACAACTTTGGTCTGACAGATGTTTACTTGACACCAAGAATGCATTGTATAATGTCAACAAACATGGCGCCACACACAAGCTTAGCTCATTATAATAAGTACAACAAAATTCACCAAAATAATTTTACACACATCATAGGTGTCCATTACAATCTATGCAATAATCGGAATGCATTATTTGTCACCAATACTTGAAAACATCTGAATAAAACTGTAAATACATTATGCTCCATAACGTTACATGACATACATACTTACAGTACCAGTCAAAAGTTGGGACACCTACTCATTCAAGGGTTTTTCTAAATGTTTAGTATTTTCTACATTGTAGAATAATAGTGAAGACATCAAAACTATGACATAACACATATGGAATCATGTGGTAACCCAAAAAGTGTTAAACAAATCAAAATATGTCAGCTTCACCTGGAATGCTTTTCCAACAGTCTTGAAGAAGTGCCCACATATGCTGAACACTTGTTGGCTGCTTTTCCTTCACTCTGCGGTCCAACTCATCCCTAACCATCTCAATTAGGTTGAGGTTGGGTGATTGTGGAGGCTAGGTCATCTGATGCAGCACTCCATCACTCTCCTTCTTGGTCAAATAGCCCTTACACAGCCTGGAGGTGTTTTGGGTCATTGTCCTGTTGAAAAACAAATGATAGTCCCACTAAGCGCAAACCAGATAGGATGGAGAATTGCCTTGAATTCTAAATAAATCACCGACAGTGTCACCAGCAAAGCACCCCCACACCATCGCACCTCCTCCATGCTTCATGGTGAGAAATTATGATGCAGAGATAATCCGTTCACCCACACCACGTCTCACAAAGACAAGGCGGTTGGAACCAAAAATCCCCAATTTGGACTCCAGACCAAAGGACAAATGTCCACTGGTCTAATGTCCATAACTCGTGTTTCTTGGCCCAAGCAAGTCTCTTCTTCTTATTGGTGTCCTTAAGTAGTGGTTTCTTTGCAGCAATTCAACCATGAAGGCCTGATTCACACAGTCTCCTCTGAACAGTTGATGTTGAGATGTGTCCATTACTTGAATTCTGTGAAGCATTTATTTGGGCTGCAATCTGAAGTGCAGTTAACTCTAATGAACTTATCATCTGCAGCGGAGGTAACTCTGGATTTTCCATTCCTGTGGCGGTCCTCATGAGAGCCAGTTTCATCATAGCGCTTGATGGTTTTTGTGACTGCACTTGAAGAAACTTTTAACTTCTTAGGGAGCAGCTCCCGAGGTGACGGTTTTGGAGAGTCTGGCGTGCCCAAAGTAAAATGCCTCCCACTTAGGCCCAGAAAATAGGATATGCACATAATTAGAACTATTGGATAGGAAACACTCTGAAGTTTCTAAGAGTGTTCAAATGTTGTCTGTGAGTAGAACAGAACGGATATGGCAGGCAAAAACCCGAGAAATTTTATAGTAAATAAACATTAAAGTGTTCCTAAGGATACATTATCAATGATGTTTGATTGTTCTTGGACAAGTGTATAGGTATAGGTTGAACGAGTTCTATTCACGGTTCAATGGGCGAGTGGACGCTGTATTTTCTGATCATAACGCACCAACCAAACTGAGATTTATGGATATAATAAATTACTTTTTCTAACAAAAGAACCATGGATTGTCTTTGTTGGACACTTGGGAAGCCCTCAGCAGAAGTTCTTCAAAAGGTAATTGATTTGTTTTCGCTGTGAAATGTGTTTTGTGTGAACCGCGATGGTTTATGAATTTATGCTAATGGAAAAATATTGGAGGTGCTACCCTCAAACAATCAAATGTAGTGCTTTCGCCGTAAAGCCTTTTTGAAATCTGACAACGCTGTGATATTGCCAAGAAGCAGAGCTTTTGATGACTATGCAACACTTGTATATTGATGAATGTTTAATAATTCAACTTTTGGATTTTGAATTTGGCGCCTTGCATTTCACCGGGTAGTGTCGGGAGCGCCCCACCACTCTGTAAGTAGTTAAAGTTCTTGAAATGTTCCGTATTGACATGTCTTAAAGTAACGATGGACTGTCCTTTCTCTTTGCTTATTTGAGCTGTTCTTGCCATAATATGGACTTCGTCTTTTACCTAATAGGGCTATTTTCTGTTTACCCCTTCTACCTTGTCACAACACAACTGATTGGGTCAAACGCATTAAGAAGGAAAGAAATTCCACAAATTAACTTTTAAAAGCCACACCTGTTAATTGAAATGCATTCCAGGTGACTACCTCATGAAGCTGGTTGAGAGAATGCCGAGTGTGCAAAGCTGTCATCAAGGCAAAGGGTGGCTACTTTGAAGAATTTGTTTAACACTTTTTTGGTTAGTACATGATTCCATATGTGTTATTTCATAGTTTTGATGTCTTCACTATTATTCTACAATGTAGAACATTCTACAAGTAAAGAAAAGCCCTGTAATGAGCAGGTGTTCTAAAACTTTTGACCGGTAGTGTACATACAGTGACTTTCGGAAATTATTCAGACCCCTTAACTTTTTTCACATTTTGTTACGTTACAGCCTTATTCTAACATTTATTAAAGTGTTTTCCCCCCCTCATTAATCTACACACAATACCCCATAATGGCAAAGCAAAAACAGTTATTTTTTTGTTTTCTTCAAAAACAGAAATATGACATTTACATAAGTATTCAGACTCTTTACTCAGTACTTTGTTGAAGCACCTTTGTCAGCGATTACAGCCTCCAGTCTTCTTGGGTATGACGCTACCAGCTTGGCACACCTGTATTTGGGGAGTTTCTCCCATTCATCTCTGCAGATCCTCTCAAGCTCTGTCAGGTTGGATGGGGAGCGACGCTGCACAACTATTTTCAAGTCTCTCCAGAGATGTTCTATCGGGTTAAAGTCTGGGCTCTGGCTGGGCCACTCAAGGAAATTCAGAGACTCGTCCTGAAACCACTCCTGCGTTGTCTTGGCTGTGTGCTTAGGGTCGTTTTCCTGTTGGAAGGTGAACCTCCATCCCAATCTGAGGTCCTGAGTGCTCTGAAGCAGGTTCTTTCTGTACTCTGTTCATCTTTCCCTCGATCCTGACAAGTCCCCCAGTCCCTACCGTTGAAAAACATCCCCACAGCATGATGCTGCCACCATCATGCTTCCCCTTAGGGATTGTGCCAGGTTTCCTCCAGACGTGAAACTTGGCATTCAGGCCAAAGAGTTCAATCTTGGTTTCATCAAAACAGAGAGTCCTTTAGGTGCCTTTTGGCAAACTCCAAGTGGGCTGTAATTTACTGAGGAGTGGCTTCCGTCTGGCCACTCTACCATAAAGGCCTGATTGGTGGAGTGCTGCAGAGATGGTTGTCCTTCTGGAAAGTTCTCCCATTTCCGCAGAGGACCTCTGGAGCTCTGTCAGAGTGACCATCGGGTTCTTGGTCACCTCCCTGACCAAGGCCCTTCTCCCCCAATTCCTCAGTTCGGCAGGCTCTAGGAAGAGTCTTGGTGGTTCCAAACTTCAGGTGGACTCATCTCAAGGATGATCAATGGAAACAGGATGCACCTGTGCTCAATTTAGAGTCTCATAGCAAAGGGTCTGAATACTTCTGTAAATAAGGTATCTGTTTTTTATTTGCAATACATTTGCAAAAATTTCTGGTGGTTTATGTCACTGTTCTGTTTGTGTTTTGCAGTGCGCCTATGCCCTACCTCATTGGAGTACATTCCAGCCTTATGGAGGTAAATTCCTAACCACAGACCAGTTTATAAACCCAACTCATAAGTGTGTTTGTGAATGCATGTCTGTTTGACTGCCTGCGTGTGTGTGTGTGTATGTGTGTTTGTGTGTGTGTATTTGTGTCTTTCTGACTGTGTGTGTCTGTGAATATGTGTGTGCAAGTGTCAAGCCTTCTCACCGTGTGTCTCTCTCCCTGCAGAAGGTGAGGGGGATGGCCCTGGATGATGTGGTAGTCCTCAACGTAGACAACAACACCATGGAAACACCCTTCGACGACCTCCAAAGCCTGCCTAACGACGTGGTGAGACACACACACTACATAGACGTGTGCATGCACACAGACACGCAGGGCCGTGCACAGACTTTCATATCTCAACGTTTTTTTTGTTTGTTGCATAGGGCTATTTATTTATGCCACAAAAAACTCACTCATTACAAATTTAATGAAAGCTACACTAAAACAAAACTATAAATGCAACAAGTCAAGTGTTGTTTTATGAGCTGTAATAAAAGATCTCGAAATGTTACACATGCATAAAACGCTTATTCCTCTCAAATTCTGTGCACAAATTTGTTTACATCCCTTTTAGTTAGTATTTCTCCTTTGCCAAGATAATCCATCCACCTGACAGGTGTGGCATGTCAAGAAGCTGATTAAACAGTATGATCATTACACAGGTGCACCTTGTGCTGGGGACAATAAAAGGCCACTCTATACTGTGCAGTTTTGTCACACAACACAATGCCAGATGTCTCAAGTTTTGAGGGAGCGTATAATTGACGTGTTGACTGCAGGAATGTCCACCAGAGATGTTGCCAGAGAATGTAATGTTAATTTCTTTACCATAAGTCGCCTCTAACGTCATTTTAGAGAATTTGGCAGTGCGTCTAACCGGCCTCATAACCGCAGACCACGTATAACCACGCCAGCCCAGGACCCCCACCTCCGGCTTCTTCACCTGCAGGATCGTCTGAAACGAGCCCACCCGGACTGCTGATGAAACTATGGGTTTGCACAACTGAAGGATTTCTGCACAATCTGTCAGATACCATTTCAGGAAAGCTACCTGTGTGCTTGTCATCCTCTCCAGGATCTTCACATAACTGCAGTTTGGCGTCGTAACCGACTTCAGTGGGCAAAGGCTCAACTTTGATGGCCACTGGCACACTGGAGAAGTGTGCTCTTCACGGATGAATCCCGGTTTCAAACGTACCGTGCAGATGGCAGACAGCATGGGCGAGCTGTTTTCTAATGTCAACGTTGTGAACATAAGTGCTCCATGTGGCGGTGGGGTTATGGTATGGGCAGGCATAAGCTACGGACAACGAACACAATTGCATTTTATCAATTGCAATTTGAATGTGACGAGATCCTGAGGCCCATTGTTTTGCCATTCATCTGCCGCCATCACCTCATGTTTAAGCAAGATAATGCACAGCCCCATGTCGACGTGTACGACAGCGTGTTCCAGTTCTCGACAATATCCAGCTACTTCGCACAGCCATTGAAGAGGAGTGGGACAACATTCCACAGGCCACAATCAAGAGCCTGATCAACTCTATGTGAAGGAGATGTCGCACTGCATAAGGCAAATGGTGGTCACACCACATACTGACTGGTTTTCTGATCCATACCCCTTCCTTTTTTTTAAGGTGTCTGTGACCAACAGATACATATCTGTATTCCTAGTCATGTGAAATCCATAAATTAGAGCCTTATGCATTGATGTCCTTATATGAACTGTAACTCATAATCTTTGAAATTGTTGCATGTTGCGTCTATATTTTTGTTCAGTGTAGTTATAGTGCCTCCTCCTCCATTTACATGATGATTGATGTAAGCAAGTTAGCAAGCTTAGTTTATTTTACTGATTGAGATTTATCTTCAATCATCGTTTCAGAATAATAACTTCATAATATAATGTTCATAATCTTCTAACTCATGATGGCTGGCTGGCTAGTGGCTTGTGTGTATAATTTAGTATATGGTGGTTAGCTAGAGTGTAGCAGCTGTGTTGCTGCTGCCCTGACACATGTGCAACTCCCGACTGAAGAAGGGATGGAGTTGGGTTGGAGGGTCATTGAAGCAGTGACTCTTCTCTATGTCTTTCTCTATGTCTCTCTGCTGCATGTATCAGCCAACCAGACTATTGATGAGAATGTAGGCTAAGTTTTATCAAGTGTTAATCAAATGTTATGCTACAGTGGCAGCACTGTTGATATTTAAACTAGGTATCTCACTACACATACTCGACCGGTGACCGCATCTGTTTTGGGCAGATAAACAGGCGCAACCAACAGAAGGGGTGGGTGTGGTGAACCTGACGATGTCAGACTTGTGGGAAGTGGGTTCAATGGCAAAAAATCGAATCAAAATAATATTGTTGGGGTAAATTATGCCACTACCCAAAGGGGCACTTTGGAGACTGGAAGGGGTGTGTAATCTGCACAGGTAGAAACATATCTGTGCACATGCCTGCAGACACGCACATACACATACATACCCACTTATCCAGCTCTACAGTTCCCGAACAGGATGAACAGGATGGTCTTGAAGAGTGGTTCCTTTCCAAGTTGAATTTGATTGCAGGAATTCTTGGGGCAGCCACCTAAGCGTTTTTTCGGTCCAAACTGTAAATAAAAAGAGAAAAAAGAATTAGAAATTAATTTCTGGGATTGAAAAACTCTTTCAGTGTAAACTTAAATGACTGAAACCAGATATAAAGTATGTAGAAAAGATAATGGACCTTTATGTATTTCAATAATATAATCTTTAACAACTAACAATCACTAAAATAAAAGCTAGACAGTCAATTGACAAGTCCAAAAACATTTAATTTAGCAGTATTGATTTTGTTATTATGTTTGAGAAAATGAGCACACCATTATCCATGGCACAATGAATAGATTTGTAGGAAATTAGCTTAAGAACAGCAAAAATGGCTCTCAGCTCCATGGAAAAATGTGTATAGAATTGCAGAAATTGATTTAAAAATGCAAAAATGTCTACATCGCCAAGATGGGGGGCCTCTAAAATGTTTTCTACAATATTTGCTGGGCCGACCACATCCATTATCATGCCCCCTGCCATACCCACCACCTAAGCTCTGTTTTGATCCAGAAAAAAACCTTAATTGTGTCACGACTTCCGCCGATGTCGGTCCCACTCCTTGTTCGGGCGGCGTTCAGCGGTCGACGTCACCGGTCTTCTAGCCATCGGCGATCCACTTTTCATTTTTCCATTTGTTTTGTCTTTGTTTTCTACACACCTGGTTTCAATTCACCAATTACATGTTCATTATTTAACCCTCTGTTTCCCCCATGTTTGTGTGCGTGTTTATTCATTGTTCAAGTTGGTATATTTACGGCTGGTTGATTGTTTGCCGGGTTCTGTGTTTTACGCCCGTTATGTTTGTGAGACCGGTATTGTTCCTGCACCTTGCATCGTTTTGTGTACTGGTGCTGTTGGATTATTAAATACCTTGTCCACACATCTCTGCTCTCCTGCGCCTGACTCACTGAACCAGTACACACGATTCTTGACACATTGGTTCAAAATCTAAGAGTACAGATAGGCTGTATGTGATTCCCATTTCAAATCCTTGCATATCTCAAGTCACACAGACTACTATCTCCTGCAGGCCAAATACAGTATATTATAAGCCAAAATATATAATATATATACAGTGGGGAAAAAAAGTATTTAGTCAGCCACCAATTGTGCAAGTTCTCTTACTTAAAAAGATGAGAGAGGCCTGTAATTTTCATCATAGGTACACTTCAACTATGACAGACAAAATGAAGAAAAAAAATCCAGAAAATCACATTGTAGGATTTTTTATGAATTTATTTGCAAATTATGGTGGAAAATAAGTATTTGGTCAATAACAAACGTTTATCTCAATACTTTGTTATATACCCTTTGTTGGCAATGACAGAGGTCAAACGTTTTCTGTAAGTCTTCACAAGGTTTTCACACACTGTTGCTGGTATTTTGGCCCATTCCTCCATGCAGATCTCCTCTAGAGCAGTGATGTTTTGGGGCTGTCGCTGGGCAACACAGACTTTCAACTCCCTCTAAAGATTTTCTATGGGGTTGAGATCTGGAGACTGGCTAGGCCACTCCAGGACCTTGAAATGCTTCTTACGAAGCCACTCCTTCGTTGCCCGGGCGGTGTGTTTGGGATTATTGTCATGCTGAAAGACCCAGCCACGTTTCATCTTCAATGCACTTGCTGATGGAAGGAGGTTTTCACTCAAAATCTCACGATACATGGCCCCATTCATTCTTTCCTTTACACGGATCAGTCGTCCTGGTCCCTTTGCAGAAAAACAGCCCCAAAGCATGATGTTTCCACCCCCATGCTTCACAGTAGGTATGGTGTTCTTTNGCATTTCAAGGTCCTGGAGTGGCCTAGCCAGTCTCCAGATCTCAACCCCATAGAAAATCTTTAGAGGGAGTTGAAAGTCTGTGTTGCCCAGCGACAGCCCCAAAACATCACTGCTCTAGAGGAGATCTGCATGGAGGAATGGGCCAAAATACCAGCAACAGTGTGTGAAAACCTTGTGAAGACTTACAGAAAACGTTTGACCTCTGTCATTGCCAACAAAGGGTATATAACAAAGTATTGAGATAAACGTTTGTTATTGACCAAATACTTATTTTCCACCATAATTTGCAAATAAATTCATAAAAAATCCTACAATGTGATTTTCTGGATTTTTTTTCTTCATTTTGTCTGTCATAGTTGAAGTGTACCTATGATGAAAATTACAGGCCTCTCTCATCTTTTTAAGTGAGAGAACTTGCACAATTGGTGGCTGACTAAATACTTTTTTTCCCCACTGTATATATAGTACCACTCAGAGGTTTGGACACCTACTCATTCCAGGGTTTTTCTTTATTTTTACTATTTTCTACATTGTAGAATAATAGTGAAGACATCAAAACTATGAAATAACACATATGGAGTCATGTACTAACCAAAAAAGTGTTAAACAAATCAAAATGTATTTTATATTTGTGATTCTTCAAAGTAGCCACCTTTTGCCTTGATGACAACTTTGCACACTCTTGGCATTCTCTCAACCAGCTTCATGAGGTAGTCACCTGGAAATGCTTTTCAATTAACCTCTTACAGCTAGGGGGCAGAATTCCTAGTTTCCGCCTGTCTGACGTGCCCAAAGTAAACGGGCTGTCACTCAGGCCCAGAAGCTAAGATATCCATATGATTAGTAGCTTTGGATAGACTCTGAAGTTTCCAAAACCGTTAAAATTATGTCTGTGGCTATAACAGAACTGATTTGGCAGGCGAAAACCCGAAGGAAATCCGACCAGAAAAAAAAAAAAATCTGCTCCCATGCTCTTATTTTGAAAAGCTATTGAAAAGCATTGAATCCATCCACCATTTTCCTATTCCTATGGCTTCCCCTCTACTATTGATGGCTTTGGGCTTGTATTTTGAAAAATGAATATGTTTTTTCACTTGGAGGAAAGAGTGCGCCGGAAGAAAAACAGTGTTTGGGCATAGTTGTTTCCGCGTGAAGTTTTATTGTTTATTAACATTTTAGACAACCTAAGGATTATATAGAGTCTTTGTTTGACAAAAATAGACTAAGTTTACCGGGAGCAATTTGGACTTTTCTGTCGTCGTTTTGACGGAGGTGTTTCCTGTGGATTTCTGAATTCAATGGCGCCGTCTAAACTGCATTTTCGGATATAAATATGTACTTTATCGAACAAAACGAACAGCGGTTTTGTAGCTGGGTCGCTCCTGGTTAAAAACATCAGAAGATCAGTGAGTTTTTATATCTTTAATTTGTGATTTTGTGTCACCAGTGCTGGTTGAAAAAGCTACTTTTGTGAAGGTGCTGACCTCAGATAATCAAATGTTTTGCTTTCGCCGTAAAGCCTTTTTGAAACCTGACAACAGATTTAGATTACCAAGACTCTAAGCTTTGTAACCATGTGCAACACTTGTATTTCCATGAATGTTAAATATTACGAATTCTTATTTTGAATTTGGCATGCTTTGTTTTTTTCCGAAAATGATCCCGCTCACGTGATCCGTGCGGCAAGAAGTTAACAAGTGTGCCTTGTTGAACATTTGTGGAATTCTTTATTCTTAATGCGTTTGAGCCAGTCAATTGTGTTGTGACAAGGTAGGGGTGGTAAACAGAAGATAGCCCTATTTGGTAAAATAATCCATATTATGGCAAGAACAGCTCAAATAAGCAAAGAGAAAGGACAGTCCATCATTACTTTAAGACATGAAGGTCAGTCAATACGGAACATTTCAAGAACTTTGAAAGTTTCTTCAAGTGCAGTCGCAAAAACCATCAAGCGCTATGATGAAACTGGCTCTCATGAGGACCGCCACAGGAAAGGAAGACCCAGAGTTACCTCTGCTACAGAGGATAAGTTAACTGCACCTCAGATTGCAGCCCAAATAAATGTGACCTGATCCAGGAAACTAGGCATATGTCGCATGTCACGACTTCACAGGAGAGCTGTTTGAACGTAACATTTTATTTTTGATCAAAATGCGTTTTTTGGGGCAGAAATGCCTTCTTTAACATGTGAACTTTCATGTGCCTTAATAACAAACTTGTATGCCATCTGTAAATACGAAGCCACAGAAAATGTGGCTACCTTCCCACTAGCCATGATTGGCTGAGATAATGAGTGGGCTGGACATGCCCAAAAAGGAGTTTGGATTGGTCTGCCATAGAAGCTCGTCTTTCTGTGGTAATCCTGTAGAACGCGGCTTTTTTTAACGTCTTCGGGCTAAGGGGCAGTGTTCGGAGGTTCGGAGAGTCTGGCGTGCCCAAAGTAAAATGCCTGGTACTCAGGCCCAGAAACTAGGATATGCACATAATTAGTAGTATTGGATAGAAACCACTGAAGTTTCTAAAACTGTTAAAATAATGTCTGTGAGTATAACAGAACTGATTTGGCAGGCGAAAACTGAGGAAAATCCATCCGGAAAATCTGAATCTGTCATGTCACACTGTTTTCAATTGGTATGCAATTCAAAGCAGGGTATTTTAGCTCCCAGATTGCAGTTCCTATGGCTTCCACTAGATGTCAAAAATCTTTAGAAAAGGTTTCAGGCTTTTATCTTGAATAACCAAGGAGTAAGAGATGTTCTTCCTGGGGTCTCATGATGTGTACTGTTATGGTTTGCGCGCGTAACAGTGAGTGCCCTCTTAGCTCTTTTTCTTCTCTATTCAACAGGCTATATTCCGTCTGAAATATTATCGTTTATATTCATTTTAGAGTATTTGAGTATTGTTTAGAAACGCTGTTTGACTTTTTTCGACGAACTTTACCGGTACTTTTGGGATATTGTTTGTCTGCATGGATGAACGCCTTTGAGCAGGTGGATTACTGAACAAAACGCGCCAACCAAACGGAGCTTTATGGATATAAAGAGGGACTTTATCGAACAAAAGGACCTTTTATTTTGTAGCTGGGACCCTTGGGATTGCCATCAGATGAAGATCTTCAAAGGTTAGCAGTTTATTTTATCTCAATTTTTTTGTTTGTGACACCTCTGCTGATTATGAAATTATGCTAATTGAATATGTGTGCGGGGCGCTGTCCTCAGACAATCAAATGTTCTGCTTTCGCCGTAAAGCCTTTTTGAAATCTGACAACGCTGTTAGTTTAACAAGATTCTAAGCTTTTGAATGGTGTGCAACATTTGTATTTTCATGAATGTTTAAAATGACTCTTTTTGTAATTTGAATTTGGCGCTCTGCATTTCATCGGATGTTGTCAAAATCGATCCCGTATTCGGGATTGTATCCATAACAGGTTAAATATATTGTGTAGTGGAGCTGCATAAGTGTGGCTCTCCACTTTCTGGAGGATCAAGTTTTGAAATCAGTGGAATTAGAGTATGATAGCTAAAAAGATGGAGGAAACACCTGTCTTCAAACTAAGGGCAACCGTGGCATGGCATTCCTGACAGGGAGACGTGTCCATGCACAATGATGTATACAGGTAAGATAGCTATTACGTGTTTTCTAATTTTGACAGAAAGTGATTTTTTTTCAAGCTAAAGTGTACTGTTAGCTAGCTAGCTGTGAGGTCAGAACTTTTAGCTAGCTAGCTAGCTAACGTTAGCCGTTTGCTATTCTAGTTTGAGCGCAGAATAACTGATGCATTTCTGAACGCTCAACACCCGTTGAATATGTCCAGTGTCAGTGAACGTCGGCAACAAAGCGTAATTCAATTGTTGCCAGCAGCACAGTTACAGTCACCAACGCTCAGGATAACATGAAAAAAAGCCTAACCAGCTCTGCTAGGGCGAGTAAAATGGTCAGAGTGGGGTGTTCCCTCATTATGTGTCTGGAAGTAGCTAGCCGATATTAGCCAATTATCTTGGGTGCTTGACTGTTGTTGTGAGGTCAGAACATTTGGATCAACCCTACTTATTGGCCAGAGCATCCAGTGTGCGCTCTGAACGCAAAACGCTCTGAATTTTCAAACGAACAATCTGACAACACAGTTGCAGTCACCAACGCTCTGGATAACATAACAGTCTAACCAGCTCTGCTAGGGCGAGTAATTTTCAGTGAGATGTTCTCTCTCTCAATGTCTGGAAGTAGCTGGCAACCCTTAAAGAGAGGTTTAAGAGGGTGTGAACAATGCTGAATGGGTGTAGACAAAGAAGGGCTTTCCAATAGTAGTACCAAAACGTTGAAAGACGTGAGTTTACAAGTTTATCAACTTTCAAAGCAGAATTACTTTCTCGGTGTGTCCTCAAATGCAGTGTATGATATACCATTTTGTAGCTACACCCATTCAGCTCTGAGTCTCTACTTGTATCCAATGTAAAAAACAGAAATTCAAATGTTGCTACATAAGACCGAATCCAGGTGGTGAGTCACAAATGCTTCACGGAGTTCAAGTAACAGACACATCTCAACATCAACTGTTCAGAAAAGACTGCATGTATCAGGCCTTCATGGTCAAATTGTTGCAAAGAAACCACTACTAAAGGACACCAATAAGAAAGAGAGACTTGCTTGGGCCAAGAAAACTGAGCAATGGACATTAGACTTGGTCTGATGAGTCTAAATGTGAGATTTTTGGTTCCAACCGCCGTGTTGTTGTGAGACGCAGAGTAGGTGAACGGATAATCTCTGCATGTGTGATTCCCACCATGAAGCATGGAGGAGGTGGTGTGGGGGTGCTTTGCTGGTGACACTGTCTGTGATTTATTTAGAATTCAAGGCACACTTGTCTACCACAGCATTCTGCAGAGATACAACATTGTAATCTGGTTTGCGCTTAATGGGACTATAATTTGTTTTTCAACAGGACAATGACCCAACACACCTCCAGGCTGTGTAAGGACTATTTGACCAAGAAGGAGAGTGATGGAGTGCTGCATCAGATGACCTGGCCTCCACAGTCACCCGACCTCAACCCAATTGAGATGGTTTGGGATGAGTTGGACCGCAGACTGAAGTAAAAGCAGCCAACAAGTTGCCAACATATGTGGGAACACCGTCAAGACTGTTGTAAAAGCATTCCAGGTGAAGCTGGTTGAAAGAATGCCAAGAGTGCGCAACGCTGTCATCAAGGCAAAGGATGGCTACTTTGAAGAATCTAAAATCAAAAATATATTTTGATTAACACTTTTTTGATTACTTCATGATTCCATCCATATGTGAAGATCAACATGACCTGCAACAGAGTCAGATTAGGATATAGGTCAAGGACTATATATATTTTTACTACTACTTTATGCTACTACTTTCACCGCTTTTAGTCTTGAAATCTTTGATTGTTTATTAGACAACCTTATTCAATCTGTTTTGCACATGGCCTCACGTGTGAATTCTTAAAGAGATGGGTGGGGCTAATGTTTAAGAGGGTGTGGACGATGCTGAATGGGTGTAGATGAAGAAGACCTCTCTAGTAGGTGTACCAAAACAAGGGCCATTATCTCAAAAGTGGACTTACATGTTTATCAACGTTCAAAGAAGAATAACTTTCCCATTGTTCCTCAACTGCAGTGTATGATGTAGCATTTTCTAGCTTTGAGTCTTTACTTTTAGACAATGTAAAGAACACAATTTCAAATGTTGCTGCATAGAACCGACTCCAGGTGGTGGTCACATTTTGTGTTATAGCCTGAATTCAAATGATAAAAAAATTAAATTCTCACCCATCTACATACAATACCCCGTATTGACAGTAAAACATGTTTTTAGAAATGTTTTCAAATTTATTGAAAATATCAAATTTACATAAGCATTTGCACTCCTTTGGTATGACACTCTGGTGCATCAAATTTCCTTTGATCATCCTTGAGATGTCACTACACCTTGATTTGAGTCCACCTGTGGCCAATTCCATTGTTTGGACACACCTGTCTATATAAGGTCCCACAGTTGGCAGTGCATGTCAGAGTGGAAACTATACCATGAAGTCCAAGGAACTGTCCGTAGATCTCCGAGAATTGTGATGAAGCATATATCTTGGGAAGAGTCTAATACAATTCTAGAGTGTTGAAAGTATCCAAGAGCACAGTGGTCTACATCATTGGGAAACAAAAAATATGGAACTTCCCAGACTAGAGCTGGCTGTACGACCAAACTGAGCAACCTGGCAAGAAGGACTTTGGTCAGGGAGGTGACCAAGAACCCAATGACAACTCTGACCGAACTACAGAGTTCATTCGCTGAGATGGCCGTCATTGAAAATAAGAATTTGTTCTTAAGTGACTTGCCTAGGAAAATAAAGGTAAAATTAAATGGAAGAACCTGCCAGAACTACAACAGTCTCTACAGCACTTCACCAATCTGGGCTTTATGGGAGAGTGGCTAGACGGAAGCCACTCCTGAGGAAAAGGCACATGAAAGACTCTGAGAGCATAAGGCAAAGGAGTCTGTGGACTGATGAGACAATGATTTAACTCTTTGGCCTAAATGCAAAACGCTATGTCTGGAGAAAAAATGCACAGCTCATCACCCGTTTAACACCATCCCTACCATGAAGCATGTTGGTGGCAGCATCATGCTATGGGAATTATTTTCAGTGGCAGGGATCTGGGAGACTGGTAAGGATAGAGGGAACAAAGAATGGAGCCAAATACAGGCAAATCCTTGATGAAAACCTGCTTGAGAGTGCAAACAACCTTAGACTGGGGTGAAGATTTACGCAGGACAATGACCCCAAGCATACTGCCAAAGAAACGCTGGAATGGCTTCAGAACATGAGTAATGTGAAAGTAATTTGAGTTGCCCAATCAAAATACCAGACTCGAATCCTGTTGAAAATATGTGGAAAGGCTTGAAGACTGCTGTTCCCCACCACTCCCCGTCTAACTAAGCAGAGCTTGAGAAAATCTGCAAGGAAGAATAGAAGAAAGTTCCCTGAGCAAGGCAGTTAACCCACTGTTCCCCGAGTGCCGAAGACGTGGATGTTGATTAAGGCAGCCAGTTCAACTGACTAGATATCCCCCTTTCCCTAACATTAACACTATTTCTTGAAGTATTTGTAGGTACTTTTTAAGTAAATACCTGACGTCATCTTGTGCAATACTTAAGGAGATAAAGCAGATTGCGTTCTTCATTTCACCTGTCACATTATTTTACATTATGAAGTAGTCCCCGGTAACTTCTGGACAAGTCAGATTTGCAGCCACGGCCTATATTATTTGTGTTTGTTTGATATTGGCATCTAAAATGTTATTGTGTTCTTATCTTTGCGTAACAAGTGGGTGAAATATATTCATGAACTGTCATTGGAACGAAGAGTGCCACAGAACGGCTGGCTGCTTTGAAGTGTCCACATGCTTACATGACTCCATGGATGTGTGTACAGTATGTGTGTGAACTTACCCGGGCTGACTCCATGACTCAGCCAGATGATACATGTGTCACATATTAGCCTAACATAGCAGGCATAGAAAGAAGCCTGAGCGGAGTCCCTAACTTCCGTTTTTCAGGGGAAACTAGGTGTATGTCTCATGTAACTTGAAAATACTGAATCCCTGAAAACCAGAAACATCCACTTTATGCCAACACTGCTAAGGGTGGTCACGTATTACAATCTTATTCATTATGAACTAAACAGCAGAACTGATCCTAGATCAGCGCTCCTACGTTTTGTGGATACAGGCCCAGTTCTTATACTGTTTAAAGGGGACAGTTCCTACAGTATTACTGATTTGAAGGGGGACAGTACCTATAGTGTTAGTGTTTAAAGGTTGATTCAGCACATATTAAGCATATCTCTGGCAGTATCACTGGGGAACATCAGAGGCCACCTTACCCCAGCCTCTGCTCCTAGAAACGGCGTAAAATTTTTAAAGACTTCCGTCCTATCATTACACACTCACCACATCCTCTTATTCCCGTCTCTGTTCTTTTTTGTTTTTGTCACTTTTTTTTTTTTCATTTAACGTAAGGCTGTAATTCTGGATTTTTGGGGGGTTTTCATTTGTCTTTTAATGTGTTTTGAGAAAGGGGAGAGAGAGAGAGAGAGAGAGAGTGTGAGAGAGAGAGAGTGTGTGTGTTCTGGACAGGTAGAGGAAGTATTAAGGAAGCATTAGGAGGAAGTGGGGCTGCTGGTGGTAGTGAAATGGAGGAAGCATCAGATCAAAGAAATGTGCAATAACTCAAAATACAATAGAATCAAGTTCCTGATAAGCGGCTGATTAGTTGCAGCCTACCATACCAGCCCGGGTGTGTTGGGCTAGAACAAAAGCCTGCACACCCAGGCAGGAGCTCTCCAGGATGGGAGTTGGGCACCCCTGGTGTTGACGAAGTGACGAAGGAAGAGTACTTGTTAAAAGGGGTCTTCATTGCGAGACTATTGAATTGTGTTCCCCAGGCTCTGTCTTTGGCCCGTTACTCTATCCTTATACACTCAGTATGACAGTTTTATATTGTGCATGATGTTACCCCTGATTGCGGACACTGAAAGTCGTTCTACCTGGACACACTGATTGACTTGAGCATTCACATTAGGATGGGATATACTTTAATGTCCCAGAGGGGACTTTGGTTTTAGACACACAGTACTGCTGTATACAAAATAAACACTGTACATTGAGCTTACATGTTGACATTTCAAAACCACTCTTTTCCATTTCCTCAAGATAAAAGTACTCATGCAAACAAATGAGGGAGGAAATGACAACAACAATTAATTTGCATGTCTTATCTGTCTTGCCTCCGCTGTGGTAGAGAACAAACCCAGGTCATGGCGAATGCCACTAAAAAGCTGTATTCTTTCATACGGTTATTTTTCCCGTCGCAAGTTTTTTGTTTTTGGAGGGAGGCAAAACTTTTGCTAACAAGGTAACCAAGCGTCTTTAATAACTGGGGGAGCTCGCTGCAGTAGAGAAGCGACAGGAGAAGAGGGAAAGAGAAAGGATTACTTCAGCCCCCGCACACTTGCTCCCGGCTAGAGCATTAGCCTAAACGTCCATCTCATGGAGTGTATTCATGTAGAATAACGCTGTTGTTGACTCGCAGGGCCGTTTTTTCAGCGGCGCTGTGCGTATGGATGCAAGAGAGGGAGAAGGGAGAGAGGGGGGCCTGGGGAACGGTGGGGCTGATTTTAAAACAGCGGGGTCAGGATTAGATGCTACTAGAGGGGATGAGAGACCTAGGGGCAAGAGAGACAATCTCTGGGGGAAAAGGGGAATGAAGGGAGGAAAGAGCGTTGAGATGTTGGTAGGAAAGGAGAAGGGACTGGGGTATTGGGAAAGTAATGGATGAGTGAATGGAGAGAGGGATAGATAAAGACACTGGTAAGGTGAAAGGGATGGATGGATGATGGGAGAAGGTATTAAGGTAGGGTGAAAGAGATTGATGGAGGGAGCCAAAGAGAAGGGGTTGGGGTTTGGATGGATTGAAATATCACCTGTAAATGCACCTATGACTATGTAGGTGGCTCTTGTGAAAATGTTACACGTTGCTTATCACTCAATCACACAGTCCTTATGTAGACATCATAAACAATAGTAAGGTGTAACTGTTTGTTGATGTTTGTTTTCCCCAGGTGTCCTCCTTAAAGAACCGCCTAAAGAAGGTTTCCACAACGACAGGAGACGGCGTGGCTCGAGCCTTTCTCAGAACACAGGCCGCTCTCTTCGGCAGCTACAGGAACGCACTGCAGATTGAACCGGTGAGCCATACTGAGGGAGAACAAGAGAGAGAGAGGGAAGAGGGGAAGGAGGGAGGGAAGGTTTACAGTTAGGAGTGAGAGTGAGAATATGAGAGACAGAGAAATAGACAGTTAGTCTTTGTAGCAGTGCTATAGAATGGTTACAGTGAGGCTTGAGAAAGAAAGACAGAGGGAGAGAGAGACACACACTCACACAGAGAGAAGAGTGACGTGTGTGTGTACTGTATGTATGTGTGAGTGTGTGTGTGTGTGTGTGTGTCTGCCCACACGCTTGTGCACATGCACGCTTCTGTCACTGGATAATAGCATTAGTCATGCAGATCCCCGTGACCCCCAGTGTAAAGGGAGGGAGATGCCCCACAGGATAGTCCCCTTACGTGGGGTAGCAGTCCCCCCACCAGGGGAGACCGAGAGGGGACACACGTCCTAACAATGGCACAGCTTGTACCCCCGCACTACATATGGGGAAGCCGGCGTCTTCCTTCCACCTCCAAGCTGTCACTGCCCTGTGGCTAACCCTCACCCCTAAACTCTAAACCCCTAACCTGCACTCTCTCTGAACCAAGGACCCGTCTGCCTAGGAGACACTAGGGATTCCAAAGACTTTCCTGTGTGTGTTGTGTGCAATGATGTGTCCCAGACCTTTCTGTATGTGCTGTGGTCCATTCTGTGTCCGTGTGTGTGTGTGTGTTACCAATCAAGTACATAAAACGATGGTGTAATTCTAGTCAGAACCCAAAATGAATCAAAGAAATGAACCGCCACCTTGATATTGCTACGGCTTTCATTTTTATAGTGTCTAATGGGATAAAATATTCAAGACCCTATCTTGGGAACTTTCTTACTTTCTTCCCATCTGTCTTGCTCTCTCTCTCTCTCAGATCCCTGTATTTCTCTATCTCTCTCTCTCTTTCTCTGTGAGTCTCGTGTCCATCTCTCTCTCTCTCTCTCTCTCTCTCTCTCTCTCTCTCTCTCTCAGCACTTGTTGTCATTAAGTCTGAACTGCAGAACCAGTTTGATCCAGAGGGAATGTGATGTACAGCAGTGTGGATGTGTGTGTTAGGGTTGGGTAATGTAAACCGTTGTCCTATCATGATTATGTACTCATAAAATATTGTGATTTACGATTGGATCGCCTCCTATTGGCCAACCCTCCCGCCCCCCCAAAAAAACTATGCAAATCACATGCGACAACTGGACGAAGTGCAGGAAAATATTTTCTAATATTCCTTCCTGGTGGAGCTTCAGTATGAAACACGTTTGTTTGTGGGTCAATATCACTAAAAGTGTTATTTTTTTGTCCTCAATATAAATCATTAAACATTGTATATAAAAAATATACACTGGATAAAATGTCTAAAGGATTCTTATGTGTGTATGCCTTCATGATAATAGAAGCATAATGACTTAGACTTCAAAGTACATTTTATACCTTTTAGACTATTTTATTTCAGTGGAAGGAGGCAATTTTTCAATGTCCCAAGTACTGTTCAATCAACTTCAACGAGAACAATTAGGAATGAAATTATACATAAAAAAAAATATTTACACATTTTCAAATTTTCTTCATTAAATGTTATCTTATATATAGTCTTTTTATGTTAAATGTTGAACTTTTTATAAGAATATTGACTATTTTCTGTACGTCCTCAGTCGTTGTCCACCCTGTTACATTGTGGTTACTGGCACTTTAAGAAAATATATATTTTCTACAATGACATCACAAATGATGACATCACAAGGAAATTATGTCACTTCCTTGTGGGAAAACAACTGTGGTGAGCCTGGTGAGTATCTAGATTTCATACTATTACATTTTCATCATTATATGTTGGTGATGTGATGTGGGAAAGCATAACATGTCCACCCTGTTAAGCAAAAATACAAAAGACGTTAATCGAATTTCATAATTTCAAAACAACTGTTATTGTTCACCCTGTTATCCATGAACACCTAACAGGGAGGACATGCACTCAACAGGGTGGACAAATGGATACCTTGCAGTAATGTGTTGCAAAATATGTGTTTTTGTTCATAAATTGTATTACATAATTACAGGATATATAGCATGTATAGTATTTTAAGAATAAATACATATAAATTGAGTCAGGTCTTTCTGAAGGAATGGCACCTCCTCTTAGTGCAGCTGATAGACAGCGGCAATACAGAGAACGACGTAATGCTGACCCAGAAAGAAGGAGAGAGTATCTAGAGAAAGAGAGGGAGAAATGGAGGAAAGATAAAGAGACAGGGAAGAAGGCAATAGCTGAACTCAGTGACAGAGTGCAGCGTGCAGAAAGGAAGAAATTGAGAGATTCAATCAATCAATCATCAGCTGATGTCACAGAGTGCTGTACAGAAACCCAGCCTAAAACCCCAAACAGCAAGCAATGCAGGTGTAAAAGCACGGTGGTTAGAAAAAACTCCCTAGAAAGGCCAGAACCTAGAAAGAAACCTAGAGAGGAACCAGGCTGTGAGGGGTGGCCAGTCCTCTTCTGGCTGTGCCGGGTAAAGATTATAACAGAACATGGCCAAGATTTTAAAATGTTCATAGATGACCAGCAGGGCCAAATAATAATAATCACAGTGGTTGTCGAGGGTGCAACAGGTCAGCACCTCAGGAGTAAATGTCAGTTGGCTTTTCATAGCCGATCATTCAGAGTATCTCTACCGCTCCTGCTGTCTCTAGAGAGTTGAAAACAGCAGGTCTGGGACAGGTAGCATGTCTGGTGAACAGGTCAGGGTTCCATAGCCGCAGGCAGAACAGTTGAAACTGGAGCAGCAGCACGGCCAGGTGGACTGGGGACAGCAAGGAGTTATCAGGCCAAGGTAGTCCTGAGGAATGGTCCTAAGGCTCAGGTCCTCCGAGAGAGAGAAAGAAAGAGAGTGAAAAAGAGAGAGAGAATTAGACAGAGTATACTTAAATTCACACAGGACACCGGATAAGAGAGGAGCAATACTCCAGATACAACAGACTGACCCTAGCCCCCCGACACATAAACTACTGCAGCATAAATACTGAAGGCTGAGACAGGAGGGGTCGGGAGACACTGTGGCCCCGTCCGACGATACCCCTGGACAGGGCAAAACAGGCAGGATATAACCCCACAAATGGAGCTCTATAGGAGAAAGCCCTGCCTCCAGCTGTTTGCTAAGAAATTCTAGGGACAGTAAGGAGGCCTGCGTCTTGTGACTGTAGCGTACGTGTAGGTCTGTACGGCAGGACCAAATCGGAAAGATAGGTAGGAGCAAGCCCATGTAATGCTTTGTAGGTTAGCAGTAAAACCTTTAAATCAGCCCTTGCCAAAAAGGATACTCAAAAAGGATACTCTGAGCCAGGGCCAAGGCTAGTGCGTTGCTCCAGTCCCAAACGCCCACTTCAACTCCTGAAAATCAGCCTGGGCCTTCGAGGTTAGAATATGCTTAAAATAAGGCATTTAAGATTATTTGTTTCTAAACTTTCTACTAACTCTAACCGTAATCCTGAACCATAACCCATAACCCTAATCCCGATCTACTAACCCTTATCCTTAACTTTATCTCTGACTCTACCCCCTAGAATCCTAACCATGCATTTAATGTTTTAGGCAACGGGAACGCATTAGAAAAAAAAACACACAGAAGACTCCAAAAAGAGAGAGAGCATTTAAAATCAGAAGAGGCAAAGGAGAGGAAAAAAAAGACAAAATACAGGAAGAGGTATGCAAGGATTAGGGGAAAACAGGCATCTGTATCGCCTCGTTCAACAGTCAAAGCATTACTGAAACGTCAGAATGTGACATCACCTATTAAGAGGACTCTTCTCTTTCACACATCTCTCATTAAAGATATCAAAACAAAATACAGAAATGCAAGGAAACAGAAGAACAAGCAAATCATTGCGAAAGTGACCTCTGTGAATATACTGAAGAAGTATAAACTCCAGAAGTATGCCCAGACGGTGTTGGACTTTTCAAATAATGAGAGCAAAGTTGGAAGGGGACCTTTGCTTTTTTTTACGAGGAAGGGAAGCAGAACAGAAACAGAAATAAAAAGGAAAGTGAAGTGAAGGATTTCTTTCTCAGTGATGATGTAAGTCGTATAACGACCGGCCGCAAACAAACCATCACACGACTAAAGAACAGAATGCAGAAGAGGCTTCTGACTCACACAATGAAAATTCTGCACAGGAAATTCCTGTTTGAGGAACTAGGTCAGTTGTCCTAAACCTCCTTCTGCCGCCTCAGGCCATTTTGGGTTGTTACACCCAATGACACTGATCGTGAAATTTGTCAGTGCTAAACCCATGAGAATTTACAGTTCATGGCAAATTCTCTTCACAGCCTTGGGCTTTTGTCTACCAAAACCCTTGAGGACATGGTCGACTCAAGTATGTGTGACCCGAAATTGAAGCTATGTGCTTATGGTGAATGTAAGGATTGCTTCCTCACCACTCATCCAACTGTGAAACCTCCTGGGAATGTAGAAGTTCATTTTTATTGTACAGTAGCTCACCTCAGATGCCTGCCTTAGATGCCATTAAAGTAACGATGAAGCTTTTATCTGATTATGAGGGGGTCCCTGGTGAATTTGCTATCACAGAAGGGGTCCCGGCCCCAAAATGTTTGAGAACCCCTGGTATAGTTCCTCTCCTGCGGTCTGTTGACTTACACAGTACTGCCATCTAGAGGTTAAAATAGGTTTTCACGCTCTACCACTAAATAAAGGACACTATCTATATTGCATTTACTGTAGTTTTGTTTCCAATTCATCTTATTTGATCAAAAGTTGGGGTTGATGGCAGAATGGATATGGGGGGTGACATCTGCCCTCCTCTTTCTGTTTACCTGTCCTTGTTCTGTTTATCTTATTTTGTATTGTTTATTTTTTACCTATAACTCTGGGTCTTTTTCTGTCTGTCTGCTCTTTTATGTTTATATAATAATTGCATACTTTTCTACAAAGTACTTATACACCTTTCTTGTGTGTGTTCAACAATTTGGGCTCCCGAGTGGCGCAGCGGTCTAAGGCACTGCATCTCAGTGCTAGAGGTATCATTACAGACCCTGGTTCGATTCCAGGCTGTATCACAACCAGCCATGATTGGGAGTCCCATAGAGTGGTGCACAATTGGCCCAGCATAGTCCGGATTAAGGTTTGGCCGGGGTAGGCCGTCATTGTAAATAAGAATTTGTTCTTAACTGACTTGCCTAGTTAAATATAGGTAAAACAATTATAATATTTGAGCAAGATATCTCATGATATGTCAAACACACACTTTAGTAATGGTCATTGTAAAAATACATTGAATGGCAAACCATATACAGGATGCCACCAGATCTACTTCCTGCTGATTGTTCCATGTTTTGTGTACCTCCAGGGAGAGCCAATCACGTTCAGTGAGGAGGTCTTCGTGACCCACCGCTCCAGTGCCATGAGACAGTTCCTGCAGAACGCCATCCAGCTGCAGCTCTTCAAACAGGTACACATACACACACGATAACAGGTACACACACACACACACACACAGAATAAGTGTGATGCAATATATTAAGTACATCACATTTGCCTACATGAATCAATAAAAGAAACATTCCATGTATAACTGGGATAAACCTTTCTCCCACTCTGTAGTTCATCGATGGCCGCTTGGACCTTCTGAATGCCAGTGAGGGCTTCAGGGATATTTTCGAGGATGAGATCAACATGGGAGAGTATGCAGGTGTGTTCAGCACACATTGAATACAACCATATAAAACATTTCTACTAGGTAATTTCACTTGGTCTCAAAGCACTTTACTTAATCTTTGGGGAATGGCAGACGTTTGGTGTGCCACCATGCACGCTTACCACAAACCACGGTCGTGTTCAATAGGCAAGAAACTGTAGTCAGCGTCTTGAAACTGAGGTAGGTTTACTACCTGAACTGGTCCAACAAGAATGCTCATTGATGTTCTCTGTTTTGAAATTACTCATTTTTCAAGCCTACTGACCACAAACCAGTTATTGCAGTGGGGGTGTCAATGGCCCTAATTCTAACCCATGTGCCATGACTAACCTATATAGAATGCCCACTGTGTTAAGGCATTGACCTTTCACCACTGGAGGTTGGTGGCACCTTAATTGGGGAGGACAGGCTTGTGGCAATGGCTGGAGCGGAATAAGTGTAATGTATCAAATACATCAAACACATGGTTTCCATGTGTTTGATGCGATTCCATTTGCTCCGTTACGGACATTATTTTGAGCTGTTCTCCCCTCATGAGCCTCCTGTGCCTTTCACCCATGTGACCTCACCTCTGTATTAACTCCACAGGCAGCGACAAGAACTACCACCAGTGGCTGTTCACTGTCAAGGTAGGTCTTCAAAGACAAGTGCTGCATTTTAACCGATCTTTCATGCTGTTGAAATTATACATGTTTTTTTATCACATTCATGCTAATAGTTCAAACCTGTTGTATTTTCATCAAACAACCCGTCTCCCTATGAAACAACTTATTTTTGGTTGTGCTCTCTGGGCTACCACTGTTGTTAGTGTACAACTGTTAGCCGTGCCGCTAACAATGGTTTTGTCTCCAACAGAAAGGGGGCGGAGCTATCTTCAACACAGTGAGGACCAAGGCTAACCCTGCCATGAAAACGGTCTATAAGTTTGTAAGTGTCCTCCTATCACGACTATTACACCATGACACTCCCAAAATATTTCACTATTGTTCACTTAGTCTCATATTGATGCGACTTTAAAGGTAGACTCTGCGAGATGACTCCCTACATCAACGACAACAGAAACAAAATCTGTTTAGTAAACCCTTCTGTGTTTTTCCTCCAAAGGCTAAAGATCATGCCAGGATGGGGATAAAGGAAGTCAAGAGCCGGCTAAAACAAAAGGTACGTAGTGTTCAGTGTTTGGGTTCTGTTAAATTTGATCGACATAAAATTGAAATTTGTCTTTGGCCCAAATCACAGGCTGAATAATAACTTTACAGGACACAACTGTAACACACAAACACATATGCACAAGCAGACACTCATGCAAACACGCAGACACACGCTGCCACTCAATGGGCGAAGTGTTCACCTCTCAAACGAACCCTCTGTTGACCTCTCAACCTGACCCTCTTTACTCCTGCCGCAATTCTGCTCCTTCAAATCTCTCACTCTTTTTTTTCTCTCCTTTTAACGCTCACTCACTCCAGTACGCACTCACTCACTCTCTTTTCACTCGCTCGCTCGCTCGCTCACTCACTCAAACTCTTTTTCCATATCTGGCCCTATTCTGTTCCTTAAATCCACTTTATTTGTCCTATTTTTACCCTCCTTTGGCCGTCCACTTCCCCCGTACCCCTCACCTATGCCCCCCTAGCACTAATCCCCCCTCCACTATAGCCCTGTAGGGCCTCCTCCCTCGACCTCCCCCTTTACCTCCACAGAGACCATCACCACCACTACCCCCTCTGGCCATGCTAACCTCCTCCGTCTTCTTGTTCCCCTCTCCAGGAGCTGGCAGAGAATGGCTACTCCTCGACAGCAGACACAGGCGGCACAGGAGGGGGTACCGGGGAGGAAGGCACCGCGGCCGGGTTGCCCCCCTCCGCCGACAGGAAGGACAGTGCCCGCACCTGGGATGAACGGCAGCCCATCACAGCGCACTTTGGACAGGTGACCCGAGAGGGACAAGATGGAGGGAAGGAAGGGGGGGGATGAGTTTCTGAGGTCTCTGAGGTTGTGATGGGGGGTGTCCTCCTTATGCTACTGTGCTGTCTGTTCTATCATTCCCTCACTGTCACTATCACTCTGTCATTGTCATTCCGTCTCTATCATTCCATCTCTTCTGTTGCACTCATTCCTTGTCATTTGTCATCTTGTTTCACACGCTTTGTCGTGCATGTCTCGGAGTCTCCACTCCGCTCTTATCCGTCATTGTTCCTTTTCTTCCTTTGTTCCTGCTTTTCATCTCTGCCTTGCACATGTCTTTGTTCAGGTTTTCTAGTATGAAATCTCATGGACATTTCTAAAAGTAATAATAATAACATTGGTTCTCAGTTACACCACTCCACTAATTAGTGTCTAGCAACCCTAAGCTGGAGTGAAATAAAGCGTAATACTATACAGTCAACCTCCAAAACATAAAGTACTATTAAAGCTATAGAAAAGGAGAGAGAAAAAATACTTGTTTAAGAGAGGGGGTGAGAGATGGGGGGAAGAGAGAGCAGGGGGATAAAGGTGGTACAGAGAGAGAGATGGGAGAGAGAGAGAAAAGTGGTAGAGAAGAGAAATGGGAGAGGTAGAGAGAGAGAAGAGAGATGGGAGGGAGAGCGATGGGAGAGAGAGATGGGAGACAATGTCTTTCAGGTGTTGCTCCCAGCACCATCCATCCATCCATCTCTCATTCCTCTCATTAGAACACTGAATTATTAGGACACACACACGTCCTCTCTCTCTCTTACACACATACACACACCACACACATGCATACACATCAGGACAACGTTCTGGAAAGACGTTGTGATCAGCAATGGGGATACCGTGTCAATTACCTGATACTTTGTAAGAGGAAGGCCTAGCTACAACTGTTGTCATGAAGGAAGATATTGTGGTGGCTCTTGTGTTTGCATATGGTGTGCAGTTGATGTTGTGGTGTCTATGTGTGTGCATCTTTGTGTTTGTGTACATCATCATGTCCTTCCATTGCTATGTGTGTGTGACCCTTGGGTGTCTCTGGTGCAGCCCCTCCGAGCCCCTCCCCCTCGACCCCATCCTCCCAGGCTCCAGCGCGGCAACTCGCAGCCCGTGAGTACCTCCCCCCTCTACCTCTCGTCTCTGGCCTTGACACCTGAAGTTTGTGGTTAGGAGTGTGTGTGTGCGTGTAAGCTCACCGACTGGCATACTGTCTGACTATGCGCTGTGGATCTGTCCCATCTTTCAGACTGTTCTCTCAGACATACAGGATGACCTTTGTCTTAACATTACATTGACTGGCGAGACTAATCCAAACGCATTCGTTAACCTGAAATTTTCTTCTGTTTGAGTGTGTGTGTAGTACCTCCTTTGAGTGTGTGGGTGCGTGTCCACGTATGTTTATACCTGTGCGTGCACCTGTGTTACTGCATGTGATGGGTTTGCCGTGTCCACCAACCACTGGCACACAGCTTTTTTCACAGTTACTAAACCTCACAGCTGCTGGACGGGGATATTGAAAATGTAACCAGGGTTGATTGACTGATACTACTTTATTAACAGAAACGAAGGAATTCGTAAGACTTTTTCTTGCACAATACATGTTCAGCGGACCCACGTATCATATGGGATGCCTTTTAATGTGCGTTTAGAGGCCATTCGATTACATTTTCATCCCAAAAACAAAAACTGTTTCGGTCAACAGAGAATAGACTTACAACAGAAATAGAAAATCGAATATTACACATCAATGGAGTTGATGAACGTACTACAGAAGCACTGAATAATCTACACGCAAAACAAAATGAGTTTGAGGAACTTATTTATGAAAGAATGGGTTTCATACTCAGCAAATTGGATTGATAACAGCAAAGTTTTTCCTAAACCTTCAATATAGAAATGCAACCAAATATAACCTACAAATTTTTTTTACAAGCAATGGAGAAATCCTTTTCTCACCAAAGGAGATTTTGAAAGAGGAAGTAAGATATTTTAACAAGTTCCTCCAACCTCACTTGACGATGAATTTTGTGATATCCATCTCCCCCAAAATCATGTTAAACTATACTGAACAAAAATATAAATGCGACATGCAACAATTTCGAGGATTTTACTGAATTACAGTTCATATAAGGAAATTTGTCAATTGAAATACATTCACCTGTGTTATGATCTATGGATTTCACATGACTGGGAATACAGATATGCATCTGTTGGTCACAGATACCTTAAAAAAGACCAGTCAGTATCTGGTGTGACCCACATTTGCCTCATGCAGCGTGACACATCTCCTTCGCATAGAGTTGATCAGGCTGTTGATTGTGGCCTGTGGAATGTTGTCTCACTCCTCTTCAATGGCTGTGCAAAGTTGCTGGATTTTGGTGGGAACTGGGAAACGCTGTCGTACACATCGATCCAGAGCATCCCAAACATGCTCAATGAGTGACATGTCTGGTGAGGATGCAGTCCATGGACGAATTGAGACATCAGCTTCCAAGAATTGTGTACAGATCCTTGTGACATGCATTATCATGCTGAAACATGAGGTGATGGCGGCAGGATCTCGTCACGTTATCTCTGTGCATTCAAGTTGCCATTGATAAAATGCAATTGTGTTTGTTGTCCGTAGCTTATGCCTGCCCATACCATAATGCCACCGCCACCATGGGGCATGCTGTTCACAATGTTGACATCAGAAGACAGCTCGCCCACACAATGCCATACACGTGGTCTGCGGTTGTGAGGCCGGTTGGATGTACTGCCAAATTCTTTAAAACAACGTTGGAGGCGGCTTATGGTAAGAGCTCTGGTGGACATTACTGCAGTCCGCATGCCAATTGCACGCTCCCTCAAAACTTGAGACATCTGTGGCATTGTGTTGTGTGACAAAACTGCACAATTTTGCGTGGCACATTTTGCGTTGGTATTGTTGTTCATTATAACTGCGACAGAAATTAAAATCTTGTGAAGGCCTAATTACACAGGACAAACTATGGTTGGCAATCGATTCCTTTCAAACGGGGAAAACCCTTGGCCTCAAAAGCATTCCAATAGAGATGTATCAATCTTTTATGAACTACTGAAAGATTCATTACTATCGTGGTTTAATTACTCGTATATAAATGGTAGGCACGTCAAACGTTCAGCATGCTGAAAATACTTTATGGACGCCTGGTTAAATTGTGCTTATGATGCTTTTTTAAAAATCTCTAAATGGTAAACTATTGAGAGATATACACTAAATGTACAAAACATTAAGAACACCTTCCTAATATTGAGTTGTCCCCCCCACATAAACACTTTTGCCCTCAGAACATCCTCAATGTTTACTCCAACACTTCCCACAGTTGTGTCAAGTTGGCTGGATGTCCTTTGGGTGGTGGACCATCCTTGATACGCACAGGAAACTTTTGAGTATGAAAAACTCAGCAGTGTTGCAGTTCTTGACACAAACTGGTATGCCTGGCACCTACTACCATACCCCGTTCAAAGGCACTTAAATATTTTTTACTTCAAATGTGTGGTGGTAGTATAAAAGTCTATAGTGAACACGATGATACAAGATCAATTGCTTAAACAGATCAATATCTTTGGTTTTGTTCTGTTAATTTTGTCATACACGCTGGGGGTCGTAGGACTTAGAACGTAGGTATCATTGGCACCGATAACTCGGGGTGGTCTCTTTATAAAAGTTACTGGCCACACCAATACACTGATTAGACAGTCTAACTATCGCTTAAATTGCAGCCAACCGTTTTCACTGTTGATATCATATGGCGGGTCGTTATAAGTTGAAGCTAACAGAAAAAGTGTTTTGTTCTTTTGTTTCGTGATGGCAGCCTCCCAAAATCAACATCTGCCATTCCAAAATATAGATTTAAACCTTCTACAAGTTCTCATCTAACCAACCATGAATAGGTTATTCCAAGTTTTTGTGTGGCCTTTGAATAGTGTTCGTTTTAACAGCGCTACACCCCAAACATTTGCCCCCTCTTCTATTGTATATAGTGTGATATTGATGGAAGTAATTAACAAAAGAAGTGTTACACTTACCGTGTTGGCTACCCACTTGAATCGAAATGCAACACTTCAAAATGTAGCTAGCTGTCTTCTACAAATTGTCCTATAACCAGTGATGTACGCATTATTCCCAGATTCTGTGTGGTTTTTGAGCTGTGTTAGTTTATTAGGTGCTAGTTTAAAAAAAAAAATGTGTAGATTTTAGTATATCACAAACTGTTTCTGCATTTTGATTATTTATTTGGACACTTTAAAACTGTGTTTTGACATTGGGCTATTTATCAATATGTATTGTCAACAGGAAGCAGCGACAGCATTATTTTCAACTTAAGTTTAGGAATAATGATGGGACTTTCACCATACATTTTCAATGGTATTGTACTTAATCAGTTAAAACTGCTGAAAATGGGCTGTGATTTATTTATTTTGACGATATGCCAGAAATCCCCAAAATGAGTTTGCCCTGCCTATTAATGGCAAACTGTCAGACACACAAAAACAAGGATGAATCTATCTCCTACTGAACCAGGAGTCCGGGGGGCAATACAAAGACGTAGTCTCTTTAAAAAATTGGAGGCCCCATCACTTTCAATGTTGCGAAATCATTGAAAACTATGAGAGTTATAGGGAAACCAGGTTTATAGCAGATTTTGAGAGAACCTTCGATACAGTCTAGAATCTGTTTATAAGTGCCATCGTTTGTTTTACTTTGGAGAATCTCTCATAAGATGGTTAAAAGTGATGTACAACAATACTTTATGTAAAATAATAAATAACGGTTACTTCTCTGAGAACTTTGTATTGTCAAGAGGCATTAAATTAGGTTGCACACTGTCACCATAGTTATTTATTATGGCCATTGAACTATTAGCTTTAGAAATCTGATCTAATGGTAACGTTGAGGGGCAAAATATTTATGGATTACAGACAAAAGTATCAATGTACAGTTGAAATCTGAAGTTTACATACACCTCAGCCAAATACATTTAAACTTACAATTCTTCACAATTCCTGACATTTAATCCTAGTAAAAATTCCCTGTTTTAGGTCAGTTAGGATCACCACTTTATTTTACAAATGTGAAATGTCAGAATAATAGTAGAGAGAATAATTGATTTCAGCTTTTATTTCTTTCATCACATTCCCAGTGGGTCAGAAGTTTACATACACTCAATTCGTATTTGGTAGCATTGCCTTTAAATTGTTTAACTTGGGTCAAACGTTTCAGGTAGCCTTCCACAAGCTTCCCACAATAAGTTGGGTGAATTTTGGCCCATTCCTCCTGACATAGCTGGTGTAACTGAGTCAGGTTTGAAGGCCTCCTTGCTCGCACACGCTTTTTCAGTTCTGCCCACAGATTTTCTATAGGATTGAGGTCAGACCTTTGTGATGGCCACTCCAATACCTTGACTTTGATGTCCTTAAACAATTTTGCCACAACTTTGGAAGTATGCTTGGGATCATTGTCCATTTGGAAGACCCATTTGTGACCAAACTTTAACTTCCTGACTGATGTCTTGAGATGTTGCTTCAATATATCCACATAATTTTCCTCCCTCATGATGCCATCTATTTTGTGAAGTGCACCAGTCCCTCCTGCAGCAAAGCACCCCTACAACATGATGCTGCCGGCCCCGTGCTTCATGGTTGGGATGCTGTTCTTCGGCTTGCAAGCCTCACCCTTTTTCCTCCAAACATAACGATGGTCATTATGGCCAAACAGTTATATTTTGTTTCATCAGACAAGAGGACATTTCTCCAAAAAGTGTGATCTTTGTCTCCGTGTTCATTTGCAAACCGTAGTCTGGCTTTTTTATGGCGGTTTTGGAGCAGTGGCTTCTACACCTGCATTGCTTGCTGTTTGGGGTTTTAGGCTGGGTTTCTGTACAGCACTTTGTGACATCAGCTGATGTAAGAAGGGCTTTATAAATACATTTGATTTGATTTGATTCCTTGCTGAGCGACCTTTCAGGTTATGTCGATATAGGACTCATTTTACTGTGAATATAGATACTTTTGTACCTGTTTCCTCCAGCATCTTCACAAGGTCCTTTGCTGTTGTTTTGAGATTGATTTGCATATTTCGCACCAAAGTAGGTTCATCTCTAGGAGACACAACGGTATGATGGCTGCGTGGAATTTTCCAAGCTGTTTAAAGGCACAGTCAACTTAGTGTATGTTAACTTCTGACCCACTGGAATTGTGATACAGTGAATTTTAAGTGAAATATCTGTATGTAAACAATTGTTGGAAAAATTACTTGTGTCTTGCACAAAGTAGATTTGTGGAGTGGTTGAATTTTTTTTTTTATGACTTCAACATAAGTGTATGTAAACTTCCGACTTCAACTGTGTATATATATACACTACCGTTCAAAAGTTTGGGGTCACTTAGAAATGTCCTTGTTTTTGAAAGAAAAGCTAATTTTTTGTCCATTAAAATAACTGTGTTGTAATGTTGTAAATGACTATTGTAGCTGGAAACGACAGATTTTTTTATGGAATATCTACATAGGGGTACAGAGGCCCAGCAACCATCACTCCTTTGTTCCAATGGCACGTTGTGTTAGCTAATCCAAGTTCTTCATTTTAAAAGGCTAATTGATCATTAGAAAACCCTTTTGCAATTACGTTAGCACAGCTGAAAACTGTTTTGCTGATTTAAAGACACAATAAAACTGTCCTTCTTTGGACTAGTTGAGTATCTGGAGCATCAGCATTTGTGGGTTCGATTGAATGAAGAGATTGAGATAAAACTGTCCAGTTTGAGTGTTTGTTGCAGCTCGTTCCAGTCGCTAGCTGCAGTGAACTGAAAAGACGAGCGAACACAGGGATGTCTTTGCTTTGGTGACATTAAATATCTCAGATGGGCTGAGTGAGGCCTAAGAGGGTTTTATAAATAAGCATCAACCAGTGGGTCTTGCAACGGGTATACAGAGATGACCAGTTTACTGAGGAGTATAGAGTGCAGTTATGTGTCCTATAAGGATCATTGGTGACACATCTGATGGCAGAATGGTAAGGCACATCTAGCCGATCAAGAGCACCTTTACCTGCCGATCTATAAATGATGTCTCCGTAATCTAGCATGGGTAGGATGGTAATCTGAATCAGGGTTAGTTTGGCAGCTGGGGTAAAAGAGGAGCGATTACGAAAGTCTAGATTTAACTTTAGCCTGCAGCTTTGATATGTGCTGAGAGAAGGACAGTGTACCGTCTAACCATACTCCCAAGTACTTGTATGAGGTGACTACCTCAAGCTCTAAACCCTCAGAGGTAGTAATCACACCTGTGAGGAGAGGGGGATTCTTCCACATTACCTTTGTTTTAGAGGTGTTTTAGAAGTGTTCAGAACAAGGTTAAGGGCAGAGAAAGCTTTTTGGACACTGAGAAAGCTTTGTTGTAGAGCATTTAACACAAAATCCGGGGAGGGGCCAGCTGAGTATAAGACTGTATCATCTGCATATAAATGGATGAGAGAGCTTCCTACTGCCTGAGCTATGTTGTTGATGTAAATTGATAAGAGTGTGGGGCTTAGGATCGAGCCTTGGGGTACTCCCTTGGTGACAGGCAGTGGCTGAGACCGCAGATGTTCTGACTTTATACACTGCACTCTTTGAGAGAGGTAGTTAGCAAACCAGGCCAAAGACCCCTCAGAGACACCAATACTCCTTAGCTGACCCACTAGAATGGAATGGTCTACCGTATCAAAAGCTTTGGCCAAGTCAATAAAAATAGCAGCACAACATTGCTTAGAATCAAGAGCAATGGTGACATCATTGAGGACCTTTAAGTTTGCAGTGACACATCCATAACCTGAGCGGTAACCAGAGAATGCTATAGACATCAAGAAATCCAGTCAGTTGATTATTGACAAGTTTTTCCAACTCTTTTGATAAACAGGGCAAAATAGGAAAAGGCCTATAACAGTTAGGATCAGCTTCATCTCCTTTTCAATAAATGACGCACCGTTGCTGCCTTCCAAACAATGGGAACCTCCCCAGAGACGAGAGACAGGTTAAAAAGATCAGAGATAGGCTTGGTGATGATAGGGGCAGCAACCTGACCCAGATGTTTTTTGGGGGTCAAGTTTAAGGAGCTCCTTTAGCACCTCGGACTCAGTGACCGCCTGCAGGGAGAAACTTTGTCGCAGGGCAAGAGTAAAAGAGGGAGGAGCATCAGGGCTAGTCGCATTAGAAGGGGTGGGAGATGAGGAAATGTTGGACGGGCAAGGAGGCATGTCTGAGTCAAATAGGAATCCTGACTTAATGAAGTGGTGATTAAAGAGCTCAGCCATGTCCTTCTTGTCAGTAACAACCACATCATCAACATTAAGGGACATGGGCAGCTGTGAGGAGGAGGGTTTATTCTCCAGGTCTTTAACCGTTTTCCAGAACTTCTTGGGGTTAGACCCACAGAGAAGAACTGCTCCTTAAAGTAACTAACTTTGGCCTTCCGGATAGCAGCCAGCCTGATTATGCGTGTGCCGAGCCTTTTGCCAAATGCAACTCTTGAGGTGGAGTATCTCTGCAAGATCACGGTCAAACCAGGGGCTGAACCTGTTTTTAATTCTCATTTTCTTTATGTGGGCGTGTTTGTTAACAATACCACTGAAAATATCACAAATGAAGGTCCAAGCGTCTTCAACAGAGGGGATCAAGCTGATTCTATACCAATTTACAGAGGCCAGGCCAGGTCATGAAGGGAGGATTGCTCATTAAAGATTTTTAGCAAGCGTATTTGACAAATCAGGACAGGTCGTTTCACTGAGCAGCCATTACGAGCACAGGCTGTAAAAACACTAAGGTCATTAAAGAAAACACCAGACTAATACCTATCAGGATTATTTGTGAGGATAACATCAAGGAGAGTAGTCTTTTCTGGGTGTTTGGAGTCATACCTTGTGGGATTGGTAATAATCTGAGAAATATTTGCTTTAGAACTTGGTCAGGTGATTTAAGCATGTTCCAGTTTAGGTCACCTTGCACGACAAATTCAGACTTAGTGTAAGGGGCCAGGAGAGAGCTTAGGGCAGGTAGGGTACAGGCCGGTGCTGATGGAGGACGATAGCACCCAGCAACATTCAACAAAGAGCTATTTGAAAGTTTAATGCTTAAAACCATCAAATCAAATTGTTTTGGTACAGACTTGGAGACAACCGAGCAATGAAGGTGATTCTTGGTAAAGATTGCCACTCGCCCACCTTTGGAAGATCTGTCTTGCTGAAAAAGGTTATAACCAGAAAGGTTCATATCAGTATTCAAAACACTCGTCCTTAACCACGTCTCAGTAATGACCAACACATCTGGATAGGAGCTGTGAACCCACACTTTCAATTGATCTATTTTAGGTAATAAGGTTATATTGTTAACGTGCAGAAACCCCAGGCTTTAACGAGAGCAGAAATCAGTGAAGCAGGTATCAGAACACAAGTCAGAATTGGGGCTAGCAACAGTACATGGGCCAGGGTGTACATGCACATTTACAGAATTCATCAGCAGTAATACAATCAAGGCACGGTAGAGGACAGGGAGAGCTCTGCAGTGTTGATTTCTGACATTTGAATATGCATTAGATGGCAACAAGATTGTACAGCAATTTCATCAGGTAACATGAATACAAAGCCTGGAATGAGTCGGTGTGTCCAATCTGCCCTACATTACTGCATGAACCTCTAATATCTATCCCAGTGAACTAATACCTATATTTCTGTCTGAGGAACTAGAATGTTATCTATCAATACATATTTACTTTTTTTTAACTAGGCAAGTCAGTTAAGATTTTTTTTTTTACATTGACGGCCAAACCCTAACCCGGATGACGCTGGGCCAATTATGTGCCACCCTATGGGACTCCCAATCACGGCTGGTTGTGATACAGCCTGGAATCGAACCAGGGTCTGTATTGACGCCTCTAGCACTGAGATGCAGTGCCTTAGACCGCTGCGCCACTCAGGAGCCCCTACATGCTCCTATATAGGAGGGATGTGAGGTATTGATTAGAAAGACACATTCAGTATGTTATTTAATACGCCAAAATGTAAGTCTTAGAGCTTCCACAGTAAAGCACGGCATATTAACCAATCAGTTGTGGTGGTGTGTATTCACTCCACAATGGAGTGTTCACTCCTAGTTCTCAGGACCTTTAAGAAAAGAGGACATAATTTGTGGTGCAATGACGAACAAGTTAGCTCCCCCTAATAAATATACACACACACACCTACACCAACACACACACACACCGACTCCCCTCCATGACTCCCCATGCTCAGGATTAATTAAGCAAGTCTTTCTCTTTTCACACCGCTCCCTTCCTGTCCTCCCCTTTTCCTCTCCTCACTCCCTTCCTCGCTATTGTTCCCCAGACTCTTAATAGGGCCAGCTGATGGCCACACATCGACCCACCCACCTACCTCCCTTTAATTAGCCCTGCACTTCTCCCCCTACCTACCTCCTCCCACTGAGTTTGAGCCCCCTGGGTACGGGCAGCTAGAAATATCAGATTACCTTTTACCTCTGACCCCTCACTCAGCCCCATGAACTCCGCTGACCCCAACTGGTCTCAGATGGTAGCTGTAGGGTCGCACTGTTATGACACGTCCTCCCCCATCAAAGTTTTAAGGTTTAGGGTTCACTAGGTTTTTGTGGAATGTCTTTGGTGTTACGCATGATAGGAGAAGATCACAATATTCTGTGTGTGAATGACATTTTATCTGTCTCTCAACTGATGTTGACATACGGGCCAATGTTTTTGCATGTGTATTGGCATATGACCGTGCATATGGACTAACATATGTGCACAAGGCTTTTGTGTTTGTTTGTGTAACTTGCCTCAGGCTGGATGAGAATAGGTTGTTTAGATTTTTTTGTTTGTGATATCTATTTTGGATATTCCCACAGGCCCGTCCACCCAGGCCGCTGGTGGCCAAGAGACCTCGCAGCAACGTGGGCCTGGAGAGCAGCCCTGAACAGTAAGACCACCTAGCTACAAAAAAACACTAATTGAAAACACTAATCATCATCACTGAGTTCAACATAAGCTACAGTCTCACCAACTCCTATACTAGAGCTCTCCAACTACAACACACTGTTTTAGTTTGCATTAGGACAGGGTTCCCCGACTCCATTCCTGGATATATACTAGGTGTGCAGGATTTTGCTCAAACCCCTGCCGTAATCCAAAATATATACAGCACCAGTCAAAGTTTGGACACACCAACTCATTCCAGGTTTTTTCTTTGTTTTTACTATTTTCTACATTGTAGAATAATAGTGAAGACATCAACACTATGGAATAACACATGGAATCACGTAGTAACCAAAAAAGTGTTAAAAAAATAAAAATATATTTGAGATTTGAGATTCTTTAAAGTAGCCACATTTTGCCTTGATGACAGCTTTGCACACTCTTGGCATTCTCTCAACAAGCTTCATGAGTTAGACACCTGGAATGCATTGTAATTAAAAGGTGTGCCTTGTTAAAAGTTAATTTGTGGAATTTCTTTCCTTCTTAATGCGTTTGAGCCAATCAGTTGTGTTGTGATAAGGTAGGGGTGGTATACAGAAGATAGCCCTATTTGGTAAAAGACCAAGTCCATATTATGGAAAGAACAGGTCAAATAAGCAAAGAGAAATGACAGTCTATCATTACTTTAACCTGTTTGGGCTAGGGGGCAGTATTTTGAAGTTCGGATGAAAAACGTGCCCAAAGTAAACTGCCTGTTACTCAGGACCAGAAGCTAGGAGATGCATATAATTAGTAGCTTTGGATATAAAACACGCTGACGTTTCTAAAACTGTTAAAATAATGTCTGTGAGTATAACAGAACTGATATGGCAGGCGAAAACCCAAGCAAAATCCATCCGGGAAGTCTGAATCAGTCATGTCACACTGTTTTCAATTGGCATGCTATTCAAAGCCTTATAGTTTAACCCCCAGATTGCAGTTCCTATGGCTTCCACTAGATGTCAATAGTCTTTAGAAAAAGGTTTGAAGCTTTTTTCATGAAAAAACATGGAGAAAGACAAGTTCTTCCTGAGTTCACGTCATGTGTCCTATTATGGATTTTGCTCGTAACAGGGAGTGAGCGCTTAGCTCTTTTTCTCTTCTATTCAGCAGGTTATATTCCGTCTGAAATATTATAGTTTATATTCATTTTAGGGTATCTGAGTATTGATTACAAATGCTGTTTGACTTTTTTCGATGAACTTTACCGGTACTTTTGGGATATTGTTTGTCTGCATGGATGAACGCCTTTGGGCAGGTGGATTACTGAACAAAACACGCCAACCAAACGGAGCTTTATGGATATAAAGAGGGACTTTATCGAACAAAATGACCTTTTATTGTGTAACCGGGACGCTTAGGTATGCCATCAGATGAAGATCTTCAAAGGTAAGCGATTTATTTTATGCTATTTTTGAGTTTTGTGACACACCTGCTGGTTATGTTATTATGCTAATTAATTATTTGAGTGGGGCGCTGTCCTCAGACAATCAAATGTTCTGCTTTCGCCGTAAAGCCTTTTTGAAATCTGACAACGCTGTTAGATTAACAAGATTCTAAGCTTTTGAATGGTGTGCAACACTTGTATTTTCTGGAATGTTTAAAATGAGTATATTTGTAATTTGAATTTGGCGCTCTGCATTTCACCGGATGTTGGCAAAATCGAACCCGTTCACGGGATTGGATCCCTAAGGACATAATGCTCAGTCAATCCCGAAAATGTCAAGAACTTTGAAAGTTTCTTCAAGTGCAGTTGCAAAAACCATCAAGCGCTATGATGAAACTGTCTTTCATGAGGACCGCCACAGGAAAGGAAGATCCAGAGGAAAAGTTCATTAAAGATACCAGCCTCAGAAATTGCAGCACACTGCATGAATCAGGCCTTCATGGTTGAATTGCTGCATTGAAACCACTACTAAAGGACCAATAAGAAGAGATTTGCTTGGGCCAAGAAACACGAGCTATGGACATTAGACTGGTGGAAATCTGTCCTTTGGTCTGATGAGTCCAAATATGAAACTTTTGGTTCCAACCGCCGTGTCTTTGTGAGACCTTGAGTAGGTGAACAGACGATATCCGCATGTGTAGTTCCCACCGTGAAGCATGGAGGAGGTGGTGTGGGGGTGCTTTGCTGGTGACACTGTGATTTATTTAGAATTCAAGGCACACTTAACCAGCATGGCTACATTCTGCATTCGTACGCCATCCCATCTGGTTTGCGCTTAGTGGGACTATCATTTGTTTTTCAACAGGACAATGACCCAACACACCTCCAGGCTGTGTAAGGGCTATTTGACCAAGAAGGAGAGTGGTGGGGTGCTGCATCAGATGACCTGGCCTCCACAATCACCCAACGTCAACCCGATTGAGATGGTTTGGGATGAGATGGATGGCAGAGTGAAGGAAAAGCACCCAACAAGTGCTCAACATATTTAGGAACTCCGTCAAGACTGTTGGAAAAGCATTCCAAGTGAAGCTGGTTGAGAGAATGCCAAGAGTGTGCAAAACTGTCATCAAGGCAAGATGTGGCTGCTTTGAAGAATAACTATTTTTTTGGTTACCACATGATTCCATATGTGTTATTTCATAGTTTTGAAATACAATGTAGAAAATAGTCAAAATAAAGAAAAACCCTTGAATGAGTAGGTTTGTCCAAACTTTTGACTGGTACTGTATATATATAGATACACACCATGATATCCCTGGAAGTCCAGTATTTATGTTGGTACTCATCAGCGCTCCTGAGGGGTAGTGTAGCATGAAGAAAACTACTTTGAGTTAGCCATTACCACAGTCTCCTGAGGAGTAGCGTAGCATAAAGCTAACCATTCCAAGTTAGACAATTCTGCAAGCGTAGTTTGACAGTAATTAGCTTTCCTTACACTCACTAATTCCATCTCAGGGTTTTCTGTGTTTTCAGTTAATCTGGTATACCGGTATGTTTGTGATGTAACAGGGAGAAAGGGTCAATCAAATATTCATTGAGATTTAAGGCTGTGCTTGGCCACTAGATTAGTGGTGCTGCAACAATGTTTGTGTGTTATTGAAAAGTTGTGGGAAAGCTTATATTTGGTTGTACCATATGTATATGATGAGAGAGGTTTTGCTGCTGTGGTCCGTGCTTGATCGAAGACCCATAGACTCTAAATACTCAGAGGTGAGAGGTGGCAGTATTTGAGGTGTGTCCATAGCCCTTTACACTCATACCCATATACGGGATGAAAATAGCAGATTTGGGCATTGATAAATTACCTCAGAGCTCAGGCTCTGCATTGTATGGGTTTTGACTGACAGACGTACTGAACATGAGCACCGTACTGAACAAGAAATTGCCCCATCCATACCGCTAATTTGTCAGCTTTTTCAAATGTTTTGTAGTCTGAGTGAAGCAAATGCTGTAATTTAAGAAGACTCAATGTATTTTGAAAGATGAGACGTTGAGGATTATAATAAATACCACTTTGATGTCTTATAAGCAAGCCAAACACCCGTCCAAATGTGCACTTCACATTTCCAAATCATGAAACTCATGTTATATACAGTGTCAACGTTTATGATCACTATGTTTGATGTACATTTACAAGATGACATGGTGTCATACCCTGGTTTGTTCTGAACAGAATGAGCCTATGTTTGTCTATTGTGAAGAACATTTGCAGTGGAACACGCACCTGAATGCACTCCTTTCCACACAGACCAAAATTACTATATTTTTCTTTGAATTGCCTTGTGAATACCTAACACTGTGTCGTGACGTTGTATTGGTTAATGTGACGACTGTTGCTCATCGAATGATTAACGGTTTATAATTAAATTAATCAGGCAATTATTAACTCATTAACCTGGGGCACCATGGGAAAATGTGTTTTATTGAGTTTCTATTTCCCAAATTAACTCAAAGAATATCGATTTTTACAACAGTTGCTAATTAATCAATGTCCTCTACAGTCTCATTCTGAACGTCGCATAATCCGGGAATCTGCACAAACATGAGTCCCACCAATGAGTCCGTACCACACCAATTTTAGTTGATTATTTATTTACTAGCAAGCTAAAATGATAATAAAAGATACACATACACAAAACACAGTCTAGGCTATTGATTAGAACTTAGTACAACGGGCCAACACACTATGACGCGTGTTACCCAAAATGGGGATTTAAAAGAGAGAGAAAAAGAGAAAGTACACGAAAGAAATATACATTTGGGTGCATTTGTCAGCTATGCTTATTTTAACCCTAACCTTGCCCGGAACTGCCGCTCTTATGGGTCAGAATATAATGAGGTAATTACGTGTTGAAGGTCTGTGATGAGAATCTCCGGGCGTACCCGCCTTTAGGGCAGTTCTTGGGGCGTACCTAGTTACGAGGCAAGGTCTAGATTTTACTCAAATCCAATTTTAGACAACTAACTTCCCATTTCATCTTTACCAAAACATTCTCTTTGATTTGGACATTTTCCACCCAACGTACAATGTATAAACATCAAGCACATACTAGGAAAACTCTTAAGGTTACAATGTTTTCGTTATAACGTCGTCCTTTCATTTTTAATAACATTACAAAAATGACACACGTTTTCATATTCCATCTTTCGTCATTACCCCCATTGTGGCTGACGAAACTCATTGTCCCAAAGTTCATTTATTGCATGTTTGATGTTCTGAGGCTGGTTCTCCATAGTGAGAGGACAAAGGAATGTCATAAACCCCCCCCCCCCCCCCCCCATCTTCATATCCCTTGAGACCCCTTCTCCTCTGGTGGGGGTGAGATCTCTCTGCAGGATTGTGGTCATTGCTAACCTGAGCCGAGCAGGACAGTCATGACAACTGTATGATCGTATTTTAGAACTTAGTTAGTCATGTTGGCAATAGAACAAGCTTTCAAATGATGCCCACCTAACCTGTTTTTGGATTGCGTTAACAACAACAGTAATTGTGTGATGCAGGGTTTTATCTAGAGCGACTCTAGTTTCTCAACGGCACAGCTAGGAGAGCTAAAAAAGTACCTTACAGCTCTTCTTCTGAGTCATAAAAGTCCATTAGAATTACTTAGGAACTGTGTACACTTTGGAGAGGGGAACTTTTGGGTCCTCAAATTTGGTCTAATCATTTTTTGTTCGCTTTCAATGGCTATCATGCTTATGCATATGCTTTTCATGTTTCACCTGTAAGAAACATTCAAATTTAGCCCCTATCCATATAGGCCAATTCCCATGAGTGTAAAGGGTTAAAAACTAGCACAAAAGTGAACATTTCATTCAGCACAAATAGGGTGATTTAAGACTCACAAAAAGCAAGTCTTAGCGTAACGGTGTTGGTTATGGCATGAATTTTGACAGCGAAAGGGCAGCCTATCCAACCTATCCAAGTGCCCATATGCACATGGAACAAGAGAAACAAATGTTTTTTCGTTTCATTTGATTAAAAACCAAGCATAGCCTCCCCTCTCCATAATGAAGGCTGTTCAATTTGCTGGTGAAACCACGGCCGCCTACCTTCTCCTTCTCTACACCTCAGGCTGGACGTCGTTCCGATATGCTAAGAGTATCCCAGCCCTGTCACCACTTTTTGACTATCTGACCAGTGCTTCACAGGGACCTCTCACCGAGGAAGTCTCCCCCGCCTGTGGAAAATGGAACAGGACCGTCTAACTGATTCTAGCTCTGAAAGACTCCAAAAAACAGCCAATTAATTGTACCATCGCTGGGCCACGGCTGCAAAAGATTCAGCAGACTACTGGCATTACACATCTGGCTAAAATACTACTGTAACTCTTTTGGCATAACTTTCATAGATAACTTTGATACCTTTTGGCGAAAGATGCTCTACAAATCCTCTTGTTGCCTGGACCCTGTCCAAGCATTTCACAATGATTTATCAGTGACTCAAGCCCTGCTCTGGAAGCCATTGTGTCGCTGAGTTGTTGTAGTGCTGCTGCAAATGTATGCTGAACAAAAATATAAGCAAAACTATTTAATTGATTTTAATGAGTTACAATTCATGAGGAAATCAGTAAATTGAAATAAATTCAGTAGCCCTAATCTATGGATTTCACATGACAGGGAATACAGACATGCATCTGTTGGTCACAGATACCTTCAAAAAATGGGCCTCACAATGGCCCGCAGGATCTCATCACAATATTTTTGTGCATTCAAATTTCCATCGATAAAATGCAATTGTGTTTGTTGTCCATAGCTTATACCTGCCCATACCATAACCCCACTGCCACCATGGGGCACTCTGTTCACAACATTGACATCAGCAAACCGCTCACCCACACGACACCATACATGTGGTCTGCAGTTATGAGGCTGGTTGTACATACTGCCAAATTCTCTAAAACAACATTGGGGGTGGCTTAAGGTAGAGAAATTAACATAAAACATATCTGGCAACAGCTCTGGTGGACATTCCTGCATTCAGCATGCCAATTGCACGCTCCCTCAACTTGAGACATCTGTGGCATTGTTTTGTGTGACAAAACTGCACATTTTAGTGGCCTTTTATTGTCCCCTGCACAAGTTTCACTTGTGTAATGATCATGCTGTTTAATCAGATTCTTGATATGCCACACCTGTCTGCCAAGATAATCCATCCAACTAAGGATACATTTTCAATAACAGGGATGTAAACAAATTTGCACACAATTTGAGAAATAAGCTTTTTGTGTATATGGAATATTTCTCTGATCTTTTATTTCAGTGCATGAAACATTGGACCCACACTTTACATGTTGTGTTTATATTTTTGTTCAGCGTACATTGTCCCAGGAGTGTAGGCAGTCGTAATTTAAGTAACCTAATTTATGTTCCTCTAACTCCCCTGAATGCCTCTTTCAATCCTACAGTGAGGTGGTTTGCCCTAGTATGAAGCCCACTGTGTGCAGTTCACCCTGCACTATCAGCTCAAACATAAACATCACTGTCATGTCTACATATAATATAAATAATAATATTTTCCGTTTAGCAGACGCTTTTATCCAAAGTCATGCGTACATACATGTTACGTGTGTACCTCTCATAAGCCTCCCAGTAAAGCAATTAAAACAATCAACACGGTTGCCAATGTGAGCAAGACCTTTAGACAGGTCAACATTCACAAAGCCGTGGGGCCAGATGGATTACCAGGACGTGTACTCTAAGCATGCGCAGACCAACTGGCAAGTGTCTTCACTGACATTTTCAACATCTCCCTGACTGAGTCTCTAATACCTACATGCTTCAAGCAGACCACCATAGTCCCTGTGCCCAAGGAAGCGAAGGTAACCTGCCTAAATGATTACCGCCCCATAGCACTCACGGTAGCCATGAAGTGCTTTGAAAGAATGGTCATGGCTCACATCAACAGCATCCTCCCGGATACCCTAGACCCACTCCAATTCGCATACTGCCCCAACAGATCCACAGAGGACGCAATCTCAATCGCACTCCACACTGCCCTTTCCCACCTGGACAAAAGGAACACCTATGTGAGAATGCTGTTCAGGTCGCAGTTGTAAATGAGAACTTGTTCTCAACTTGCCTACCTGGTTAAATAAAGGTGAAATAAAAAAAATGTAAAAAAAAAATTGACTACAGCTCAGCGTTCAACACCATAGTGCCCACGAAACTCATCACTAAGCTAAGGACCCTGGGACTAAACACCTCCCTCTGCAACTGGATCCTGGACTTCCTGACGGACCGCTCCCAGGTGGTAAGGGTAGGCAACAACACGTCTGCCACGCTGATCCTCAACACTGGGGCCCCTCAGGAGTGTGTACTTAGTCCCCTCCTGTACTCCCTGTTCTCCCACGACTGTGTGGCCAAACACGACTCCAACCATTGAGTTTGCTGACGACACAACAGTGGTAGGCCTGATCACCGACAACGATGAGACAGCCTAAAGGGAGAAGGTCAGAGAACTGGCAGTGTGGTGCCAGGACAACAACCTCTCCCTCAATGTGAGCAAGACAAAGGAGCTGATCGTGGACTACAGGAAAAGGCGGGCTGGACAGACCCCCATTAACATCAACGGGGCTGTAGTGGAGTGGGTCGAAAATGTCCACATCACCAACGATCTATCATGGTCCAAACACACCAAGACAGTCGTGAAGAGGGAACGACAACCTTTTCCCCCTCAGGAGATTTGGCATGTCCCCAGATCTTCAAAATGTTCTACAGCTGCACCATCAAGAGCATCCTGACCGGTTGCATCACCGCCTGGTATGGCAACTGCTCGGCATCTGACCGTAAGGCGCTACAGAGGGTAGTGCGTACGGCCCAGTACATCACTGGGGCCAAGCTTCTTGCAATCCAGAGGAAAGCCCATAAAATTACCAGAGACTCCAGTCACCCAAGTCATGTTTTCTCTGCTACCGCACGGCAAGCGGTACCGGAGAGCCAAGTCTAGGACCAAAAGGCTCCTTAATAGCTTCTACCCTCAAGCCATAAGACTGCTGAACAATTAATCAAATGGCCACCGGACTATTACATTGACCCCCCCCCCCATTTGTTTTGTACACTGCTGCTACTCACTGTTTATTATCTATGCATAGTCACTTCACCCCTACCTACATGTACAAATGACCTCAAATAACCTGTACCCCCGCACACTGACTCGGTACCGGTACCCCCTGTATATAGTCTCTTTATTGTTATGTTATTGTGTTACTTTTTATTATTTTTTACTTCAGTTTATTTGGTAAATATTTTCTTAACTCTTCTTGAACTGCACTGTTGGTTAAGGGTTTGTAAAGTGAGAATTTCACTGTAAGGTCTACACGTTGTATTCGGCGCATTGGCCAGTGAATGGTCAAGCCCTCGTCACACGTACCATTTATTTATTCATCAAAACCGAGCCCTTTCGCCGCCACCGCCAGCTATGAAAATAGCTCAAATATTTCTGACACACCTCCAAATCTATAGCGCTACTGCCAGCGCTAAGATGTACCATTGCGTTAGGTTTGTTCAAATTGAGCCCTCAGGTTGCTAAATCTACAGATGTTTGATGCTCTCTTGTGGCCTAATAAGTAGAGCTCCAGACTGAAAATAAGTTGTATTGTTCAGTATTTATCAATGAAGAAAAATATGTCACCAGCTAAGACTGAGCTTTCACGTGTTCTGTCTGAAACCATCTCTCCTTTCCTCTTATTCAATCATCTCACCCTTTCTCTCACCTCACTGGAAAACAAAGTCATTGTTTGATCAGTATACTGTTCTGTTCCATATCTATCAGTCATACATACATAAATGAACAATGAAGATTTTTTAAAGATCAAATATCAGACAAAATCATCTGAAAATGATTCAGCTACAGCTTTCTTTCAGTGTGTCTGTCTTTCCTTCTCCCCCTCCTCTCTCTCTCTCTGATCTGTGTGTGATATGGGATCTCTCCTACTCTCCTTCCTTTTCTATCTCTGTCATTCTCTCTCTCTCTACTTATCTACCTCCCCCAGTTGTGTCCGTCCCACACGTCACTACACAGTCTTTCTGTCCGAGGACTCCTCAGGCGACGAGCTGCAGCACCAAGACGACTCCATCACTGGCTTCCCCGAAAACGTTCTCTTCTCCGCCCCGTTTGAATGGTCACCCCTGTACGCCGCACTCCTACCAATGATAATGCATTTGCTTCATTATAGTATTTCGTTAATTGACTTATCACGGCCCAGCTGGACGCATGATTGGCTGGTTGATCTGCCACTCTTCCTTTGTTTTCTCTTTGATTGATTTCCAATTGGCTAAAGACATCTCTTTCTGCTGTCGGCATAATGATTGGTGGTCCATCTCTCAAATGTTTTTTTCACCCCTTTGCAAGCAAATGGTTTTATCTGCTGCAATAGTAGCTTATAATGTAGCTAAAAAAGCAGGCCTCTGTCATGCAAGTGTAGATACAGAATTTAAGTTGATTGTATCTCTGTGCTGGGACTATAATAATGTAATTGCTAGAGCGTCCTGTCAACAGTTTATTGTACTGTATGTGACAATATTAATTATGTTGTGCACACATGTATGTAACTAACGGAACAATCTTTCCAACAGGCCGCAGCCTTACCGCTCCCTGAAGGAGGCAGAGTTTGCAGAGGAGCCCATCAGCGGCCCCTCCTACACGGCCCCACCCAGCCCGGTGATGGAGAAGTTTGCGGACATCAACCTGCTGGGGGACATGTTCAGCTGCTTGGATGAACCCAAGGGCCAGCAGCTCAGCCTTGCCAGGAGCCTGGAGGACCTCCGCATTCCCAAAGACCCCCAGGAGCAGCAGAAATTCACCTACCAGGTACCAGAGGGCATGTGGCACGTGGAGGCTACAGACCTGGATCAAATATCTATTTCAGGGTCTGAAACTACCGGTTCGCGGGCAATTTAAAAAAAATACTTCTGTGGTCCAATATCTATACTTGTGATGTTACACAGCTCTTGTGAGTACTGGTTATCAGCTGTTTTGTTTTCTTGTGTCTTCCCTCTGTAGCGTATGGACCTGAGCGGCAGTGAGCGCACGTGCACCCTCCCAGGCCTCAAACACTCCAACCCTTACAACAAGATGTGGAGCATGCATGGGCAAGATGACATGGCCTTGTCCGGCCGGTTGTCTCTGAACTGGGACAGACCCCAGTCCGTGCCCCCCCCTGAGCTTGAGGAGCCACGGCCCCCCAGCCAAGAAAGCTTCGGTCCCGGGGTCCCTGAGCTGCCGGATCCCTCCACCACCCCTAGCCAAGGGGGGTGCATCACCATCCCCCGCCCCCAGGGGAGGAAAACCCCCGAGCCAGGGAAGGTCTTGGGTGCGCCACCGGTGCCCGAGCCACAAAACAAGCCAGGAGCGGCGGGGGAGGGTGGGACCACCACGGCAGGGGGTCAGGAGTTCCGGCAGGCCCTTGGGATGGGGGGTGACCTGATGCTGCAGCCCACCAAGATAGACTTCAGCGAAGGCGAGGACGTGGATCTGCTCAGCCTCCTTGACCCCCTGAACAACCCAGCCCAAACCACCACCACCCCAGCCTTGGCAGGGGAAGGAGCAGACTCCCCGTCCGGTGCTGCCCCTCCATCCTCCAGGACAGTTTTCCCGTCACGGCCCTATCCCCAGAGCCTGCCCCCCTTCCACCAACACATGCCGCTCAACCCCTTCACCGCGCCCCTCGGCTACCCTACCCATAGACCCTACTTGCCCACCGTGGCGGGGAATCCCTTCAGGGGAGGCGCATGCAGGCCTCCTGCCTCTGCCTATTTCCATGCCACCCCCCATGGTCATCTTCCTCACCCTCTCTCCATAATTCCGGGGCTCTACGGACTGTCCTCCCCTGTAGGGTCCACCCTCCCCCCTGGCATGGGCTCTATGCGGCCTGCCTTCCCCAATCATGGCGGTCCTCCCCCCACCTACTCAGACAGCCACCACGCTCTCTCCAGCCTGTTGAACTCCCCCTCAGGCCCCACCCCTAGAGTACTGCTTAAGCCTCCCAACACTACAGAGGACTCTGAGACTCAGGACCCCTTTGGGGACCTACTGGCCATGGCCAAGCCGGCCGTTGCACCACCTAAAAAGAAGGTGGAGGACCTTCGGGGGAAGTGGGAGACTTTTGACTAAACCCCCCCTCCCCTCCCCTGACGTTCCACTTAGTGGTTTTGTCTTATTTATCCCTTCCCTGCACCAGCTTATGCTGCTGATCAATGAGGAAACGAGTCTGTGTGTCAGGTGACAAATCGAGAGGCTGGTTTCCACACGGTCCCCTCCCCCAGTCACCTGAACAAGTCCGTTTCCCCCTCTGCTGAGCGTCGGAGTTCGAGCCTCTCTTTCTTTTTCTCTTTGTCTCTCTCTCGCCCTCTATCGCTCTCTTTCGTCCTTTAGCCAGGAATGGGACTCTTAACCTGGCCTTCTTCTTTCAGTACGCTGATACGTCAACCGTGCACAGCCCATGCTAGCGCGCTCTTGCACAGTGTCTCTTAGCTTAGCTTATAGCTTTGCTTAGCTCAAACAGTAACAGTGTGACCTCTAAAACGCATCTTGACTCTATCCTGAGACCAAGCACCAAATGCCAGCACGTCTCAGAAACTGTCAGAGCCATGTCTGTCACTACAATGGTAATGCTAATCATTAGAGTAGCCAGTAGTCCGCATTTGTGGATTTCCCAGGTTAACAGCGCATTGCTAACATGCAGTCAGTCCACCCACGATGTCTTCAGCTGTGTCATGCTAAGCAATTTCTTTTTAGAGGAAACACTGAAACGATACATGATTTTGTTTGTCTGGACTCACCTCTGTACAAACAAATGGACCGTACTCATTCACTGAAGCAAATTCACCAGAAAATATCCCACATTTAAAAAAAAATACTACAGTTTACTACAGTTGAAGTCGGAAGTTTACATACACCTTAGCCAAATACATTTAAACTCATTTTTTTACAATTCCTGAAATTTAATCCTAGTAAAAATTCCCTGTCTTAGGTCAGTTAGGATCACCACTTTATTTAAAAAATCAGAATGTCAGAATAATAGTAGAGAGAATTATTTATTTCAGCTTATATTTCTTTCATCACATTCCCAGTGGGTCAAAAGTTTACATACACTCAATTAGTATTTGGTAGCATTGCCTTTAAATTGTTTAACTTGGGTCAAATGTTTCGGGTAGCCTTCCACAAGCTTCCCACAATAAGTTGGGTGAATTTTGGCCCGGTTTGTAGGCCTCTTTGCTCACACACGATTTTTCAGTTCTGCCCACAAATTTTCTATAGGATTGAGGTCAGGGCTTTGTAATGGCCACTCCAATACCTACTTGACTTTGTTGCCACACAACTTTGGAAGTATGCTTGGGGTCATTGTCCATTTGGAAGACCCATTTGCGACCAAACTTTAACTTCCTGACTGATGTCTTGAGATGTTGCTTCAATATATCCACATACTTTTCCATCCTCATAATGCCATCTATTTTGTGAAGTGCACCAGTCCCTCCTGCAGCAAAGCACCCCCACAACATGATTTTGCCACCCTCGTGCTTCATGGTTGGGATGGTGTTCTTCGGCTTGCAAGCCTCCCCCTTTTTCCTCCAAACATAACGATGGTCATTATGGTTCTAGTTTTGTTTCATCAGACCAGAAGGCATTTCTCCAAAAAGTACGATCTTTGTCCCCATGTGCAGTTGCAAAACGTAGTCTGGCATTTTTGGAGCAGTGGCATCTTCCTTGCTGAGCGGCCTTTCAGGTTATGTCAATATAGGACTTACTGTGGATATAGATACTTTTGTACCAGTTTCCTCCAGCATCTTCACAAGGTTCTGGGATTGATTTGCACTTTTCGCACCAAAGTACGTTCATCTCTAGGAGACACAACGGTATGACGGCTGCGTGGTCCCATGGCGTTTATACTTGTGTACTATTGTTTGTACAGATGAACGCGGTACCTTCAGGCGTTTGGAAATTGCTCCCAAGGATGAACCAGACTTGTGGAGGTCTACATTTTTTTCTGAGGTCTAGGCTGATTTCTTTAGATTTTCCCATGATGTCAAGCAGAGGCACTGAGTTTGGAGGTAGGCCTTGAAATACATACACAGGTACACCTCCAATTGACTCAATTAATATCAATTAGCCTATCAGAAGCTTCTAAAGCCATGACATAATTTTCTGGAATTTTCCAAGCTGTTTAAAGGCACAGTCAACTTAGTGTATGTCAACTTCTGACCCACTGCAATTGTGAGACAGTGAATTATAAGTGAAATAATCTGTCTGTAAACAATTGTTGTAAATATTATTTGTGTCATGCACAAAGTAGATGTCCTAACCGACTTGCCAAAACTATAGTATGTTAACAAGAAATTTTTGGAGTGGTTGAAAAACTAGTTTTAATGACTCAAACCTAAGTGTGTTTGAACTTCCGACTTCAACTGTATATAATTATGTATTATACTGTAGAATACTATACTACACAGTATAGTATCCCTCGATCATGTGTAGTACTTAGTAGATCATTTTGTAGTTTACTTTAGAATAGTATAGTAAATACCACAGAAATGTCTGCAAAAAGACTGCAGTCTGCAAAACAATACATATTTTCTAACTATAGTAAATAATACAGTATTTAATTTGTATATACCCTGTCCATTCCCCTCCCCCATATCCCAATTTGTGCCACCTGTAAGTGAGAAACCTACACTGAACAAAAATATAAACGCAACATGCAACAATTTCAACTGTTTTAGTGAGTTATAGTTCATTTAAGGAAACCAGGCAATTGAAATAAATTCATTAGGCCCTAATCTATGGATTTCACATGACTGGGCAGGGGTGCAGCCATGGGTGGGCCTGGGAGGGCTTATCAGAATGAGTTTATCCCCACAAAAGGTCTTTATTACAGACAGAAGTACTCCTCAGTTTCATCAGCTGTCCGGGTGGCTGGTCTCAGACGATCCCGCAGGTGAAGAAGCTGGATGTGGAGGTCCTGGGATGGCGTGGTTACATGTGGTCTGCGGTTGTGATGCCGGTTGGACATTCTGCCAAATTCTCTAAAATGACGTTGGAGGCGGCTTATGGTAGAGAAAATAACATTAAATTCTCTTGCAACAGCTCTGGTGGACGTTCCTGCAGTCAGCATGCCAATTGCACGCTCCCTCAAAACTTGTGACATCTGTGCCATTGTGTTGTGTGACAAAACTGCACATTTTAGAGTGGACTTTTATTGTTCCCAGCACAAGGTGCACCTGTGTAATGATCATGTGGTTTAATCAGCTTCTTGATATGCCACACCTGTCAGATGGATGGATTATCTTGGCAGAGTAGAAATGCTCACTAACAGGGATGTAAACAAATTTGTGTACACAATTTGACAGAAATACACGTTTTGTGAGTATGGAAATCTTCTGGTATCTTTTATTTAATCTTATGAAACATGGGACCAACACTTTACATGGTGCGTTTATAATTTAATTATACATGCCAAGTATGGTTATAGAAAAGAGCAGAAGCTCTGAACTCTTATTTCAGAAGCTAGTCCTAACTACCTACCGGTTATGGAACATTTACTTTTTTAGTATTTCTCCAGTAGGTTTCCTCAAGGAGAAAGCCCCCCCACTTCTTCGTCAAAGATAATATAACAAAAACACTTCAGTAAATACTACAGCAATGTTCCCAAAAACACTACAGTAAATACTACAGTGTACTACAGTCTGTGAAAACACTACAGTAAGTACCAAAGTATACCACACTACAGTCTGCAAAAAGACTACAGTAAATACTACAGTATACTGCAGTCCGCAAAAAACTACATTAATTATTAGTATATATTACTCTTTTTTTACTTCTATATTTACACTATAGTAAACTGTGAATACTATAGTATATTGCAATAAATACTACAGTATTCACTGTAGTGTTTTTGCAGACAATTTTTTTACGTGGTATACCGTTTAGGCTAAAGGAGGTTGGTTGTGGACCTTCAAATGGACATCTTTAATTTATGTCATGTCTGTTACTGCAATCTTTCAGGTGAAACATTTGATAATTAATTTGTCAAAATGAATTCCTATGTAGTAGGGGAGGAATATAGAACCACCATGTTTGCTATTTAAACTCATCCCATGTATTCCTTTTTTCCCTTTGTTGATTTTGGCTTATTTTGAGTATTGTCATGTTTTCTGTGTCTGAGGACAGTGATCACCTACTACTGAGTTACTGGCTGCTTGCTGAGTGTTTTGCTACTATGTATGCAAGATTGTAAAGTGCATACTGAAAATGGGTACTTTCTCGGTTACGATTGCAATTGCTTGCCAGTGCACTTCCGGTCTGACCGAGATTACTGAAATCAGGACCTACGACGACCAAAAACTAAGACGACACTAGTCTGTGACACTACCGAACATCTGTCCAGAGAGCTGCTACAAATGTTTCCCCCCACTGCCTTGTGGGTAATCACACAGATGGAGTCATAGTGGCTTCATGCTTACGCTAAAAGCTAACTGTGTGCAGGAAGATTACAGTAAGGCTTAATCATGTCAAATGATGTCTGGAAGATTATATTGGAACACATGTCATGGTCCTTGCTTTACATGGAGAACAAACATAATGTACTGTGTGCGAATGATTAAAGAGAAATAAGTACTGTCAGCTAATACTAGAAACATTAAGTATCATCTTTTGGAACTCCTCCTCGTGTTAATCTAACAGAGTAAAATGACTTCACGTTTTTCTCCTCTCCATTCCCAACAGCTTATTGAGCAAAATAATTTGTTAGATTGAATCTGTTGGGTACTTCACAAAACATTATCAATGAGTTAGCAAGAACTTCAGTAATATTTGAAGTTTCTCAGTCCATCTTGAAATGGTTTGCTCTTTTAGGCACTGATTCACTTACGTATGCTGCAATATGCATTTATAATATATGCCATTTAATTTTTTCTTTTCAAAAAGGTTTGCGAAAAAAAGAGGTATTTTTTCTTAAGCATGGTGTTAGTGGCATATTGATAATCTAGTCATAAATTACCCGAAGTGCCGATAATTAGCTGTCGATTTACCTAGCTATATCTAGACGTACTTAAGTATTAATTGTATTTATACTAAAAGATACCTTGGTTTGACCAGAACCCAGAATCATTAGTGCAACGCTCACCCCTAGTATTCATTCAATAACTTCAATTGTTTCCACTCTCCATGGTTTGTACGTACCTTTCTTCAGGGCTGTGGTTACTTTTGATCGACAATACATTGTAAGTGTGCTTTAAGAATAAGAGCAATGCATTCAATTAAATCTCACTCACACTTGATCAAGACAGTAGCAGTATTTTATTGAATCACTGAACTTTCAAATAACAGTTGTTGCCTTACCGTAAAGGATAATCCATTATGTTTTGAATACCTTTGTGTGTCGATTTGTTGCTGATGTGGATTGTGTCCGTACCCCCACCACCCCTCCCTTCTCAAAGAATGTTTCCTATAGAAATGATGATGATATTTTTATATACAATTGAGCACTTTTTTGAGTTTGGATTGATTTTGTTGTGTTTTCTGTTTCTTTTCCTCATTTGTGTATCCCTCACGATTAAAAAGAGCACGATCACTGCCTGGCTTATTTGGATTCACTTCTTGGTAGCCCTGGTAGTTGTACTGCCTTTGATTTGCTGCTTAAAGTTCTGTTTAAGCTACAAGATTTTCCCATGTTTCCACTCATCTGTCTGTTATTTATTTGACAAAACTCTCTCTCTCTCAATTCAATGTAATTAAAATGGGCTTTCTCTCTCTCCCTTCTCTCTAGCCATGTTTCTGTCTCTCACTCTTTTTGGATTTGCAGTGTGGTCTGGTCATTAATCACTCTTGTCCCTGAAGTCCAGGACAAGTGTAACTATTCTGGGGGTAATGGCTCTTCTAAAGACCCTTTGTGAAACAGTCCAGCATAGTGTCTCTTGGACCATTCTCACCCCACGCAGATCCTGTTGGCATGGATCCAGAAGAGCGGCAAGACCCAGATATTCAGGTATGCTATCTACAGTATATTCTTGAATTTATACTGTACAGGTGGCATTTCCTTTGCAAATCTGAACCAACAAAATAACAGGTTTTACTAAGTTCAGCAAAGCTTGGCTGATGCTAAAAGCTAGGCTAATACTAACTTAATTCAAAAGTCCTCATTAAGTTGAAGTGACACTTGAGTGACCCATCGCCCTACTCACTGAAATGTGCTGACTCAGATTGCCCTTCAGTGTTTTATTACAATAATCTACAGATTTCTTGCAAATTTTTACAGTTCAATAAAAACAAGGTTATGTTTGTGTAGAATCCTCTACAGTGCTGTCTTTATTGGATATGTTGAATGCTTTTTATGCGAAACCTTCTATGAACAGTATATAACTACAGTCATATAAATTAACATTCACGTGTGAACAATGAAAAGACAAACGTTTAGCTTTTCCTTGGTAGTTAAAAGAACTAAGAAATATGTACAGCAGTATTTTTTGTTTACAGTTCATATTTGTATCACATTACTTTTCTCTAGAGATTTGATGGAACTCATGCCTGTTATTATTCAATTGGTCTTGCTGAGATTTGATGTTTGCATTAAGAAACAGTGAAGGAAACATGTTTCGTCACGAGACAGTCAAAGTCCAAGTATGATAACATTTTTGAGAATGTGACAAGATAAAGGCAAACTCCAAATTTTAAGCCAAACTCCAAATAAGGACAGATTCATTTACTGTACCATCTCAGGCTTTATCACAGATATCTACAGCACCAGTTTGAGTGCCATAAAAAATATTCTAAATCAGAAACTTCTATCAAATCTTTCAACTTATCTAGCTGCTCAGATACATGATTGTCTTATCCTCTGTTTGTAAACAAAAGTGAGCGTGCCGCCTTAAGAAGTCTAACCAAAATTGGGTGGAAGAGCTCTCTTTGTGAGGTGCTTAAAATTTAAACTTATGATCAAACACAAAATAATAATCAAACAATGAAAAATATACAAACTATATGTTCTCTTCACACATAAAAAGAAAAGTAGCCATTCAATCTTGGGGAGGGATTGTAGAGTGCGACAGAACGAGTTCTCGTAAGGCTTCATTTATTCTCCAAAATGTGTACTCTGCCGTTTTTGCACCGGTTGTATAACTGTGTAACCTTGAGTGCATAGTGATACCACAATTTCACATATTGAGGATAAATGAGTCTTAGGAGCAGAGTTTTGAGGGGAAGAGAACAACATTATGTCCTTACCCGGCAGTGCATCGTGGGGTATATTTTTTTGCTATCAGAGACTAAAATTAGCTGATGTTTGTAGTGGCTGTTTAAAGAAAACCAAACCATGGATTACAGTTTCTCTTGGACCATAGACTGGAAAATACTGAACCTCCCCTTTAAGACTGTTGCCCTACCTAGAGTAAAAATGTTTATCACAACATGAACCAAAAAGTGCAAGGCTGTAGTAAGAGTGGGGGTAGTGGGTGCCCTCTGTTTATGTATTTCTTAAAAAAGAAAAGTCCATCCAGTTCCTCTTCAATGCTCGATCGAATGGCATATGCCGGTGTTACACTGGAGCCTCCTCTCAGTCTATGGGAGACCAAAGGTTGTCCTTGGACCTTTAACTTCCCCCCCAGTTGTTCAATGACTTTGGAACGCCCCCACCACCAACCCGGATGCTCCTTCAGACAGCCAACTCAGTTCTTTACCAACCTCCCCGCACTGCCCACCCCCACTACTCCAACCTCTACTCCCTCCTCAAGATCCTCCAAATTACTCACACATAAGATCAGGGGAAACAAAACACAAAAACACAGCACCACTGGGCCAGTAACATATCCATCCAGCAGGGGGCAGCAGCTCATGTCCTCTCCCCCTGTATTTCCCTCCAGCGAGCTAGACCGACTAGAGAGTCTATTGTCTCAGTGAGTCTTGCGCACCTGCCAGCAGTGCTGTGCTCTCAGATGAGCTTTTGCAGCTTTTTGTGCGATGCAGCCTAGCCACATGTCCCGAGCACAGTTCTTGGATCAGATCTTGACTGATCAGATGAGCCACCTCCTGAGTGCTGGGGCTGTAGGCTCCCTCCGACTGGCACTTCTTGCGTGCTGTGAGAACTATCATGGTGAGGCGTTGACTGCCAGCAGAGCACCAAGGCACACCAGGGGGATGGCTATCACCAGCCACAGCACCTGCTCTTTCTGGGGCTGTTTCTGCAAAGAGGAAACAAGCAAGGAACCAAGGGAGAAATGTCAGTGATGAGTGACTGACTGGCTAATTCTAAAATTACCGTAATGCTAAAAATACATGTTACATATCATAATAGTTTTCATGAATAAACCATTATAAATCCATAGATTTGTATGAATAACTATAAATGCATTGGAAAGACGATAATACTTAGAAATTGTTTAGTAATAATTAAATAATTATTTATTGTGTATACATAGACGATGAATGCAAAATTACTTGGAAGAGGAGGAGAAGAATGAAGGAGTCATTAGTTCTTACTTTTGTATCGCAGAATCGGCCGCTGTAGCCAGGTAGGCACACACACCAGAACCTGTTGAGTCGATCGATACAGGATCCACCATTCTGACAGGGGTTCAACTCACACTCATTTATCTCCGTTTCACGCCTGAGGAGGAAAACACAATGAGGACATTTTAAAGTCTAGACAGAACAAGCATGCAAGATATACAGAGGGGTCTGAAATTATTGTCACCCTTGATAAAGATGAGTGAAAATTACTGTATGAAAGAAATAATTAAAATACCTTTTGTATATTGTATGCTGCAAAAAATTGGGAAATTATTTTATTCTAATACAATTGCTCAGAGAACGAGATATTGTTTAACAAGTAATACTTTTCTTCTCTCCAAAAGGTAGTGTACGGGTCAAAATGTCCAATACCTTTCAATACCTCACCTTGCAAGGGTAATGGTACTGAGACTTTTTTCTAAAATGTTTTATGAGATTGGAGAACACCTTGGGAGGGATCTTAGACCATTCCTCCATACAGAACCTTTCCAGATCCTTGATATTCTTTGTCTGTTCTGGAAGTGCCAATGCCAATGCCAAACTCCTGGCGGTGCTATGGTCAGATGACATGAAAATCTTCTAGCAAGACAATAACCGCAAGCACTAATCAAAATCCGCAAAGAAATGGTTAATTGACCACAAAATCAACATTTTGCAATGGCAATCTCAGTCTTCGGACTTGAACCCCATTGAAAACCTGTGGTTTGAATTGAAGAGGGCAGTCCATAAGAGCAGACAAAGGATATCAAAGATCTGGGAAGATTCTGTATAGAGGAAGGGTCTAGGATCCCTCCCAAAGTGTTCTCCAACCTCATAAAACATTTTAGAAAAAGTTTCAGTGTTGTTATCCTCACATGGAAAGGGTGCCAATAATTTTGACCCCTATCTTTTTTAGATTTTTTTTGTGCTAGCTGTGCCACTAGAGATTCTGGGTTCGAGTCCAGGCTCTGTTGCAGCCGGCCGCGACTGGGAGACCCATGGGGCGGCACACAATTGGCCCAGCGTTGTCCGGGTTAGGGAAGGGTTTGGCCGGCAGGGATGTCCTTGTCCCATCGCGCACTGGCAACTAGCAGCGTGCGCAGTGCACGCTGACATCTACACCACCCAATGTCACATCCTAAGCAGTTTTGTCAGTCTTGAGTGATTTTCTTTCAAGCTAAGAATTAGCTTAATATTTACTCACACTCATATCCGTCAGCCAGGTCCACACAATGGCCACCATTGACACATGGGTCTCTGACACCCCACACACGTGTCTCGCAGGTCTTCCCAGTGAAAGCAACAGGACACGAACACACAAAGTAATTCCATGTAGTAGTACAGTCTCCTCCGTTCTGGCAATGCTCCGCCTTCAGACCAAAACAACATATAGCCCAGTCGCAAGCCACTGATTTGTCTTCATTTGCTACTGACCATGTCTTTCCATTTTTTTATTAATCCGAATTTTGATACAGTTGACATGATTTACATTTACTGCCTACCCCTCATGTCTGTAATATTTCACTCTAATGTTGATAATTAAAGGTCAGTATGCAATATTAATATGATATAATATTATTACACATTATTACAATAGAGGTATTGATATTAGTGTATTAAGTCCTACCTGGCAGGTGTTGTCGCCTATACAGCCAGGCTCTACATTCTCAGCGTTCTTGGGGAAGTACACCTCTCCCTCTGAGTTATTGAGTGTGCTGTTCCCCACGTCCATGTCCAGATGCACCCCGTCCAGACCTGCGTCTCCTTCTCCTCCCCGGGGAGACCCCCTACATAGGCCAGGTCTCCATTGTGCACCTCCACCTCGGGCACCTCGCCTATTCCGTAGCGCAGGCCGGTGTGCTCAAAGAACACTCGTCCATACTGGACCTCGAATTGGAGCAGTTGCTTCTTGCCCAGGGTCACGACGATGGGCACCGTCAGTGTGTGGCTTTCGGGCAGGGAACTGACCAGGACTCTCCCCATGCCAACTTCTCTGTCCTCCCAGGGTAACCTCAGCTGGAAGAGCAGGCCTTCAGGCTTCAGTGAGCACAAGAAGAAGACGACACTGAAGTTGGTGCCGTGGAAGCTCCCGATGTCGTAGGCGCTGTAGCTCACAGTTTTCTCATGACTGTACGTCCAGGAGGAGAACTATGTCAGAGTGGAGATGTTATAGAAGGAAAGTAATGGATGATGGATGACAATCAAGCAGTCATGTGTACCTATTTCACCTAGGGTAAATCACTAATCTAGCAGTGAAGACAAAAATCTTTGACAAAGAAAAATATTTGACAAACCCAACCACAGCCCTCAAACTAAACTGCAAGTTTGGTTCCACACTGCCCTTTCCCACCTGGACAAAAGGAACACCTACAGTGGGGAGAACAAGTATTTGATACACTGCCGATTTTGCAGGTTTTCCCACTTACAAAGCATGTAGAAGTCTGTAATTTTTATCATAGGTACTCTTCAACTGTGAGTGACGGAATCTAAAACAAAAATCCAGAAAATCACATTGTATGATTTCTAAGTAATTAATTTGCATGTTATTGCATGACATAAGTATTTGATACATCAGAAAAGCAGAACTTATTTGGTACAGAAACCTTTGTTTGCATTTACAGAGATCATACGTTTCCTGTAGTTCTTGACCAGGTTTGCATGCACTGCAGCAGGGATTTTGGCCCACTCCTCCATACAGACCTTCTCCAGATCCTTCAGGTTTCGGGGCTGTCGCTGGAAGACCCAGCCACGACCCATCTTCAATGCTCTTACTGAGGGAAGGAGGTTGTTGGCCAAGATCTCGCGATACATGGCCCCATCCATCCTCCCCTCAATATGGTGCAGTCGTCCTGTCCCCTTTGCAGAAAAGCATCCCCAAAGAATGATGTTTCCACCTCCATGCTTCACGGTTGGGATGGTGTTCTTGGGGTTGTACTTATCCTTCTTCTTCCTCCAAGCACGGCAAGTGGAGTTCAGACCAAAAAGCTCTATTTTTGTCTCATCAGACCACATGACCTTCTCCCATTCCTCCTCTGGATCATCCAGATGGTCATTGGCAAACTTCAGACGGGCCTGGACATGCGCTGGCTTGAGCAGGGGGACCTTGCGTGCGCTGCAGGATTTTAATCCATGACGGCGTAGTGTGTTACTAATGGTTTTCTTTGAGACTGTGGTCCCAGCTCTCTTCAGGTCATTGACCAGGTCCTGCTGTGTAGTTCTGGGCTGATCCCTCACCTTCCTCATGATCATTGATGCCCCACGAGGTGAGATCTTGCATGGTGCCCCAGACCGAGGGAGATTGNGTCCTGTAGCCCATCCCAGCCTTGTGCAGGTCTACAATTTTATCCCTGATGTCCTTACACAGCTCTCTGGTCTTGGCCATTGTGGAGAGGTTTGAGTCTGTTTGATTGAGTGTGTGGACAGGTGTCTTTTATACAGGTAACGAGTTCAAACTGGTGCAGTTAATACAGGTAATGAGTGGAGAACAGGAGGGCTTCTTAAAGAAAAACTAACAGGTCTGTGAGAGCCGGAATTCTTACTGGTTGGTAGGTGATCAAATACTTATGTCATGCAATAAAATGCAAATTAATTATTTAAAAATCATACAATGTGATTTTCTGTTTTAGATTCCGTCTCTCACAGTTGAAGTGTACCTATGATAAAAATTACAGATCTCTACATGCTTTGTAAGTAGGAAAACCTGCAAAATCGGCAGTGTATCAAATACTTGTTCTCCCCACTGTATGTGAGACTGCTGTTCATTGACTACAGCTCAGCGTTCAACACTGTTCGGCCCGCCTTTTCCTGTAGTCCACGATCAGCTCCTTTGTCTTGCTCACATTGAGGGAAAGGTTGTTGTCCTGGCACCGCACTGCCAGTTCTCTGACCTCCTCCCTATAGGCCGTCTCATCGTTGTCGGTGATCAGGCCTACCACTGTTGTGTTGTCAGCAAACTTAATGATGGTGTTGGAGTCATGTTTGGCCGTGCAGTCGTGGGTGAACAGGAAATACAGGAGGGTACTAAGTGCACACCACTATGGGAACCCAGTGTTGAGGATCAGCGTGGCAGACGTATTGTTGCCTCCTCGTACCACCTGGGGGTGGACCGTCAGGAAGACCAGGATCCAGTTGCAGAGGGAGGTGTTTAGTCCCAGAGTCCTTAGCTTAGTGATGAGCTTCGTGGGCACTATGGTGTTGAACGCTGAGCTGTAGTCGATGAAAAGCATTCTCACATAGGTGTTCCTTTTGTCCAGGTGAGAAAGGCGCGGTTTGAAGTGCTATTGAGTCATCTGTTGATCTGTTGGGGCAGTATGCAAGTTTTAGTGGGTCTAGGGTGTCCGGGAGGATGCTCTTGATGTGAGCCATGCACATCAAAGCACTTCATGGCTACCAACGTGAGTGCCACGGGGCAGTTCGTTTAGGCAGGTTACCTTTGCTTCCTTGGGCACAGGGACTATGGTGGTCTGCTTGAAACATGTAGGTATTACTGACTCAGTCAGGGAGAGGTTGAAAATGTCAGTGAAGACGCTTGACAGTTGGTTCGCGCATGCTTTGAGTACACGTCCTGGTAATCCGTCTGGCCCAGCGGCTTTGTGAATGTTGACCTGTTTAAAGGTTTTATTTCACATTGCCTACCGAGAGCGTTACCACACAAGTTATCCAGAACAGCTGGTGCTCTCGTGCATGCTTCATTGTTGCTTGCATCGAAGCAAGCATAAAAGGTGTAGCAGGTTTCATAGATCTGTAGGATTTAAAAAAATTGTAATCCTTTTTTAGATTACATTTTAAGGCAACAAAATGTGACAACTGTGCAAGGGGTGTGCAAACTTTAACTAGGCTCTCTATCTTCGACAGACTTGAAAGCATTTAAATCCCAGCTCTTCACCACTGTATCTGTTTAGCTAATCACTGTTCTTAGGATAATACTGAAAGAAAGTATAGTGGACAGTAAATACAAGAGTAGCCAATTTGTAGTCTATCTGGTGTTTGTTTCGCTAACTAGAAATAGGCAGTAGCATGGAGTCTGCTTGTGGATGCATATAGATAGCACAGTTGATAACATAAAGATGCCTCAGTTCATCATTGTAACCCTTTCCTTTAAAATCTCCATCGGCACTGCTATGCTGACAAAGGAATGCATTACTGCTGACCTTTCCCAACCCATTAGAGATAAGGATGAAGCCCCTAGACAGACCAGGCCTGCTGAGAAAATAAAGGAGTGTAAGAAAATAAGTATACAAGAGGTAGAGTGTTTTCTCTCACACAGCGGAAGACCTATCCACAGGAGCCAAACTGAAGATCAGGCTTACACTTAAACCAAACTTACACTTAGTAAGATGGTACAGTTAGTAAGGTACAGTTAGTAAGATGACATCATTAACAACAGGACAATATCAACATAATCATTAAACTCTGCCAAAACTCATTGGCTCTGCACAATTTGCACCATTCTTGTGGCACGCCCACATTGATTAATATGAAATTGACCCGTTGTGTATGATAATGTCATCTTGCTTAGTGCACCTTTAATGTGAACATATTATGGCATAGTGAAGTACAGTGGTTCTTCCTTTAAAAGTTACGAGTTTATGTCGTGACCGCTTGTGGTAGATGGTGGGATTCTGTCATTGCACCACACTATCACAAGGGGGAGTTAGAATGCTGATCTATCGATAGTCTAAACTGTGGCAATTAATGGAGGTGTTTTCAGTCTGAGAGTCTCTTCTCTGCATCAGGCAACAACACAAAAACTGTCGGTGGTCCTGGAGTTGAGAGAGAACTTGGGTAAATACAATGGGGGAATTTCACTTAACATGTGGACTGACAATTAACCAAAAAATAGGCACAGTGGGTTTTTGGTATCTCTCCCTCTAAAAACAGAAATAAATCATTCTAAATAACAAACTGGCTTTATTTACAAATTAGTAAGAATGTCTCACCCCATGTTCAAGAATGGCCTTTTTCCCTTTATTCAGATTACAATTGCTCACTTTCGGTTATGTGTAACGAAATCACCACCAAAATATTGTTATTTTTTAAACAAATCGATTATTATTATTATTATTATTATTATTATTATTATTATTATTAATCCTGCATTATAATTATATAAAAGCCCCTTAGATATTCTCACAGATCAGATTTGCTATAGCGAAAAATGCCCCTTTAGAATCCTCCAATCCTCTAAATGTAATTATTGGCGGAGAGTCACGTCATTGGCAGAGAGTCAGGCAGCATTGGAGTTGAAGAGGGCGAAGAACGAGATGGGAGTCACAATCCATGCCAGGCAAACACGCAGATTATTATTTCAACTACATTTTAGTTGCAACAAGTTCAATGTGAATACATGGAAGAGGCAAGTGGAACGGGGAAAAAGTAAGGAATTTCTCTGCCGGTCCTGTAAGCCTTTTGAAAACATGTTTTCACAAGGGCTATTTGCAGGACAATAGGCATGATGTGGTCCCAAATACACCTCTGACATAGGGTCCAGCATATCTGTTGATGATGTAAGGGCTCGGGCTGATTCCGATGTGAGTTATCTGGCCCAAATGTATTACTTGGGGCTTGGGCCGATCCCGGTGTGAGTTATCTGGCCCAAATGTATTACTCAGGTCGATTGTGGCTACTCTCTGGCAGATGATTACACTGGCTGTGTAATCACACTCCATATTTTCTCAATGTTTCTGTGATACAATTAACATTTAAGTTAAATTCTTTAAGAGTCCTGTTTAAGTAGTATTTTAGTACTTTGATACTTTGTGCAAGGCAATAGATCAGCATTAAAAACTTTGTGGATGGGGCCTCCCGAGTGGCGCAGCAGTATAAGACACTGCATCGCAGTGCAAACTGCGTTGCCACAGATGCTGGTTCGATACCCGAGCCGGCCGCGACCGGGAGACCCATGAGGCGATGCATAATTGGCCCAGCATCGTCCGGGTTAGGGGAGGGTTTGACTGTCCGGGCTGGGGGGCTTTTGGTTTCTCTCTCTCTAAAAACACAGAGAGAATACAAGAGTAGCAGGCTGTGAATTCTGCAAACAATGTTTCTAGGATGGGATATTAGCAGGACAATAGACTCTTCAACCTTTACAAAGGATAGTCTATGTCAGATCAAGCATATACTGTACAGTATGTATGCTTCCCTTAATAAAATAATGATAAAAATACTCTTTCAAAATGCAGATGTTTATTTCAACTATCAGCAGGACAATAGGGAATAAATATCACTAAATGACAAAGCATGGGGACTGGTCTTGATAAATCAATAATTTTTTTTTAGGAAATGTTAGGATCATTTTGCTCTTCACTCGCAGTCACTTAGTAGCCTGGGCCTACTCCCGACCGGTCCACACAAGTTTCTTCAACGGTCTTCTGTCTGTGATTAGAGACATGTTGATTGCCTTTGCAGATCGCTCATCATCTTCAACCATCAGATGTTTATTTCGTTATGGATCCATAACACATCAAATCAATCAAATGTATTTATAAAGCCCTTCTTACATCAGCTGATGTCACAGAGTCTTCCATGTCCAGGGACGGCATGGAAGAGCACCAGTAAGCCAGTGACTCAGCCCATGTAATAGGGTTAGAGGCAGAGAATCCCAGTGGAGAGGGGAACCGGCCAGGCAGAGACAGCAAGGGTGGTTCGTTGCTCCAGTGCCTTTCTGTTCACCTTCACACTCCTGGGCCAGACTACACTCAATCATAGGACCTACTGAAGAGATGAGTCTTCAATAAAGACTTAAAGGTTGAGACCGAGTCTGCGTCTCTCACATGGATAGGCAGACCATTACATAAAAATGTAGCTCTATAGGAGAAAGCACAGCCTCCAGATGTTTGCTTAGAAATTCTAGGGACAGTAAGGAGGCCTGAGTCTTGTGACCATAGCGTACGTGTAGGTATGTAAGGCAGGACCAAATCGGAAAGATAGGTAGGAGCAAGCCCATGTAATGCTTTATAGGTTAGCAGGAAAACCTTGAAATCAGCCCTTGCCTTAACAGGAAGCCAGTGTAGAGAGGCTAGCACCGGAGTAATATGATCACATTTTTTGGTTCTAGTCAAGATTCTAGCAGCCGTGTGGAGCACTAACTGAAGTTTATTTAGTGCTTTATCCGGGTAGCCGGAAAGTAGAGCATTGCAGTAGTCTAACCTATAAGTGACAAAAGCATGGATTCATTTTTCTGCATCATTTTTGGACAGAAAGTTTCTGATTTTTAAAATGTTATGTAAATGAAAAAGCTGTCCTTGAAACAGTCTTAATATGACCTAATAATGAATTACTATGGGAATAAATATCACTGAATGACCTGTGGTCAACTATTTCAGCACCGTTTCGCGCTGCACTGAGACCAGCATGGGGACTGGTCTTGATAAAGAAATCAATGAGATACAAAACAAGAGGACACACACGGTTAATGTTTTGGAATTTAAAAAATGTATAAAAATAATTACAGTTGAAGTCGGAAGTTTACATACACCTTGCATACAGCTGGTGTAACTGAGTCAGGTTTGTAGGCCTCCTTGCTCTCACACGCTTTTTCAGTTCTGCACACAGATTTTCTATGGGATTGAGGTCAGGGCTTTGTGATGGCCACTCCAATACCTTGACTTTGTTGTCCATAAGCCATTTTGCCACAACTTTGGAAGCATGCTTGGGGTCATTATCCATTTGGAAGACCCATTTGCGACCAAGCTTTAACTTCCTGACTGATGTCTTGAGATGTTGCTTCAATATATCCACAAACCTTTACATCCTCATGATGCCATCTATTTTGTGAAGTGGACCAGTCTCTCCTGCAGCAAAGCACCCCCACAACATGATGCTGCCACCCCCGTGCTTCACGGTTGGAATTGTGTTCTTTGCCTTGCAAGCCTCCCCCTTTTTTCTTCAAACATAACGATGGTCATTATGGTCAAACAGTTCTATTTTTGTTTCATCAGACCAGAGGACATTTCTCCAAAAAGTACGATCTTTGTCCCCATGTGCAGTTGCAATCCGTAGTCTGGATTTTTTATGGCGGTTTTGGAGCAGTGGCTTCTTCCTTGCTGAGCGGCCTTTCAGGTTATATCAATATAGGACTTGTTTAACTTTGGATACAGATACTACTTTTGTACCAGTTTCCTCCAGCATCTTCACAAGGTCCTTTGCTGTTGTTCTGGGATTGATTTGCACTTTCGCACCAAAGTAAGTTAATCTCTAGGAGACAGAACGCGTCTCCATCCTGAGCGGTATAACGGCTGCATGGTCCCGTGGTGTTTATACTTGCGTACTATTGTTTGTACAGATGAACGTGGTACCTTCAGGCGTTTGGAAATTGCTCCCAAGCATGATTTTCTTTTATTTTCCCATGATGTCAAGCAAAGAGGCACTGAGTTTGAAGGTAGGCCTTGAAATACATCCACAAGTGCACCTCCAATTGACTCAAAATATGTCAATAAGCCTATCAGAAGCTTCTAAAGCCATGACATCATTTTCTGTAATTTTCCAAGCTGTTCAAAGGCACAGTCAAAGTATGTAAACTTCTGACCCACTGGAATTGTGATACAGGGGGTTATAAGTGAAATAATCTGTCTGTAAACAATTGTTGTGAAAATTACTTGTGTCATGCACAAAGTAGATGTCCTAACCGACTTGCCAAAACTATAGTTTGTTAACAAGAAATGTGTGGAGTGGTTGAATAACGAGTTTTAATGACTCCAACCTAAGTGTATGTCTTAACGAGCATTTCCATGTCTTAACGAGCATTTCCATAAGTCTCCTCAAGTTTCTTCAACTGTCATCTGACTGTGATTAGAGCGATGTTGATTGCCTTTGCCAATCGCTCATCATCTTCAACCATTAGTGAGTCCATCTTACAGAGTCCACCAAATGCATTAAGTACTCTAAAACCAGATTTACCGCAACAAAAAAATGCATCAACCCCTACAAATATTTACATTTATTATTAACCCTGCATTATAATTGTAATGCAGATGTTTATTTCGTTACGGATCTATAACGAATTACTATGGGAATAAATATCACTGAATGACGTAGTCAAGTATTTCAGCAACATTTCGCGCTGCTCTGAGACAAGCATGGGATTTTTGTTTTCAACGAATCTCCGTTTGGGTTGTTAGGATTATTTTGCTCTTAGTACAGTAGCCTACTCCCGACCGGTCACGTTGTACAGCACCATATTTTCCTAACGGAAACTCTGCGGGTTTCATTTTTCTTGTAATCATTAATTAATTAAGCTACATTTCTTAAAATCAATCCCATATACTATGTTCTTACAAAAAAATGTTTTAAATTCTCTAGTACAGCCAATATTAAAGAAGTCATATGCTTCTCAAAAATGCCCTCTGGTGGTCAAACTAGCACTAACTAGCATTAATGGCAACAATGGCTGATACTTAAGTAACGTGCCATAGAATTCTGCGGTAGCCCGCAAGGTGTGCTGCAGTAGGACACAACTTTTAAAGGAAGAACCACTGTACTATGAGACCTGAATCTTGCTGATACATTGTGTCAAGAAACATTAACAAGCAAAGCATCAGATCTCCCTCCATACTGGAAGAAGTGTTAGGTGAGAGACAGTGAGTTGTGGATGATATAGGGTTGCACTTAATTCCGGACTAACTGAGTACAAACACATCATTGTGTGGGCAGAGGTGTGAATGATGAAAAGGCGGAACAGCGAATTTGTGAAACTTACAAGGCACTCGCATTCGTACTGGTCCTTCTCATTGATGCAGGTTTCGTTATTCTCGCAGGGCCCCGAAGCACACTCATTGATTTCAATCTTGCAGTTGTAGCCCTGGAAACTGAGCCAAGTCATCCATGCAGATAGCCCCATTCTGGCAAGGGTGCGATGCACACTCGTCCACGTCCTCTTCACAAGGCTCCCCTTCGAACCCCAGCGCACAGTGGCACTCGAATCCAAGTCCCATTGTTCACACATGGCTCGTCAATGCAGTCGGTCACTTGCTCTTGGCAGTCCTCTCCTCCGTAGCTGGGCGGACATCGGCAGAAGTAGCCGTTGACCTGGTCGATGCACTCTGTATGGGGCTCAAAGCAAGGGTTGCTATGGCACTCGTCCACTTCCTCAGTGCAGTTGTCCCCGGTGAATCCTTTGGGGCAGACGCAGTGGTATTTGGACATTCCAGGGGTGCTAGTGCAGTCTGAGCAGGCAGCGAAAAAGCATACATCATACAGTTTGTCGCAGTCTTTGCCCATGTAGCGGACCTCATCGCGAGGGGAGCAGACGTACGCGTAGTTATCCATGGTGTCCACACAGGTGAAACCATTCTGGCAGGGCCCAGACAAGCACTTGCTGCTGGTTGCCGTGCAGAATATCCCTGAGGAGAAGAATAGGAGATGGGTTATTGTTGTGCAAAATTATGGACAGTTCTGGATGGCAGCAATGCTTGACTGAAACATTATACAGTATAATAATACCCTAATACAGTCGAGATGCCATAACAAGTCATTACAACTTTTATTTGTCATATGTCACATTTAGTGTGTTCACACACTAAATGTGAGAGCCGTTTACATGTTTGGAGGGATAAGTTGGTGTGATGGTCTGTTATGATATTGTTACGACATCATGATATGGGGTGACGCCAGTACACTTCAGAATGTCTCCCATATATCCACACTGTGCTAGCACTGTGCTGGCACAATGTTGTTTATTTAGTGCCACTCTTAACACGAATCACAACCAGCTTTGGTCCATATTTGTAGGCCATTTGGTTCTGATACAAAAACATTGGCAATAACAATTATTATTATTATTATTATTATTATATATACAGTACCAGTCAAAAGTTTCGACACACCAACTCAATCAAGGGTTTTCTTTATTTTTACTATTTTCTATTTTCTTTTGGAATCATGTACAGTAGTAACCAAAAAAGTGTTAAACAAATAAAAATATATTTTACACTTTAGATTCTTCAGTAGCCACATGCTTTTCCAACATTCTTGAAGGAGTTCCCACATTATGCTGAGGACTTGTTGGCTGCTTTTCCTTCGCTCTGTGGTCCAACTCATCCCAAACCATCTCAAATGGGATGAGGTTGGGTGATTGCGGAGGCCAGGTCATCTGATGCAGCACTCCATCACTCTCCTTCTTGGTCAAATAGCGCTTACACAGGCTGGAGGTGTGTTGGGTCATTGTCTTGTTGAAAAACAAATGATAGTCCCACTAAGCGCAAACCAGATGGGATGGTGTAACTCTGCAAAATGCTGTGTTAGCCATGCTAGTTAAGTGTGCCTTGAATTCTAAATAAATCACATACAGTGTCACCAGCAAAGCACCCCCACACCATCACACCTCCTCCTCCATGCTTCACGGTGGGAAACACACATGTGGAGATCATCCGTTCACCTACTCTGCGTCTCACAAAAACACAGCGGCTGGAACCAAAAATCTCAAATTTGGAGTCATCAGACCAAAGGACAGGTTTCCACTGGTCTAATGTCCATTGCTTGTGTTTCTTGGCCCAAGCACGTCTCTTCCTTTTATTGGTGTCATTTAGTAGTGGTTTCTTTGCAGCAATTCGACCATGAAGGCCTGATTCACGCTGTCTCTTCTGAACAGTTGATGTTGAGATGTGTCTGTTACTTGAACTCTGTGAAGCATTTATTTGGGCCGCAATTTCTGAGGCTGGATGAACTTTAATGAACTCTGGGTCTTCCTTTCCTGTGGCGGTCCTCATGAGAGCCAGTTTCAATATAGCGCTTGATGGTTTTTGCGACTGCACTTGAAGAAACTTTCAAAGTTCTTGAAATTTTCTGCATTGACTGACCTTCATGTCTTAAAGTAATGATGGACTATTGTTTCTCTGCTTATTTGAGCTGTTGTTGCCATAATATGGAAATGGTATTTTACCCAATAGGGTTATCTTCTCTATACCACCCCTACCTTGTCACAACACAGCTGATTGACTAAAATGCATTAAGAAGGAAAGAAATTCCACAAATTAACTTTTAACAAGGCACACCTGTTAATTGAAATGCACTCCGGGTCACCTCATAAAGCTGGTTGAGAGAATGTCAAGAGTGTGCAAAGCTGTCATCAAGGCAAAGGGTGGCTACTTTGAAGGATCTCAAATATAAAATATATTTGGATTTGTTTAACACTTTTTGGGTTACTATTTGATTCCATATGTGTTATTTCATAGTTTTGATGTCTTCACTATTATTCTACAATGTGGAAAATAGTAAAAATAAAGAAAAACCCTTGAATGAGTAGTTGTGTCCAAACTTTTGACTGGTACTGTATATTTTTTTATATCAACAGTGGCCTTCATTTACTTCTACAGTATTGGACTCTTACCCATGGGGCACTCTGAAATGATGATGTTACTCCAGTATAGCTACCGGAAAATGTATCCCACCGTCGTCTCACATTTGAGATTATTACCAGTGAGGCTTTGGCTGATCTGAAAAAAAGGCAGTTAGGTAGTGCCCGTCAGTTTTTTTTTATAAAAGTTTTTTATTGAATATATGAAACATACAATATACTTTCAGTGAAGCCGCTCAACAACTACATCATACAAGTAATCCAACAGACACCCATTCAGAGCGACACACAGAAGCATCCAGGGTCAATGGCCTGCTCAAGGGCACGTTGACAGATCTCCTACCATGCCAGAAAATGTGAACCCGAACCCTCCAAGATCCCCCCACAGTTCCCCAATTGCTGTCCCTGAACCATTCGAGACCCCTCCCGCAGTCCCCCCCCAGAATAAAATAAAATAAAAATACAATTAATTCCATTCCCCACCCCCAAGAACCCCTCAATGCACCAACAACCAAGAAAATGAACTAAAGAGAGAAAAAAGAAAACAGCAAACAACAATGCTAAAAAAACAACAAAAAACAAAAGACATCAAGGACAACTAAAATCATAACAGCAATGCCAACTGTATATGTTTGTGGGCATGTCTGGCACAACTACATGTATGTGTGTGTTATTGTATGTGTTTATTTGAATGGGAGTGTGTGTATATGCATGTGTACAAACACCTGCACGGCATCAACCTTAGGCAAATCGGAATTAGCTGTAAAAACACTGCCCCCCAGTGTCATTCAAACATATTTTTTATTTTGAATTTATTTTCTACTTTTATATTTGACCATCATCCGCACAGCAGCTCCACTCCCACTTGCATCCAATTGCACATCCCAACCCTCAGCTTCCCTCAGCCCATCCCACCTATTTCTGCTGGCCACCCTCTTCGGATTTCATACGCAACATACAATTGAAGTCAGAAGTTTACATACACTTAGGTTGGAGTCATTAAAACTCGTTTTTCAACCACTCCACAAATTTCTTGTTAACAAACTATAGTTTTGGCAAGTCGGTTAGGACATCTACTTTGTGCATGACACAAGTAATTTTTCCAACAATTGTTTACAGACAGATTATTTCACTTATAACCCCCTGTATCACAATTCCAGTGGGTCAGAAGTTTACATACAGAAGTTGACAGTGCCTTGAAACAGCTTGGAAAATTCCAGAAAATGGAATGGCTTTAGAAGCTCTGGATGTATTTCAAGGCCTACCTTCCAACTCAGTGCCTCTTTGCTTGAAATCATGGGAAAATCAAAAGAAATCAGCCAAGACCTCAGAAAAGAAATTGTAGACCCCAAGTCTGGTTCATCCTTGGGAGCAATTTCCAAACACCTGAAGGTACCACGTTCATCTGTACAAACAGTAGTACGCAAGTATATACACCATGGGACCACACAGCCGTCATACCGCTCAGGAAGGAGACGCGTTCTGTCTCCTAGAGAAGAACGTACTTTGGTGCGAAAAGTGCAAATCAATCCCAGAACAACAGCAAAGGACCTTGTGAAGATGCTGGAGGAAACAGGTACAAAAGTATCTATATCCACAGTAAAACAAGTCCTATATCGACACAACCTGAAAGGCCGCTCAGCAAGGAAGAAGCCACTGCTCCAAAACCGCCGTAAACTTCTGACCCACTGGTGATGTGTTGAAAGAAATAAAAGCTGAAATAAATCATTCTCTCTACTATTATTCTGACATTTCACATTCTTAAAATAAAGTGGTGATCCTAATTGACCTAAGACAGAGAATGTCTACTAGGATTAAATGTCAGGAATTGTGAAAAACTGAGTTTAAATGTATTTGGCTAAGGTGTATGTAAACTTTGGACATCAACTGTATATCTTTCAACCATGCTGTGATGTTTAACGTATAATATCAATCTATCTAATCAAATAGAATCCACAGATTGCGAGTTGAAGATAAATACTTTTACTAAGAGTATTAGTAATTGACTGACCCGGTCTCTCCAGATCTCCTAACAGTACTATTTCTAGGGTCAATTTTAGATCAATGCTATGCATTTTCAGCCATGATTTTATGCTCCAAATATTCAAAATTTTGTTGGTGGCAAGAATTAAATATAATAATTTTAGCTGAAAAGCACAAAGTCTTGATATATAAAACAACTCATCCCATGGAATCGGTACATAAAAAATCTCTTCCCAACTATTTTGCAATCTGTATGGCACAGTTGTCAACACCCTGGTTCTCAAATGAAACTAGTATACTTTCCTCTTTATGCTATTTTTATTCCTCCGACAGTTTTGATGTTTTATATTGGCAGACAGACCAGTTCCCTACCTCCTCCCACTGCCACCTGCCTCCTCCATTTTTGGGGTAATGCTGTAATCAATTGGTTGTACTCTTGGAGCAGACCTTCCCGTACAATTCCGATAACTCCATGAAGGACATAACTCTACCATTCCAATTTACAATATCATTTAAGAACAAAATACCCTTTTCAAACATCTTTCCCATAAATTCAGGTATTTTATCAACCAGCACATTTGAGTTCAGCCATAATATTTGTTGTAATATTAGTTCTGTCTTTTCAGGGAGATGAAATTGAAATTGTAACCAGCTCTGCAATGCTTGTTTGAAAAAGAGAGACACTTTGAAAAAAGTATAATTTTCAATTAATCGAAAATGAGACATGGCAATCTGCATAAAGGCAAAAAGGCCATTTTTAAACAATGGATGAGCTTTTCTTAGTAATCTACTTTTAGGGTTCAAGTAAAACTTTTAAATAAGTGAAGCTTTTAGAGAGAGGTTTAGTGCTTTTATATTTAATAATCTCAACCCACCCAATTCACATTCATTATATAGATAGGCACACTTTATTTTGTCTGGTTTAGCGTCCCAGATAAAGCAAGATATTTTTTGCTCATATGATTTGAAAAACGAATTATCAGGACTAGGCAGCGCCATAAGTAAGAGAGTAAACTGAGATATGACTAAGGAGTTAATCAGGGCAATTTTTCCATAAATAGCCAGGTATTTACCTCTCTTAATATAAAAACTAGAGTCATCGGCATACATGGACACCTTTGTTTTTAAGCCTTGGATTTCTAATCCTCTAATGTTGTTATTGGATCGGATTTTAATAGCTAGCATTTCGATGGCCATAACAAATAGATATGGTGACAGCGGACACCCTTGTTTAACTCATTTTGACAATTCAAAACGCTGAGAAGTAACCACTATTTACTATTTTACACCTGGGGTTGCTATACATTACTTTTACCCATTTTATAAGAGAATCACTGAAATTGAAAAAATCCAGGCATTTATCAATAAAATCCAGTCTTACTTTATCAAATGCCTTTTCAAAATCTGCTATAAATATCAGGCCTGGCATCTTAGATGTTTCATGATGTTCTATTTTTGCTAGCAGTTGTCGTATACCTATGTAAATGTAAAAAACCTGTCTGATCAGCATGAACAATACCTGGTAAAACCCTTTTAATTCTGAGTGCTATGCATTTCACTAGTATTTCTGCATCACAACATTAAAGTGTAAGGGGCCTCCAGTTTTTTAGATAGACTGGATCTTTATATTTGCCATCTGGGTCTTGTTTTAATAATAGAGAAATCAGACCTTCCTGCTCAGTACCTGACAGACTACCATTTCTATAGGAGTAGTTAAAACAATCTAACAATGGAGCTTTTAGTATATCAAAAAGGATTGATATACCTCTACCTGTATGCCATCAAGCCCCAGGGTTTTTCCAGACTGAAAGGATTTAAAAGCCTCAAAAAGTACTTCCTCTGTAATTTGGCCTTCGCTCTGATCTTTCTGTACATTTGTTAATTTTCAGTTTTTTATATTATTTGGAAATAATTCCTTACCGTAATCTTCATTCAGTGGGAGAGGATGAAACGGAAAAGAGAACTTCTGCCTAAAATAATTAGCTTCCTCTTTTAAAATATAATCAGAAGAATCATAGATGACTCCATCTTCAGTAACGAGTTTCTGCAAATAATTTTTGTTAGCATTCCTGTATTGGAGATTCAGGACGAATTTTGTGCATTTCTCTCCATATTCCATCCAGTTTGCTTCATTTTTGTAATAGATCATTCTTGAATAATTTCCTCAAGTTCTTTTTGTTTTTCCTCTAACTTATTTTGTATCTCTGTAGTATCGTTTTTATTGCTATCTACCTGTACTATTGGTTCATGGATTTCCCTTGTTAGTCTTGTCTCTTTAGCCAGAAACTGCTTTTTTATTATTGACGAATATTGAATTGAATACCAAACAATAAGGGGATTTGCTGAACCTATATTATACTGAAAAAATTCAGTTATAAATTATTTTGTCTAAAAATAAGTTGTCCTCCGGTAAACTTTGATTAAATTTCCAATATCCCCGTCCACGTGGAAATTCTATAAGAGTTATGTGAAGGCCAATTAGATGATGATCAGATTCTGTCTCCTATTAAAACTTTTTTAACCTTTGATGCAAGAGAGAAAGAGACAAGAAAGTAGTCAAGACTAGCTTGATTAAGTCTCCTCCATGTATATCTCACTAGGTCAGGGTTTTTTAGTCTCCAAATATCCACTATTTCTAATGTGTACATAATATTTGTGATTTCCTTACGGGCACGGTGATGATACTTTGTAGAGTGATTACCTTTACGGTCCATTGAGGTACTTAACACTGTGTTATAGTCTCCTACCATAATGTGCCCGTCAGTTTTAATTCAATGGAACTTCCTCCACCGTATTGAAAACCAGTTATTAGAGAGGCAGCCATTCAGATCTACATGGAGCAGGTGAACACGTGGTACGGAGAGAGTCACTTTGGAATGTGAACGCCATAGACTCACCCTACTGAAACTAAGTCACCATGATGGCTTTGCCAAAATGTCCATCAGTCTAGATATATAGTGCCTTCGGAAAGTATTCAGACCACTTGACTTTTTCCTCAAATGTATTACATTACAGCCTTATTCTGAAATGTATTAAATAGTTTTTTCCCCTCATCAATCTACACACAATACCCCATAATGACAAAGTAAAAACAGGTTTATTAATTTTGCTAATTTATAATAATAAAAAAACTTAAATATCACATTTACATAAGTATTCAGACCCTTCACTCAATACTTTGTTGAAGCACCTTTGGCAGTGATTACAGCATCGAGCATTCTTAGGTATAACGCAACAAACTTGGCACACCTGTATTTGGGGAGTTTTCCCATTCTTTTCTGAAGATCCTCTCAAGCTCTGTCAAGTTGTATGGGGAGCGTTGCTGCACAGCTATTTTCAGGTCTCTCCAGAGATGTTAGTTTGGGTTCAAGTCCGGGCTCTGGCTGGAATAGCTGTGCAGCAAAGCTCATCTTTTCCTCAATCCTGACTAGACTCCACTCCTTAGATGCAGGTCAGACCTAACCTTGATAGCCTTTCTGTGGTCTTAATCTCTCCCAGCCAATACCATTGGTCCTCTAAACTACTGATAGCAGGATACCTGCTCAGATTACCACCAAGAGGCTCTTTGCCTGTTCTCACACACACACACACACAAACGTATGTTGACACACACACATACTGTATACAGTGCCTTCAGAAAGTATTCACACCCCTTAACCTTTTCAAATTTTGTTGTGTTACAGCTTGAAATTAAGGTTAAATTTAGAGTTTGTGTCACTGATATGCACACAATAACCCATAATATCAAAGTGGAATTATGTTTTTAGAAATGTTTACAATTGATTTAAAAATGAAAACCTGAAATGTCAATAAGTATTCAACCCCATTGTTATCGCAAGCCTAAATACGTTCAGGAGTAGAAATGTGCTTAACAAGTCACATAATAAGTTGCATGGACTTAAATGACTACCCCATATCTGTACTCCACACAATTATCTCAGTCGAGCAGTGCATTTCAAGCACAGATTCAAACCGATGGTTTGCAAAGAAGGGCACCTATTGGTAGATGGGTAAAAAAAAAATCTGACATTGAATATCCCTTTGAGAATGGTGCAGTTATTAATTACACTTTGGTGGGTGTATCAATACACCCAGTCACTACTACTAACTCAGTTGCCGGAGAGGAAAGAAACCACTCAGGGGTTACACCATGAGGCCATTAGAGATTTTAAAACAATTACAGAGTTTAATGGTTGTGATGGGAGATAACTAAGGATGGATCAACAACATTGTAGTTACTCCATAATGCTAACATAAATAACTGAGTGAAAAGAAGGAAGCCTGTACAGAATATAGTCCTAAACACGCAATAAGGCACTAAAGTAAAACTGCAAAAAATGTGGCAAAGAAATTAACTTTATGTCCTGAATACAAAGCATTATGTTTGGGGCAAATCCAACACAACACATCACTGAGTACCACTCTTTATATTTTCAAGCATGGTGGTGGCTGCATCATGTTATAGGTATGCTTGTTATTGGCAAGAACTAGGGAGTTTTTTTTAGGATAAAAAGAAACTGAATAGAGCTAAGCACAGGCAACATCCTAGAGGAAAACTTGGTTCAGTCTGCTTTCCAACAGACACTGGGAGACTAATTCACCTTTCAGCAGGACAGTTACCTAAAACACAAGAACAAATATACACTGGAGTTTCTTACCAAGACGACGTTGAATGTTCCTGAGTGGCCTAGTTACAGTTTTGACTTAAATCTGCTTGAACATCTATGGCAAGACTTGAAAATGTCTGTCTAGCAATAATCAATAACCACCTCTTGATGCTCCTGGACACATCATCAGTGATGTAACCTAGGGTCATAGGGTGTTTCGGGTCTTACAACATCAGACACCCTCGCCCAAAACAAACAAACAAACACACACACAGTTCCCCTCCCCATTCCAGACTTTTTGCCCAAAACCACATGTATGCACTTTCTCTCTCTTTCTCTCTCTCTGACACACAGCACCTTCTCATTCAAGTTTCTCTGCTCTAAATCCATTTACCAAACACACACTCACTCACACACACAGCCCCTTCTCCCCCATTCCAACCTCTTAAGGAGGGCAAGTCATCGACAAGACATTCCCCTCTTGTGGTGTCACGACTTTCCCTCTTCTCTGGTGCCCTTGAGCAAGGCACTTACCCCTAAGGTGTAGACACCTAAGGTGTAGACCCCGGTAAGGTCTACAGCTGTTGTATTCGACGCATGTGACAAATCTCCCGCAGCCCCTGTGCTGCTCCCAGCCTGTGATGTGTGTGTTGTGTGTCAAGTTGGGTACTGTGACAGCAAAAAAATCAAGAATATCCATGCAAATGGAAGAATAATGTAAGTATTGTATTGTATCCAACCCAGCTATGCCTTTTATCTCTGGTGACCTGGCCAGTCACTCTGGACACAGGGACAGAATTGCAGCCACTGTTAGGGGATGGGAGGTACAGTAAGGTCCATAAATACTGGAACCCTTGATAAAGATGAGCAATAAGGAATGTATAAAAGACAGGGGTGCAACTTTTGTTTTAGAAGTGGGGGAGACAACTTTTACAATGCCTTGCAAAAGAATTCACCCCTGTTGGCGTTTTTCCTATTTTGTTGCATTACAACCTGTAATTTAAATGTATTTTATTTTGGAGTTCATTTAATGGGCATACACAAAATAGTCCAAATTGGTGAAGTGAAATGAAAAAAATTACTTGTTTAAAAAAAATGGTGCGTGCATATTGTGCGTGCATATGTAGTCACCCCCTTTGCTATGAAGCCCCTAAACACTCCGAAGTTTCTAAAACTGTTAAAATAATGTCTGTGAGTATAACAGAACTGATATGGCAGGCAAAAACCTGAGGAATTTCTGTCAGGAATTTTTTTTTGGTGACATGCCCTCACTTTCAATGGCTGTCTATGGGATTCTCAGTAAAATAGGACCCAGATTGCAGTACCTATGGCTTCCACTAGATGTCAACAGTCTTTAGACAAGGTTTCATGCGTTTATCATGGAAGACAACCGAACAGAAGAAGAATTTGTAAGAGGATGGAGGAAGTCACTTTAGTTTTTTGTGCGCGAGATCGTGTGCGCGTTCCTCGGGATTTTCCTTTTCTATCGTTTAGGATATTATCCGTGTGAAATATAATCGTTAATATACATAAAAGTACACCTAAGGATACATTATAAATGATGTTTGATTTGTTTGGGCAAAGTTGATAGGTATAATTTGAACGCTTTCTCTTCCCTGTACAATGGGTGAGTCGACGGGGGATTTTCTGAACATAATGCGCCAACCAAACTGAGATTTATGGATATAAACAATGACTTTTTCTAACAAAGGAAACATGGATTGTCTTGCTTGGACACTTCGGATTTCCCTCAGCAGAAGATCATCAAAGGTAAGCGATTTATTTGAGCTCTTATATGTGTTTTGTGAGACCCGCGCTGGATATAAAATTATGCTAATACATAAAATATGTGAGGTGCTATCCTCAAACAATCAAATGTTGTGCTTTCGCCGTGAAGCCTTTTTGAAATCTGACAATGCTGTGATATTGCCAAGAGTCTAAGCTTTTGATGACTATGCAACACTTGTATGTTGATGAATGTTTTATAATTCAACTTTTGGATTTTGAATTTGGCGCCTTACATTTCTCCGGGTAGTGTCGGGAATGGAGCAGTGGGGAGTCCACTCGTCTCATTATACAAGACAAAAAATATACCTATAAACTTTGTCCAAACAAATCAAACAACATTTCTAATCGATCCTTAGGTAAACTATTATGTATATTAACTATAATATTTCACACAGATAATATCCTGGGCGATATAAAAGTAAAAAACCGAGGTGCGAGCTCCTGGGTCCCACGCGCCACAGACAGAAATTACTTCCTCACTCCACTTGGAAAAACATCCTGTATTCCTCTATTTTTCAAGGTAAACACTTGAAACCTTGTCTAAAGATGGTGGAGATTGGAGTATCTGTCTTTAGGACCACTTTAAGCCGTACACTCCACAGAGCTGGGCTTTACAGAAAAGTGTCCAGAAAAAAATAAGCAAACATGTTTGGTGTTCGCCAAAAGGCATGTGGGAGACTCCCCAAACATATGGAAGAAGGTACTGTGGTCAAATTAAACCAAAATTTAACTTTTTGGCCATCAAGGAAAACGCTATGTATAGCGCAAACCCAACACCTCTCATCATCCCGAGAACACCTCTCATCACCCTGAGAACACCATCCCCACAGTGAAGTATGGTGTTGGCAGCATCATTCTGTGAGGTTGTTTTTAAATCGGCAGGGACTGGGAAACTGGTCAGAATTGAAGGAATGATGGATGGCGCTAAATACAGGGAAATCCCAGTGGCTAGATGTGCCAAGCTTATAGAGACATACCCGAAGATACTTGCAACTGTAATTGCTGCAAAAGGTGGCTCTACAAAGTATTGACTGATAAAAAATATTTTGCATCTTCAAAGTGGTAGGCATGTTGAGTAAATGAAATGATACAAACCCCTCAAAAAACAATTTTAATTCCAGGTTGTAAAATGCCAAGGGGGTGAATACTTTCGCAAGCCACTGTATTTTATTTTTTATCCAGTCGGATGAACACTCCAAACAGCCTACCCGATCGGTCTGAGGTGTCTGCATGGTCCTAAAGCACAACGTTGCCTCGTTTTCTATCACATTCCAATATTAAAACTGGGGGGGACAAAAATGCAATTTCAGAATGTTGGGGGGACATGCCCATACTGAACTATATTGTATACTCAAAAAGTGTCAGCCTCCTGGCAGAGGCAACCAGGTTTTTGGAAAAAATGTCCTGGTACTTGGTGTCATACGTTGCCCTGTTGGGTGAGGTTTATGACCCCCCCATAAATATCTTTCCGCTTTTTTTCTCCCCTCTACAGAATGGACTCTTTGAAAGCCCTGTGTTAACACCGTGAAAGTATGGTAACATCAAAAGGTTGGGGAATGGAACAATATTTCCCTTTCTCAACCAGTTGAGTGTCCATTAGCACTTAAAGAATTTCATTTCAGATCAGTTGTTGTCTTGGACATTATATCTGACGATAGGACAACATAAATTGTATCTTGGAAATTCTACACATTCTAGTTATCAGATTCCCTTGGAATTGTTGTGCAATTTAAATGTTTAAATATGAAACTATTTGTGACAATATTAAATATGATTTTAGCTTCTAAATGAGAGAATTGTTTTCATAAGTAAATTTATGCTCACTCAGTGGCCACGCCCAAGTGAACAGACATTGGTTGAGAACTATGAAATACGCCCTTCTCTCCCCCAGTACAAAAGCCCGTTGACGGAGGTCAACCTCAGTTCCCGACGACGTGAGGACTGGTGTCCATACGTTTAAATGGGCTGATTTCAACTACAACCTCACAAAATTAATATTTAGTTCCCGATGACGAATGGACTGGTGTCCATACATTTCAAAGGGCTAATTTCAAACGTGGAGGTGACGATCACCGCGCTGGAATGGTGAATTTCAACTAGACCAGCCAGAATACAGCGTGAGCTGATTATGGCAACTTTGTATGCAATTTGAATGATTGTTCACTAAAGAAGAAGTGATACCTCCTAGATGTCGAGTTATCAGCTGCAGCTGTAAACGTAAGTGGCCAAGGACAGTACAGACAATCTCCGGAGAACGACAGGGTACTTCAACGTATCCGCTCTACAACACTACGACCAGAAGGATTCTTCAAAGGACAATGGCGATCTCTGCTGGGCAAACCAGTCTTCCATCTTCGACCCATCTATCGAAGCGCAGCTCAGAGTAAATATATATCATTCATATTCCTTATCCGAATGGGCGGTTATTAGAATGCATACGATTCTGTATTTACGGTAGCATAGCTTCTCAAGGTCCGATAGAGACCCAATCCCCTTTGTACCTCAGTCTTCCCGCTCTTTCATTCAAACCCAACCCCCTTCCTTTGTGTAACCAACCGTTATATCGGTTTAGCCCACTAGGGGCTTTTCATGGCATGATTAGTAATCAATGTGTGATCTATCCTGTGTATTTAGTAAATAATTAAGCCAATTTGTGTATTGCTGATTCAACTTATTAGCTAGGGTTTGTGCAGATAACCAAGTACTTACGACAATCAGAATGAGACCGATTGAGGTGACGATTAATAATTGACTGCTACTGATATAAAAGATATTCAGATCTTTAAGAGAGTGGATTCGGGAGATAACCGCTCTATATAAATGAATGCTTCCGTGGTGCCCCAGGTTATTAATGGTTTAATTGTTGCATGGTTTAATTAAATCACGTAATCAATTAAATGTTAGGTAATCGATTTGATAAAATAGCATGTCATATAATTTAATCAGCCAGAGACACGACATTGGTAAAGTTCATGATGCTGTTGACCTTAACAAGGGCCCCAGGACCAGTAGAATAAAAAATCCACCACTTTATTTTACTGTAGGTATGAAGTACTTTTCTGCATCTGTTTTTGTACTCCATGTATGTGGTGTATGTGGCAAAAGATCTCTATTTTCACGTCATCTGACCATAGCACCGCCTGAAATTAATCAAATTAATAATTCTCTCTACTATTATTCAGACATTTCACATTCTTAGAATAAAGTGGTGATCCTAATTGACCTAAGACAGGGAATTTGTACTATGGTTAAATGTCAGGAATTGTGAAAAACTGAGTTTAAATGTATTTGCCTAAGGTGTATGTAAACTTCCGACTTCAACTGTAAGTTGATTGTCATAAAACATGGTGTGTCTAGCTCTATCGATCTCTGAGTAATTAGGAAAAAAAAACGTGTTACTTTCATTCCAGTTCTCCCGTACTTGTATATTCGTATGAGAGTGGTAGTAGGCCTAATCGTTCATTTTTGATAGGCTAACGTTAATTGGTGAAGACGTGCTGTTAGCAAGTCTGTACTTTTGTCTTGAAGATAAAATGTAATTAGTGTAGACTACAGACGAGAAAATACATCCTTTATTGTCTGCACATGCTTGTGAATTGTTTTCATTATTCAAGAGTGTAATGTGGTTTGGTTCTATTTTACAAATGTGTAATATGGTTAAGATGAAAAGTCGCTTGCATAATTTAAGCATGCTCGGTAGTGGCTATACTGGGATATTTAATTGGAATATTTACAGTAAATGTCCATTACCAAGCACTGAACCCTCCCGAACCCTCCGTTACTAATGTGAATTGAAAAGTTAATTTATATATATTATGTGAATTAAAATGATGCCGTGCTGCCTCCTTCAACTGTACTCATGAAGAAAAGCCCCTTAGTTGTTGAGTCTGAGCAATGTACCGGTTGGTTTACCACAATCCTGCATCTAATGTGAATCTTCCTGGAGATCATCCTGGTTGTAATCTTTATCTATTCTACTTGGGTCTAATCCCAACCCCATTTCAATTGGCAATTTACTCCATCTGGGTAGTCTATGTCCACTTTCTGCAGACTTTCTAGGACTGCTCTGTGGTACTGACATGTCTGGAAAGTCATTGACAAGGTATCCTGATGAAGACCATGTCAGTTGAAATGTTGTAGTTGTGTCACAAAGCTTCAATAAAAGATGACATTCACAGTCTTTTTAATGCCCCTGTTTGAATCAGTTTCAAAGTGAGGTTAGGACATACAGTGAGGGAAAAAAGTATTTGATCCCCTGCTGATTTTGTTTGCCCACTGACAAAGAAATGATCAGTCTATAATTTTAATGGTAGGTTTATTTTAACAGTGAGAGACCAAAAAAAATCCAGAAAAAAAAATGTGAAAAATGTTATAAATTGATTTGCATTTTATTGAGGCAAATAGGTATTTGACCCCTCTGCAAAACATGACTTAGTACTTGGTGGCAAAACCCTTGTTGGCAATCACAGATGTCAGATGTTTCTTGTAGTTGGCCACCAGGTTTGCACACATCTCAGGAGGGATTTTGTCCCACTCCTCTTTGCAGATCTTCTCCAAGTCATTAAGGTTTTGAGGCTGACGTTTGGAAACTCGAACCAGCTCCCTCCACAGATTTTCTATGGGATTAAAGTCTGGAGACTGGCTAGGCCACTCCAGGACCTTAATGTGCTTCTTCTTGAGCCACTCCTTTGTTGCCTTGGTCGTGTGTTTTGGGTCATTGTCATGCTGGAATACCCACCCACGACCCATTTTCAATGCCCTGGCTGAGGGAAGGAGGTTCTCACCCAAGATTTGACGGTACATGGCCCCGTCCATCGTCCCTTTGATGCGGTGAAGTTGTCCTGTCCCCTTAGCAGAAAAACACCCCCAAAGCATAATGTTTCCACCTACATGTTTGACGGTGGGGATGGTGTTCTTGGGGTCATAGGCAGCATTCCTCCTCCTCCAAACACTGCGAGTTGAGTTGATGCCAAAGAGCTCCATTTTGGTCTCATCTGACCACAACAGTTTCACCCAGTTGTCCTCTGAATCATTCAGATGTTCATTGGCAAACTTCAGACGGGCATGTATATGTGCTGTCTTGAGCAGGGGGACCTTGCGGGCGCTGCAGGATTTCAGTCCTTCACGGCGTAGTGTGTTACAAATTGTTTTCTTGGTGACTATGGTCCCAGCTGCCTTGAGATCATTGACAAGATCCTCCCGTGTAGTTCTGGGCTGATTCCTCACCGTTCTCATGATCATTGCAACTCCACGAGGTGAGATCTTGCATGGAGCCCCAGGCCGAGGGAGATTGACAGTTCTTTTGTGTTTCTTCCATTTGCGAATAATCGCACCAACTGTTGTCACCTTCTCAGCAAGCTGCTTGGCGATGGTCTTGTAGCCCATTCCAGCCTTGTGTAGGTCTACAATCTTGTCCCTGACATCCTTGGAGAGCTCTTTGGTCTTGGCCATGGTGGAGAGTTTGGAATCTGATTGATTGATTGCTTCTGTGGACAGGTGTCTTTTATACAGGTAACGAGCTGAGATTAGGAGCACTCCCTTTAAGAGTGTGCTCCAAATCTAAGCTCGTTACCTGTATAAAAGACACCTGGGAGCCAGAAATCTTTCCGATTGAGAGGGGGTCAAATACTTATTTCCCTCATTAAAATGCAAATCAATTTATAACATTTTTCACATGCGTTTTTCAGGATTTTTTTGTTGTTATTCTGTGTCTCACTGTTCAAATAAATCTACCATTAAAATTATAGACTGATCATTTCTTTGTCATTGGGCAAACGTACAAAATCAGCAGGGGATCAAATACTTTTTTCCCTCACTGTATGACATATGGTTTAATTTTTCTATCCTGGTTCTATAGACCTCTGTTGTGTAGGCTGAGGAAAGGTGTACTGTTGCTACCTCGCTTTCCAACCAAGATGCATGAACAAAGGAGCCAATTAGGAACAGGGAAAACAGGGTTCCTCAATAGGGATTCCTGGCAGTGGTGCGTCCTCAACTTCTATCCCCTCCTCTCCTCTCTTTTCACCTATCTACTGCCCTCCTTCCCCGAAAGACAAAGAACAGTCAACTACTTCTCTTCCTCCTGTCTCATCTCCTCTACTGATGCCCCTATACAGTAGGCTCCTTTCATCTTCTGATAATTTTTCACCCAACTGCTATCCTCTACCTAGACCTACCTTTCCTCTCATCTACCTCTCCTCTCTTTTCCTGTCCATTTCTGCCAACTATTTTCACTTCCCTTCAGTTCAAACAGACAGTGGAGAAAGTCAACAGGCTCCAGCGCAGCAGTAAGCCCTCCTGTATCAGATTTCACAGATGGCGTACCACACAGCCCCCAAGGCGGGGGAGCCCACGGGTTCTGCGGGATTGGCTTATTGCTTATTGTCTAACAAATCACTTCAAAAAGTAGGTTATCTGCGCATGTTCGTCCACTCCAAAAATAATTCCAGCATCATTTAGTGAATTCATGTATCGTTCAGACAGTCTGATACCCCCCTGGGCCCCCTGTATTCGCACTCTGGATGGTGGAATTTTTTTAAGAGCCTGTGAGGTGATTTCTGACCACTCTCTGCTCTCCCTGCTCAATATGCTTTTGAGTTTTGAGAATGACACAAATATTAATTTCCACAAAGATGTTACTATGGAATACTGAAGTATATTTACAAGCATTTCATAAGTGTCAAAGGTTTTATTGACAATTACATGAAGTTGATGCAAAGAGTCAATATTTGCAGTGTTGACCCTTCTTTTTCAAGACCTCTGCAATCCACCCTGGTATGCTGTCAATTAACTTCTGGGCCACATCCTGACTGATGGCAGCCCATTCTTGCATAATCAATGCTAGGAGTTTGTCAGAATTTATGGGTTTTTGTTTGTCCACCCGCCTCTTGTTTTGTTCCCCGAGCCACTTAGTTCTCACTTTTGCCTTATGGCAAGGTGCTCCATCATGCTGGTATGGTAAGGCATGGTTCGTCATTAAACTGTTCATGGATGGTTGGGAGAAGTTGCTCTTGGAGGATGTGTTGGTACCATTCTTTATTCATGGCTGTGTTCTTAGCCAAAATTGTGAGTGAGCCCACTCCCTTGGCTGAGAAGCAACCCCACACATGAATAGTCTCAGGATACTTTACTGTTGGCATGACACAGGACTGATGGTAGCGCTCACCTTGTCTTCTCCGGACAAGCTTTTTTCCGGATGCCCCAAACAATTGGAAAGGGGATTCATAGAAAATGACTTTATCCCAGTCCTCAGCAGTCCAATCCCTGTACCTTTTGCAGAGTATCAGTCTGTCCCTGATATTTTTCCTGGAGAGAAGTGGCTTCTTTGCTGCCCTTCTTGACACCAGGCCATCCTCCAAAAGTCTTCGCCTCACTGTGCGTGCAGATGCACTCACACCTGCCTGCTGCCATTCCTGAGCAAGCTCTGTACTGGTGGTGCCCCGATCCCGCAGCTGAATCAACTTTAGGAGACGGTCCTGGCGCATGCTGGACTTTCTTGGGCGCCCTGAAGCCTTCTTCACAACAATTGAACCGCTCTCCTTGAAGTTCTTGATGATCCGATAAATGGTTGATTTAGGTGCAATCTTACTGGCAGCAATATCCTTGCCTCTGAAGCCCTTTTGTGCAAAGCAATGATGACGGCACGTGTTTCCTTGCAGGTAACCATGGTTGACAGAGGAAGAACAATGATTCCAAGCACCACCCTCCTTTTTAAGCTTCCAGTCTGTTATTCAAACTCAAATCATCATGACAGAGTGATCTCCAGCCTTGTCCTCATCAACACTCACACCTGTGTTAACGAGAGAATCACTGACATGATGTCAGCTGGTCCTTTTCTGGCAGGGCTGAAATGCAGTGGAAATGTTTTTTGGGGATTCAGTTCATTTGCATGGCAAAGAGGGACTTTGCAATTAATTGCAATTCATCTGATCACTCTTCATGACATTCTGGAGTATATGCAAATTGCCATCATACAAACTGAGGCAGCAGACTTTGTGAAAATTTATATTTGTGTCATTCTCAAAACTTTTGGCCACGACTGTACATTATGCCTTGAATCTATCCTTCTGTTCCTCTGGTGATGTCGAGGTTAAACCAGGCCCTGCAGCCCCCAGCATCACTCCCATTCCCCAGGCGCTCTCATTTGTTGACTTCTGTAACCGTAAAAGCATTGGTTTCATGCACGTTAACATAGAGTAACAATCTAAGTTAGACGCACTCAATCTCACACAAATTATCAAGGAACCTACCAGGTACAACCCTAAATCCTTAACCATGGGCACCCTCTTAGATATCATCCTGACCAACTTGCCCTCTAAATACACCTCTGCTGTCTTCAACCAGGATCTCAGCGATCACTGCCTCATTGCCTGCGCGCGTAATGGGTCCGCGGTCAAACGCTCCCTAAAACACTTCAGCGAGCAGGCCTTTCTAACCGACCTGGCCTGGGTATCCTGGAAGGATATTGACCTCATCCCGTCAGTAGAGGATGCCTGGTTGCTCTTCAAAAGTGCTTTCCTCTCCATCTTAAATAAGCATGCCCCATAAAAAAATGTAGAACTAAGAACAGGTACAGCCCTTGGTTCACCCCAAACTTGACTGCCCTGGACCTGCACAAAAACATCCTGTGGCGTTCTGCATTAGCATCGATTAGCCCCCGCAATATTCAACTCTTCAGGGAAGTCAGGAACCAATATACTCAGTCAGTTAGGAAAGCTAAGGCTAGCTATTTCAAACAGAAATTTGCTTCCTGTAGCACTAATTCCAAAATGTTTTGGGACACTGTAAAGTCAATGGAGAATAAGAGCACCTCCTCCCAGCTGCCCACTGCACTGAGGCTAGGAAACAATGTCACCACCGATAAATCTACATTAATCAATAATTTCAAGAAGCATTTTCCACGGCTGGCCATGCTTCCACCTGGCTACCTCTACCCCGCCAACACTTTAGCACCCCCTGCAGCAACTTGGCCAAACCCCCCCCGCAACTTCTCCTTCACCCAAAATACAAACAGCTGATGTTCTGAAAGAGCTGCAAAATCTGGATCCTACAAATCAGCTGGGTCTAGACAATCTGGACCCTCTCTTTCTAAAATTATCCACCAAAATTGTTGCAACCCCTATTACTAGCCTATTCAACCTCTCTTTTGTATCGTCTGAGATCCCCAAAGATTGGAAAGCTGACGCGGTCATCCCCTTCAAAGAGGGAGACACCTTAGACCCAAACTGTTATATATCTATATCCATCCTGCCTATCCTTCTAAAATCTTCGAAAGCCAAGTTAATAAACATATTATCGACCATTTTGAATCCCACCATATCTTCTCCACTATGCAATCTGGTTTCCGAGCTGGTCATGGGTGCACCTCAGCCATATCCTAAACAATATCATAACTGCCATCGATAAAAGACAGTACTGTGCAGCCGTCTTCATCGACCTGGCCAAGGCTTTCGACTCTGTCAATCACCGCATTCTTATTGGCAGACTCAATAGCCTTGGCTTCTCAAATGACTGCCTCGCCTGGTTCACCAACTACTTCTCAAATAGAGTTCAGTGTGTCAAATCGGAGGGTTTGTTGTCCGGACCTCTGGCAGTCTCTATGGGGGTGCCACAGGGTTCAATTCTCGGGACGACACTTTTCTCTGTATATATCAATGATGTCGCTCTTGCTGCTGGTGATACTTTGATCCACCTCTACGCAGACAACACCATTCTGTATACATCTGGCCCTTCTTTGGACACTGTGCTAACAAACCTCCAAACGAGCTTCAACGCCATACAACACTCCTTCCGTGGCCTCCAACTGCTTTTAAATGCTAGTAAAAATAATGCTCTTCAACCGATTGCTGCCCGCACTACTCTTGATGGTTCTGACCTAGAAAATGTGGACAACTACAAATACCTAGGTGTCTGGTTAGACTGTAAACTCTCCTTCCAGACTCACATTAAGCATCTCCAATCCAAAATTAAATCTAGAATCGGCTTCCTATTTTGCAACAAAGCCTCCTTCACTCATGCCGCCAAACATACCCTCGATCCTTGACTTTGGCGATGTAATTTACAAAATATCCCCCAACACTCTACTCAGCAAACTGGATGTAGTCTATCACAGTGCCATCCGTTTTATCACCAAAGCCCCATATACTACCCAGCACTGCAACCTGTATGCTCGCGTTGGCAGGCCCTCGCTACATATTCATCGCCAAACCCACTGACTCCAGGTAATCTATAAGTCTTTGCTAGGTAAAGCCCCGCCTTATCTCAGCTCACTGGTCACCATAGCAACACCCACCCGTAGCACACTCTCCAGCAGGTATATTGCACTGGTCATCCCCAAAGCCAACGCCTTTCCTTCCAGTTCTCTGCTGCCAATGACTGGAACGAATTGCAAAAATCTCTGAAGGTAGAGTCTTATATCTCCCTTTAACTTTAAGCATCAGCTGTCAGAGCAGCTTACCAATCACTGTACCTGTACACAGCCAATCTGTAAATAGCACACCCGACTACCTCATCCCCATATTATTACTTACCCTCTTGCTCTTTTGAACCCCAGTATCTCTACTTGCACATCATCATCTGCACATGTATCACTCCAGTATTAATGCTAAATTGTAATTATTTTCGCCTCTATGGCCTATTTATTGCCTACCTCCCTACTCTTCTACATTTACACACACTGTACATATATCTTTCTATTTTTCTTTTCTTTTGTGTTATTGACTGTACGTTTGTTTATGTGTAACTCTGTGTTGTTTTTGTCGCACTGCTATGCTTTATTTTGGCCAGGTCGCAGTTGTAAATGAGAACTTGTTCTCAACTGGCCTACCTGGTTAAATAAAGGGGAAATAAAATAAAAAAATCACACCCATTTTATATTTTAGTAATTTAGCAGACGCTCTTATCCAGAGCGACTTACAGTAGTGAGTGCATACATTTTCATATTTGTTTCTGCTGGTCCCCCGTGGGAATCGAACCTACAACCCTGGCGTTGCAAGTGCCATCCAATTAACAAACCTATCTGAATCTCTGGGGTACGGTGGCTGTGGCTAAACAGCAACAAAACACCAGGGAGTCCCACACTCTGAGTGGGTGGAACCGTGCATTGAGAGTTAACATGTTACGTAGCAACATGCTAAGCGCTAACTCCAATACTTTGGCAATTAAATCAAAGCTCAATGGCTCCATTAAAACACATTATTTTTGCGACCTCATTACGTCCGTTCATTCCCTTGAATCTCAATGGAGTTTCTCATCAGTGAGCTCAATCTTGGCTGCCCTGTCTCCGCATGCATGCATGATTTGACTTGGACTCCTGCCTTCGCTGCTGAACTATAGACCAGTGAACTGGGAAAGAGTGGGATATTGACAGGGATAGATGAAGTAAACTCCTCTGCTAGTATCACTTTTCCTCAATGAGTCAAAATGCAGTGCATTTTAGCATTTGTTTCAATGATATACCTGCAAAAAGTATTGATTTCTTAAGTCTTTTCACTCTAATCACTATTATCTTGAACTTTGTGTTGCTACTAATATGACATTTTCATCAAGCTCCTGATTTTAATATGCTCCAGATAAGATATTAATCCAACTGGGTCCCACATCGTCAAAGCAAACAATGTTGCTCAAAGTGATATATTTTGAGGCCCTCCAACAATACCCTGGAAATTAGTCTGAGAGCCCGTTGTCATGGTTATGAGCAATAATGAACATGTAGCCACCTACCCACCCCCACTCTGTCTGTTTCAGACTCCTCTCCCAGATGGGGGTGAAGTGTGGCTGTGTGGGGCGAAATAGGCCAAACGCAGCCAAGCCTCTCCCTGAGAACCACTCCTATACCACTCAACGAACAGCATCTCTCAAAACACAAGGAGACAAGGGGTAATTCTTGAGGCCACTTGTTGTAAAGAGTTAGAGGTACAAGCGTCAGTTGAAGAGTAAGCACTAGGGTTCCATGCAAACCAATGCCACAGAGAGTCAAAAACCACAGGCACAGTGGATTTGTGATAAGAGAAGAATACGTTTCGTAACTGTGGGAAATAGCATTTTTGTTTCTTGTGATGTTGAATACCATACATATTTGTGATTGAATTAATTTAAAGCAGAATACTGGTAGTAAAGCAACTGCATTTGTCGATATATGTAAAAATATTTGTGAACTTTTTCTGTTGGCCCTTCTGATTAAATTACTTAAGAAAGGTGTTTTGGGGAAATAAGATGTTTACTCGCTTCCTTCAATAAATCTGTCCATGCAACCTGTTGCTTTCACAGCAAAGGGGATTGCGAGCCGCCCACAACAATTGGCAAGTGCCGCATTTGTTCCTCTGTAAGGGCTTACACCCCATAGTACCTTATGCCCCTGCTGAACCTTCCCTTCACATTCAAAATGTTCTCCAACTTAAAAAAAGCGCTACAAAATACAATTTTTGCACTATGATACATCACACCCGTCCCGTAACATCATGTCGATCACTTGCAATGAGAGGCTTACCCCATTTCAACATCATCATGGTCAGCAGCAACGTTTTGAGATTTAAATTAACCTTCTAGAACTCCATGGTGAAACAAGTGACCCGTATTACACACTGTATATTTTCACTTCAGAAGCACCCGTCTTGGCATCCTGGAGTTAGCGGAGTTAATGAGTCCCTTGGTGTTGCAGCATTAGCCTGAAGAGACAGCCTAGTCAGAGTGAGGGAGTGTAATCATCTATTGAGAGAGAGGGAGGGCACAGGAAAACATAGCATGGATCAGTTGACACGGGGTGGATTCTTCTCACACCTCCCCTCTTACCCCACCTCACCCTACCCCTCCTTATTTGTTATGAACAGCTACTGGATGAACCCTATTCTTGGGAATAAATAAAAATGTAACTGGTTAGGTGTTAATAGCAAGTATTAATAATTGTATTTCCTTGACATGGTCAAATAACTCAAGCATAGATTGGTAACTTTTTTCTTAATTTGGCACACAGAAACTACAGGCCATGAGTAACTTGGTCAGAAAGAATGGCAGCAATTCGCCGCTGTTATAAGCAGTCTCACTTAAACTTGAAACTTTGTATGTAGATGTCTTTTCTCATGCTGAACAAATTGAACTCAAGGACCCAAAATGTCAGTCAGAATAGATATTCCTCCATCTTGGACATTTTTGAAAACCTTTGAAAAACATATTCTCATGAACCATAAGTCCAGTGTGTAGGCCCATGATCATCTCTTAACATATTTTGTGAAAAGCTAAGGGTTTGGTTAAAAGTTAATTTGTGGAATTTCTTTCCTTCTTCATGCGTTTGAGACAATCAGTTGGGTTGTGACAAGGTACGGGGGGTATACAGAAGATTTGGTAAAAGACCAAGTCCATATTATGGCAAGAACAGCTCAAATAAGCAAAGACAAACGACAGTCCATCAAGTGCAGTTGCAAAAACTATCAAGCGCTATGATGAAACTGGCTCTCATGAGGACCGCCACAGGAATGGAAGACCCAGAGTTACCTCTGCTGCAGAGGATAAGTTCATTAGAGTAACCAGCCTCAGAAATTGCAGCCCAAATAAATGCTCCACAGAGTTCAAGTAACAGACACATCTCAACATCCACTGTTCAGAGGAGACTGTGTGAATCAGGCCTTCGTGGTCGAATTGCTGCAAAGAAACCACTACTAAAGTACACCAATAAGAAGAGACTTGCTTGGGCCAAGAAACACAAGCAATGGACATTAGACTGTGGAAATTTGTCCTTTGGTCTGGAGTCAAAATTGGAGATTTTTGGTTCCAACCGCTGTGTTTTTGTGAGACGTGGTGTGGGCGAACAGATGATCTCTGCATGTGTATTTCCCACAAGGAAGTGGTGTTATGGTGTGGGGGTGCTTTGCTGGTGACACTGTCAGTGGTTTATTTAGAATTCAGGGCACACTTAACCAGCATGGCTACCACAGCATTCTGCAGCGATATGCCATCCCATCTGGTTTGGGCTTAATGGGACTATCATTTGTTTTTCAACAGGACAATGACCCAACACACCTCCAGGCTGTGTAAGGGCTAGTTGACCAAGAAGGAGAGTGATGGAGTGCTGCATCAGATGACCTGGCCTCCACAATCCCCAACCTCAACCAACTTGAGATGGTTTGGGAGGAGTCGGACCGCAGAGTGAAGGAAAAATCAGCCAACAAGTGCTCATTATATGTGGGAACTCCTTCAAGACTTTTGGAAAAGCATTCCAGGTGAAGCTGGTTGAGAGAATGCCAAGAGTGTTCAAAGCTGTCATAAAGGCAAAGGGTGGATACTTTTAAGAATCTCAAATATAACATACATTTTCATTTGTTTAACACTTTTTTGGTTACTACATGATTCCCTATGTGTAATTTCATAGTTTTTATGTAGTCATTATTATTCTACAATGTAGAAAATAGTAAAAATAAAGAAAAACCCTTGAATGAGTAGGTGTTCTAAAACTTGTGTATGTAAATGTCTTTAAATTATTAGCCTACATGTCAAAGTGTAGGTGACAGACTATGCATATTGGCTACACAATGTTTTTACACTTAAAAATCGAGGAGCACGCTCTTGGGGCATTTAAGCCCTGAACATTGCCTGACAGGCAACTCCGTCTCCAAGGCTACTTGCCACCCCGAAGATCACTCCAGTTGCATGTAAGGAACAATGCAGCTGACTTGGCTAATCTTGTGAGCTAGCTAGTTCGCTAGGTAGTATTGTTAGCTAGGTAGCTTGTTATCTATGCTGGTTGTTAGCTTGCATAACTGATATATGTATAAGTATAAGAGTCACTTCATGTTTTGTGGATAATATAACAATTTACAGTGGGTGAGCTACATTCCTGAAAGGCTGATCAGATTCAATTTCAGCCTCAGAGGTTGGTAAGTCAGGATGCTTCCTTGTAGGCTGTTTCATTTGCTGTGTTGTCATGTGTTGCTGCAATGCTATGTCGCTGTCTTACTTCTCTCTTTATGTAGTGTTGCGGTGTCTCTTGTCGTGATGTGTGTTTTGTCCTATATTTCTATTTAAAAAAAAATATTTTAAATCCCCCGTCCTCGCAGGAGGCCTTTGGCCTTTTGATAGGCCGTCATTGTAAATAAGAATTTGTTCTTAACTGACTTGCGTAGTTAAATAGGCAAATTAGCTGTCAAAGTGCTTTATAAGCAGATGCATATCTGATCCAGAGGGTGAGCTCTATTCCTGGCAGGCTGATCAGATTCAATAGCAGACTCAGAGGCTGATGTCAGGATGCTGCCCTGTAGGCTGTTTCACAGGTAAATCTCCTTGCAGAGACAGCCTACAAGGCAGCATCCTGACTTATCAGCCTCTAAGGCTGCTATTGAATCTGATCAGCCTGCCAGGAATAGAGTGCAACCACTCTTGATCATGTACATAATGCACTGACTGCCCATTTGCCTGCAAGGAGCTTTACCTATGAAAAAGCCTTTAAGGCAGAATTCTGACTCTGAGGCTGCTAATGAATCTGATCAAGCTCTGAGGCTGAAATTTAATCTGATCAGCCTGTCAGGAATGGATCTCACCCACTCTGTAAATGTAAATATTATCCATAAAATATGAAGTGTCCATTAGAATTGCACTGCTCTTTCCATGACATAAACTGACCAGGTGAATCCAGGTGAAAACTATGATCCCTTATTGATGTCACTTGATCCACTTCAATCAGTGTAAATGAAGGGGAGGAGACAGGTTAAAGAAGGATTTTTAAGCCTTCAGACAATTAAGACATGGATTGTGTATGTGTGCCTTTCAGAGGGTGAATCGGAAAGACAAAATATTTAAGACTGGACGGGGTATGGTAGTAGGTGTCAGGCACAACGGTTTGTGTCAAGAGCTGCAACGCTGCTGGGTTTTCTGTGTGTATCAAGAATGGTCCACCACCCAAATGACATCCAGCCAACTTGACACAACTGTGGGAAGCATTGGAGTCAACAAGGGCCAGCATCTCTGTGGAAAGCTTTTGTCATGGATCCCCCCGGTACTGCTGCTCATTCCGTTCACCAGCTCCGGAGGTCTACGTCACCGGACTTCAAAGCGTCATTGAACAGGATTCATTACCACCAACCCCGGACTGTCTTGTCTCATTACGCACACCTGGTTAGTATGATTAGTATGTGTGTATATATGTGCCCTCTGTTCCCCATTGTCCTTGTCGGTTATTGTTACCATGTCCGTTGGTCTTGTGAGTACCTGTGCTGTTGTATCGGCTTCCATGCTACATTTTACGGGTCTCATCCCGTGAATTATTTAAAGGTTTACACCTCACTCTTTTGTTTGGGTGGAGAAAATAAAAAACCCTATTACGTATTCCTGCGCTTGTCTCCTATCATTATACAGCGTGACAGCTTTTGACACCTTTTAAAATCCATGCCTGATGAATTGAGGCTGTTCTGAGGGCAAAAGGGAAGGGTGCAACTCAATATTAGGAAGGTGTTGTTAATGTTTTGTACACTTAGTATATATTACATTTAGAAGATAATTGTATCCAAACTGTGTAAAAATGTAAAACGGTGTGTTGGAAGAGATTGTAACAAATACAATGCATGCTATTTGGGAGAGCAAGTGTGGGAGTGGGATGCTGGAATGTTAATTTTGACAACTTTTTACCTGCTTCTGTGATTTCCTGATTTTAACATCCTAATTGTGTAAATACAGACATTTTCATTTTGAAAGGACTGTGTCTCTGTTTGGGTTTGTAGCACTATGTTGCGTTTTTTAAATACAAGAATGTACTGAATGCTGTAAGTAACACTTTCACTGCAAGTTTTCAAGCATCGAAAGGTGAACATTTTAAAAGTAGCATGAAAGCTGGCCTGAATAGAAAGTGAGTGAGAGTTCCCCAAACCACCTTCACTGAGCTCTATTCTCTATCAGCACCATGGACACCACCCCACCACCTGATAAGAATCATGGTACCATGGACAGCACCTCACACTTGAGAAGATACCTGATTCCATGGACAGAACAACACCACTTGATAAGAGTCAAGTTCCCTGTGACTAGGGTTGTGTTCCCCTGCTCAGATGTTGCTGACGCATGCCAGATCTTACAACGCCTGAATAGTGCCTTGCAAAAGTATTCATCCCCCTTGGCGTTTTCCCTAATTTGTTGCATTACAACCCGTAATTTAAATGGATTTTTATTTGGATTTCATGTAATGGACATACACAAAATAGTCCAAATTGGTGAAGTGAAATGAAAAAAATAACTTGTTTCAAAAATAAAAAAATTATAAAAACTGAAAAGTGGTGCGTGCATATGTAGTCACACCCTTTGCTATGAAGCCCCTAAAGAAGATCTGGTGCAACCAATTACCTTCAGAAGTCACATAATTAGTTAAAGTCCACCTGTGTGCAATCTAAGTGTCACATGATCTGTCACATGATCTCAATATATATACACTTGTTCTGAAAGGCCCCAGAGTCTGCAACACCACTAAGCAAGGTGCACCACCAAGCAAGCAGCACCAGGAAGACCAAGGAGCTCTCCAAACAGGTCAGGGACAAAGTTGTGGAGAAGTACAGATCAGGCTTGGGTTATAAAAAAATATCAGAAACTTTGAATATCCCACGGAGCACCATTAAATCCATTATTGAAAAATGGAAAGAATATGGCACCACAACAAACCTGCCAAGAGAGGGCCGCCCACCAAAAGTCATGGACCAGGCAAGGAGGGCATTAACCAGAGAGGCAACAGAGACCAAAGATAACCCTGAAGGAGCTGCAAAGTTCCACAGCGGAGATTGGAGTATCTGTCCATAGGACCACTTTAAGCCGTACACTCCACAGAGCTGGGCTTTATGGAAGAGTGGCCAGAAAAAAAGCCATTGCTTAAAGAAAAAAAGAAGCAAACACGTTTGGTGTTCGCCAAAAGGCTTGTGGGAGACTCCCCAAACATATGGAAGAAGGTACTCTGGTCAGATGAGACTAAAATGTTGCTTTTAGGCCATCAAGGAAAACGCTATGTCTGGCACAAACCCAACACCTCTCATCACCCCGAGAACACCATCCCCACAGTGAAGCATGGTGGTGGCAGCATCATGCTGTGGGGATGTTTTTCATCGGCAGGGACTGGGAAACTGGTCAGAAAAGAAGGAATGATGGATGGCGCTAAATACAGGGAAATTCTTGAGGGAAACCTGTTTCAGTCTTTCAGAGATTTGAGACTGGGATGAAGGTTCACTTTCCAGCAGGGCAATGACCCTAAGCATACTGCTAAAGCAACACTTGAGTGGTTTAAGGGGAAACATTTAAAATGTCTTGGAATGGCCTAGTCAAAGCCCAGACCTCAATCCAATTGAGAATCTGTGGTATGATTTAAAGATTGCTGTGCACCAGCGGAACCCATCCAACTTGAAGGAGCTGGAGCAGTTTTGCCTTTTTGCTTATAGAGACATACCCCAAGAGACTTGCAACTGTAATTGCTGCAAAAGGTGGCTCTACTAAGTATTGACTTTGGGGGTGAATAGTTATGCACGCTCAAGTTTCCCTTTTTTTTCTTATTATTTCTTGTTTGTTTCACAAGAAAAAATATTTTGCATCTTCAAAGTGGTAGGCATGTTGTGTAAATCAAATGATACAAACCCCCCAGAAATCCATTTTAATTCCAGGTTGTAAAGCAACAAAATAGGAAAAATGCCAAGGGAGAAGAATACTTTTGCAAGCTCTGTATTTTAGCTAACTGCATCATATGTTCAGTGTAAATGTTTGCATGTACTGTAAATCTTGGTGGGGCAAACACATTTATTTATGCATGCCAGCAAAGTCACTACACTACACAACACTAACGTCTTTGGGATCGGTGTCCCATCCACGGGACGGTTGAGCTAACGTAGGCTAATGCGATTAGCATGAGGTTGTAAGTAACAAGAACATTTCCCAGGACAATGACATATCTGATATTGGCAGAAAGCTAAAATGATTGTTAAAATAACTGCACTGTCCATTTTACAGGAGCTATTACAGTAAAAGAATACCGTGCTATTGTTTGAGGAGAGTGCACAATTTTGAACATGAAATAGGCACATTTGGGCAGTCTTGATACAACATTTTTAACAGAATTTTTTTGGGATCTGTCTAAAACTTTGCACATACAATGCTGCCAACTAGTGGTCAAAATCTAAATTGCACCTGGGCTGGAATAATACATTATGGCATTTCTCTTGCATTTCAAATATGATGGTACAAAAAAAATACAATATCTTTTACCAGATCCATTGTGTTATATTCTCCTACATTCCTTTCACATTTCAACAAACTTCAAAGTGTTTCCTTTCAAATGATACCAATAATATGCATATCTTTGCTTCAGGGCCTGAGCTACAGGCAGTTAGATTTGGGTATGTAATTTTAAGTGAAAATTGAAAAAAAGGGGCGGTGTCACAAACGAGACTCCCGCTGCTCCTCCTGCTCACCACCAGAGGGAACCCTCTCCTGAGTATTAAACCCCTGTACTACATTTCCCACATACCTGGCTCTGATTACCGTTGCACCTGACTCCCATCAGTAGACTATTTAGGTGCTCTCTCCCTCTCTCTCTTTGCGAAGTCTTGTTAACCCTGGTGATCATTTCTGAGCGTTTTCTCCTGTGTCTGTCTGCCCGTGGATTTACTCTGGACTGTTTTTCCCTCCTTGATTCTTTGCTGCCTGCCCTGGACTATATTCTTTACTGGACTGATTTTTGTAAGCTTGCTGCCTGCCCTGACCTTATGCCTGTACCTGGTTTACGATTTGCCTTATCCCTACTGTTGTGTCTGCTGGCGATTGACCCTGTTTGTACGACCAAGATTGTAATAAAACTGCAAATGGATCCTCACTCTCCTGGAGCGTCATTACAGGCGGATCCTTAAGAGTCTAAACAATACATTAATTACACTATAACGGTGACAAATGGTGCCCACAAACTGTTAGGGCCTACATAAAGCTGTCCCAACCGCAGACTCCCAACAGCAGTCCCAACATCCTATCACTGCTACACCTGGCTATCAGCGGAGCCTTGTCTGGCAGCGAAACAGTTCATTCAGCCTCATTAAATGCCTTTAAAAAAAACATAGCTGATATGGCTGACTTGCTTAAACAAATGTGGTTTCTACTGACGATTGAGATGTACGAACTATGGCATAAGGGGATGAAGAGCGGATAAGAGGCAATCGGTCATTTTGATTAAGACATTAATGACGAGCTAGGACGGACGTAGTCATTATTACTATTTGTTCAGCACTTTTTAAATGTACAGCGACAGAATTCAGAACATGGGTCGTTCTTACAGACACCAAGTCAGAACCGTAGGATAAATAAAGGGGGCATAAGCAGACAATGAAAGCTCTTACAATATTCGATGATGACATTTCTCTAAAACAGACTATAGGCTACATGTGCACCACCAAGTCAAATCAAATCAAATTTTATTGGTCACATACACATGGTTAGCAGATGTTATTGCGAGTGTAGTGAAATTCTTGTGCTTCTAGTTCTGACAGTGCAGCAATATCTAACAATTCCACAACAAAAACCTAATACACACAAATCTAAGTAAAGGAATGGAATAAGAACATATAAATATAAATATATGGATGAGCAATGTCAGAGCGGCATAGGCTAAGATGCAATAGATAGTATAAAATACAGTATATACTTATGAGATGAGCACTGCAAGATATGTAAACATTATTAAAGTGGCATTATTAAAGTGACTAGTGTTCCATTTACTAACCCCATTTCTCCTAGTCGAGGATAACAATCACCGCCTGGGGACCAGGATGCCAGTGTACCTGCTTTCCCGTACCCTGTGGTTCCACATTGGTGGAGGTTCCTGTGAGTGTGCTCCAGCCCATCAATCTGTCCTCACGTATCATTGGCCCCGTGTTTTGGGGCATAGATGTGAACGTCCACCCTCCAGAGCGTATCTATGTTCCTACGGTGGTGAGCGATTGGCACACACATCCCAGGTATCAACCACACCATCCAATCCCTCTCTGATAAGTACTGCTGGCCCACCATGGTGCAGGACGTTGCCCACTATGTCATCTCATGCTCCATATGTACCCAATCCAATCTCCCCGGCACGCTCCAGCAGGGAAACTACTTCCGCTTCCCGTTCCTCAGCGGCCTTGGTCACATCTGTTTCTAGACTTTGTAACTGATCTCCCCCTTTCTGTTGGTTTTACCACTATTATGGTTGTTGTTGACAGATTCTCTAAATCCTGCCGTTTTATCCCTCTCTCTGGTCTACCTACCTCTCTCTGGTCTACCTACCGCTCTCCAGCCTCACATCCAGGTACCGGCCTCAGTCCAACGGGCAGGTGGATAGGACCAACCAGGAGCTGGGGAGTGGGCCCAGTTCCTTCCCTGGACAGAATACGTCCAGAACTCACTTCGTCAATCCTCCACCGGGCTGACTCCCTTCCGGTGCGTCCTGGGATATAAGCTGGCCCTGGCTCCGTGAACTCTGAGCCAGACAGAGGCTGCTGCAGTCCCGGCGCGCAGAGGAGGTGTGGAATGCTTCCCACGTGAGGCTCCAGAGCCCCGTCAGCTGTCAAAAGGATCAGGCGGACCGCCACCGCAGTGAGGCTCCCGTGTTCTATCCTGGTGATCGCGTCTGACTCTCAACCAGGAACCTCCCACTCCGCTTGCCCTGCCAGAAGCTGAGCCCCCAGTTTGTGGGGCCCTTCAAGGTTCTCCGGAGGGTCAATGATGTAACCTATCTGTTAAAAACTACAGGATCTCACCCTTCTTTCATGTTTTCCTCCCCAGGCCGGTGGTTCCTGGTCCCCTGGCTGATGCCGTTCCCCGCGACACCGCTCCGCCTCCTCTGGACATAGAGGGGACCACCGCCTATGCTGTTAGGTCCCTCCTGGACTACCGACATCGTGGGGGTTGGCTCCAGTATATGGTGGACTGGGAGGAGTAGGTCCTGAGGAGCGTGTTTTAATCAGTTATATGGTGACGTGAATATATGTATTATAGTTTTATCTAAAAAGGATAACTTTGTTTCACTATTTTTATAGGAATTTAGGAAATTCCACTTAGGAACTTCCACTGCCCCACTTACCCAATCTCACTTCATAGACTTCAAGAATGTTGGTAGTATACATGGTGACACTATGGAAGATCTTGAGATCCAATTCAATGTATACTATTCAAGGTATACTATTCAAGATTGTTACAATCATAGGGAAATGCATTCATTATGGGAAAGTCTGAGTCATTCACTGTGAAGTCTGGAGTGAGACATGGTTCCTTCATCTCTCAGATCCTCTTCCTTATTACCATTAACTGGATTATGACCAAAACCACATCAGTGGACCCTGTTCTCCCAGCTGGAAGATCTCAAAACATTGCCAAAAAACTCACATTGTGTATTTGCCCAACTCATCCCATCTGGAGGTCTGAGCAAAGCAGCCTCAAAACAAATATCCACCTATGCAACAGTAATGTCAAATCAGTTCTATTGCATGGTTTGGATTGTTGGCATGTTGTCAAAAACGACATGAGACGGATGGAGTCTTTCAGCAGTGGAGGTCTCAGGAGAATCTGCTGCATCTTCTGGCTGAACAAAATACACAACAGTTAGGAGTTTGAATAAATGTCACACAACACATTAAGAGAAGTTAACTGATGTCTTGGCCACTTTCTCAGAATGCCCAGATATGAACTCATTGTGGACTTATAGTTGAAGTCGGAAGTTTACATATACCTTAGCCAAATACATTTAAACTCAGTTTTTCACTATTCCTGTCATTTAATCCTAGTAAGAATTCCCTGTCTTAGGTCAGTTAGGATCACCACTTTATTTTAAGAATGTGAAATGTCAGAATAATAGTAGAGAGAATGATTTATTTCAGCTTTTATTTCTTTCATCACATTCCCAGTAGGTCAGAAGTTTACATACACTCAATTAGTATTTGGTAGCATTGCCTTTAAATTGTTTAACTTGGGTCAAACGTTTCGGGTAGCCTTCCACAAGCTTCCCACAATAAGTTGGGTGAATTTTGGCCCATTCCTCCTGACAGAGCTGGTGTAACTGAGTCAGGTTTGTAGGCCTCCTTGTTCGCACACGCTTTTTCAGTTCTGCCCACAAATGTTCTATAGGATTGAGGTCAGGGCTTTGTGATGGCCACTCCAATACTTGAATTTGTTGTCCTTAAACCATTTTGCCACAACTTTGAAAGTATGCTTGGGGTCATTGTCCATTTGGAAGACCCATTTGTGACCAAGCTTTAACTTCCTGACTGATGTCTTGAGATGTTGCTTCAATATATCCACATAATTTTCCTCCCTCATGATGCCATCTATTTTGTGAAGTGCACCAGTCCCTCCTGCAGCAAAGCACCCCCACAACATGATGCTGCCACCCCCTTGCTTCACGGTTGGGATGGGGTTTTTCGGCTTGCAAGTCTCCCCCTTTTTCCTTCAAACATAACAATGGTCATTATGGCCAAACAGTTCTATTTTTGTTTCATCAGACCAGAGGACATTTCCCCAAAAAGTATGATCTTTGTCCCCATGTGCAGTTGCAAACCGTGTCTTTTTTATGGCGGTTTTGGAGCAGTGGCTTCTTCCTTGCAGAGCGGCCTTTCAGGTTATGTTGATATAGGAAAGGACCTTCACAAGGTCCTTTGCTGTTGTTCTGGGATTGATTTGCACTTTTCGCACCAAAGTACGTTCATCTCTAGGAGACAGAACGCGTCTCCTTCCTGAGCGGTGTGACGGCTGCGTGGTTTCATGGTGTTTATACTTGCATAGTATTGTTTGTACAGTTGAACGTGGTACCTTCAGGCATTTGGAAATTGCTCCCAAGGATGAACCAGACTTGTGGAGGTCTACAATTTTTTTCTGAGGTCTTGGCTGAATTATTTTGATTTTCCCATGATGTCAAGCAAAGAGGCCCTGAGTTTGAAGGTAGGCTTTGAAATACATCCACAGATACACCTCCAATTGACTCAAATGATGTCTGTTTAAAGGCACAGTCAACTTAGTGTATGTAAACTTCTGACCCACTGGAATTGTGATACAGTGAATTTTAAGTGAAATATTCTGTCTGTAAACAATTGTTGGAAAAATGACTAACCGACTTGCCAAAACTATAGTTTTTTAACAATAAATTTGTGGAGTGGTTGAAAAACTAGTTTTAATGACACCAACCTAAGTCTATGTAAACTTCCAACTTCAACTGTAAGGTTCCACAGATGACATTGCATATCAGAGCAAAAACCAAGCCATGAAGTTGAAGGGATTGTCTGTAGAGCTCCGAGTCAGAATTGTGTTGAGGCACAGATCTGGGGAAGGGTACCAAAATATTTCTACAGCATTGAACACAAGAACACAGTGGCCTCCATAATTCTTAAATGGAAAAAGTTTGGAACCACCAAGACTCTTCCTAGAGCTGGCTGCTGGGCCAAACTGAGTAGTCAGGGGAGAAGTGCATTGGTCAGGGACGTGACCAAGAACCTGATGGTCACTCTGACAGAGCCCCAGAGTTCCTCTGTGGAGATGGGAGAACCTTCCAGAAGGACAACAATCTCTGCAGCACTCCACCAATTAGGCCTTTATGGTTGAGTGGCCAAGCCGGAGCCACTCCTCAGTAAAAGGCACCTGACAGCCCGTATGGAGTTTGCCAAAAGACACCTAAATGACTCTCAGAACACAAGATTCTCTGGTCTGATGAAACCAAGATTTAACACTTTGGCCTGAATATACCAAGCGTCACATCTGGTGGAAACCTGGCACCATCCCTATGGTGAAGCATGGTTGTGGTAGCATCATGCTTTAGGGATGTTTTTCAGTGGTAGGGACTGGGAGACTAGTCAAGATGGACGGAAAGACGAATGGATCAAAGTACAGAGAGATCCTTGGTGAAAACCTGCTCCCAAGAGCTCAGGACCTCAGACTGGGGTGAAATATAAATTGTGGAAAACGTCAAGGGGTCTGAATACTTTCCGAATGCACCTTAGCTAAACGGCCACCAGAGCCACCAGGTGGCCATTGTGATAGGCCAATTTGTATTGAATTTATAAAGGATTTAATAAATAGACACTTAAAATCTGTTTTCCTGATTTATCAATAACTCAGCCATCTCTTAAGGTACACCTGTTAATTGAAATGCTTTCCAGGTGTCTACCTCATGAAGATTGTGTGTGCAAAGCTGTCATCAAGGCAAAGGGTGGCAATTTGAAGAATCTCAAATATAAAATATATTGTGACATGTTTAACACGTATTGATTCCATATGTGTTATTTAATAGTTTTGATGTCTTCACTATTATTCTACAATGTAGAAAATAGTAAAAATAAAGAAAAATCCTTGAATGAGTAGGTGTTCTAAAACTTTTGACCGGTAGTGTGTTTTTCATAACAGAATAGCATAGCTAGTGTTTTTTGTTTTTCTAATTAATTTAATTGGCTATTTTGGTTTATGGTCTTGGTGCCCTGGCAGATTGGGCACCTCTTGAAGGCCAAATGGCCTTACCCCTAAAATAACGAAATTCCAGGCCTGGTACAGTCTACGGTTGGTATGGAGGTAGGTTGGGGAATATTTTGCTATCTGGTGCCCTCAACTGGTAATTGTAAAACAATGCAGGCATGACATAGGTCTTTGCAGTCATTGAAATAAGCACTCAAATGTAATGTGTGTATACTCACCTGTAGTAGGCCAGCTGTAGTCCCATCAGGATGAAGGTATCGGGGCTCATCTTGTGAGTCTTGGGGACGTTCTTGCCAAGGTGGGAGTAGACAATTACTTTGACATCCAAGTCATGCACCATTCTGGAGGGTAGATGACAAAATGTAGAATATTAGAGGGTAGGCCAATACAAATATATAGATTCATAATTGATTACATCAAAACTATTTTTCATAAATATGTACATAGGCCTGTATAATATTTAATCAAGGTCTTGAAAATAAGACTAGTTGATTTAGGTGTATTAGCACTGGCTAGAACAAAAGCCTGGAACACCCTGTAGCTATTATTCTGACATTTCACATTCTTAAAATAAAGTGGTGATCCTAACTGACCTAAGACAGGGCATTTTTACTCTGATTAAATGTCAGGAATTGTGAAAAACTGAGTTTAAATGTATTTGGCTAAGGTGTATGATAAAATCCTTCTTTACGTCCCAAAAATTCAGTTTAGTTGGCGCCATCAATTTGAGTAATCCACTCTTTCAACATGCCAAGATAGGAATCCGAAAATCTACCCCTAAACTTTGTTTCAACAAGTCAAAATACATTTATTTTTAATCCTCAGATACCCTCAAATGTAATTAAACTACAATATTTCATAGGGAAAGAAGTATGTTCAATAGGAAAAGATATTAGCAGGTGCGTGTCCTCTTCATCGCACGCGCATACATGAATTTCCAAGTCTGTGTCCCTGTAGTAAAACTCATATTTCTTACTCGTTTTGGAAGAAAAAGCCTGAAACCTTGATCAAAGACTACAGACACCCAGTGGAAGCCAAAGGAATTGCATACTGGGAGCTAGATTTAATTATTTCTCTATACGTTTCGTTGGAAAAGCATCCTGGGTGGTTTTTCTTTGGATTTTCTCCTACCATATCTATTGTGTTATAGTCTCCTACATTATTTTAACATTTCTACAAACTTCAAAGTGTCTTCTTTCCTATGGTATCAATTATATGCATATCCTGGCTTCAGGGCCTGAGCAACAGGCAGTTTACTTTGGGCACGTCAGTCAGGCAGAAATTTAGAAAAAAGGACCCTAGCCCTATCAAGTTTTAACAAGTGTGGCTTGTTATAAGTTCATTTGTGGAATTTCTTAATGCGTCTGAGCCAATGAGTTTTGTTGTGACAAGTTAGGGGCGGTATTCAGAAGATAGCCCTATTTGGTAAAATACCAAGTCCATATTATGGCAACAACAGCTCAAATAAGCAAAGAGAAATGACAGTCCATCATTACTTTAAGACATGAAGGCCAGTCAATGCAGAACATTTCAAGAACTTTGAAAGTTTCTTCAAGTGCAGTCGCAAAAACCATCAGCACTATGATGAAACTGGCTCTCATGAGGACCGCCACAGGAATGGAAGACCCAGTTACCTCTCCTGCAGAGGATAAGTTCATTAGAGTTACCAGCCTCAGAAATTACAGCTCAAATAAATTCTTCACAGAGTTCAAGTAACAGACACGTCTCAACATCAACTGTTCAGAGGAGACTGTGTGAATCAGGCCTTCATGGTCAAATTGCTGCAAAGAAACCACTACTAAAGGACACCAATAATAAGAAGAGACATGCTTGGGCCAAGAAACACGAGCAATGGACATTATACCGGTGGAAATCTGTCTGATTGGTCCAAATGCAAGATTTTTTGTTCCAACCACCATGTCTTTGTGAGATGCAGAGCAGGTGAACGGATGATCTCCGCATGTGTGGTTCTCACCATGAAGCATGGAGGAGGAGGTGTGATGGTGTGGGGGTGCTTTGCTGGTGACACTGTCTGTGATTTATTTAGAATTCAAGGCACACTTAACCAGCATGGCTACCACAGCATTCTGCAGCGATACGCCATCCCATCTGGTTTGTGCTTAGTGGGACTATCATTTGTTTTTCAACAGGTCAATGACCCAACACACGTCCAGGCTGTGTAAGGGCTATTTGACCAAAAAGGAGAGTGATGGAGTGCTTTATCAGTTGACCTGGCCTCCACAATCCCCCGACCTCAACCCAATTGAGATGGTTTGGGATGAGTTGGAACGCAGAGTGAAGGAAAAGCAGCCAACAAGTCCTCAGCATATGTGGGAGCTCCTTCAATACTTTTGGAAAAGCATTCCAGTTGAAGCTGGTTGAGAGAACCAGTGTGTAAAGCTGTCAGGGCAAATATACTTTTATCTTCTTTATACCACCCCTACCTTGTCACAACAAAACTGATTGGCTCAAATGCATTAAGAAGGAAATAAATTCCACAAGGTAACTTTTCACAAGCCACACCTGTTAACTGAAATGCATTCCAGGTAGTCACCTGATCATTGGATCAGGTGGTCATCAGATAGTCATGAAGCTGGTTGAGAGAATGCCAAGAATGCAAAGCTGTCATCAAGGCAAAGGATGGCTACTTTGAAGCATCTCAAATATGAAACATGTTTTGATTTGTTTAACACTTTTTGGGAATCTACATGATTCCATATGTGTTATTTCATAGTTTTGATGTCTTCACTATTATTCTGCAATGTAGAAAATAGTAAAGAAATGAAAAACCCTTGAATGAGTAGGTGTGTCCAAACATTTGACTGGTACTGTATTTCAGAGGGAATATGCAGCCACAATGATTATTTCCATTCTTTTTTTTCTTTCTGGGCTGACACGGACAGCATTTAATTATCTTTCTGGGAATCACAAGTCTAACATAGGTGCAGCATTAGAAGTAAAAGCAGAACTTGGCTCAGCTGAAACAGGATCAGATCGTTTTAAAACCCGTAACGGTTAAAGTTAGGAGTGGGGATATGGTAATCTGACCCTGTGGTTAAGGGAAAGGAAACTCTAGCTATTGGGATACAGCTGACATGCCTCGACAAGACTTGACTAGTCTCAACTTCTACTCTTCAGGTTCCTCCCCTGAAGATGATACACCACATATCCCTGTCGATCAGAACTTCATGGTGCCCAAAAAGGAGAACAGCATGGTTTCTGATAACGGGCAGTGGAAATGTTCCCAGGTACTCCACACCTATGATGTGTCGATAGGCTCAATTCTTAACCCCTATAGCCCCTAGGGTTTAGGCCTATTGCTAGGGTCTTGGAGACGCCCACTACAGGGAAGTGGAAACACTCTAAAGTCCTGTTCGTTAGGCACCAAATGAAAGAAAACAGACAAAAACAGGGAGGGACTCCATTGCAAAATGTTTTACATGTCTTCCGTTGCATACCCTTAAGAACGCAACCCAGATACTCAGCATGCTTCAGTTCATGTTCATGTAGATAAGTCTATATTATCCCAACCGAGTAAACAACGGGTACGGGAAACCTGTGGCAACATTGCAATCTCTCAGGTCCTCCAGAGTACTGACTTGTCATTGTTTCTCTCTTTTTCTCTCTGTGTCTGTGTGAAGGCATACGCTGATTTTACATGGGATTCATTCTGACGCTGAACGAATGAGGGGAAGAACACACACACTACTATTGTGCCGCCTTCTCATGAGTTATTGAGTTATTGTTTGGGAGGTGAAGGGGGAGGGGCATCTGCAGCCATAGCGAAGCTTTCTATCAGTCATTGTGAAAGATGGGCAATGCCCCCCTCTATAATGGGCCCCATAATTGTGTTCTTTCCATCGTCAGGCTGACAGAGGGAGAAATGGGGAGAATGGGTTAATATTAAGCCATAATGCCTTTGGCTGTTGTCGGTGAGCAAACAACCATTCGCTACATAGTTTTGGAAAAGTATTCACACCCTTTGTATTCTTTTCACATTTCTTGGCCAAGACTGGTGCTTTAAGTCTTTTTGGATAGGTCTCCACTAACTTTGCATGTCACCTCAATAATAATTGCCCATCCTTATTGGCAAAATTGCTCAAGTGCTAATAAGAATCCAACATACCCAAAGAAAAACAGTTAAATGCTAGGAGGGTTTGTTTTGGGGTTTGTTTTGGGGTTTTATGTGTTTATGTTCTCATTTCAGACCATAGAGAAGCTTCTGGCTTTGTTGGAGACTCTGGACCACTGGATAGATGAGACCCCTCCTGCAGACCAGCTCTCTCGCTTGGGCAACAAGGCCTACAGTGCCTGGTACACCAAGCTCGACCAGGTAAGTGCACACACACACGGGCACAGACACACACACCCATGCACACACAGAGAAATAAAAATAAAATAAAGACTACCTTCGTCTTCAGTGTTTTTTGCGTAAGTGGGAAGCACACAGGTTCCTTGGATAATGTACATTGAGACAGGGAGTTTCCCCTATATCTCTTCAGCATAGAAAGAGTACACACAGTCATAAACACACACACACACACACACACACACACAGGATTTATCCTATCCACAACTGTTTTAATAAAATATATAGAATTGAAATTGTTTGTGTGTGTGTTGAAGATTTTGTTGTGATATGTGGTTGTTTTGCCTTCTTTAGTTAAATACGGTGATTGTAAGTCGCTCTGAGTTTCTGCTATATGTATTGTGTGTGTGTAGGAAGCAGAGGCCCTGGTTGCAGCAGTCCTCCCAGAAAACAAGGCTGCTGCAGCTCCAGAGATGTGTATTTGAAGAAGGCGGTAGGCAACCCCACCAGGATAGACTACGGAACAGGTAATAATGATACACACACACTAGGGTGTAATATTTTCTAGAGAATCTACCAATTTCCCTTCCAGAGAAAATTGCAATAAATTACTGGGTATCCCTGTATTTCTGTTCAAACTGGAAGTGCTTGTTTAAAAGCATATAATACCAGCGAAAATTATGCCACTCTAAATGGAGAAATATACACATTAATACAAATATAATCAACTCAAAGTTCTCTGTCACCACACTATTTTGTTGATGTAGTGTTGTTTTAAGGTAGCCTAGGCCTAAGAAGCACTGTTGGTCGCCTGGTAAAATGTGAGGTCTAGCGAAAATTACATTAGTTTTAGAGTACATTTGACTGAAAGATGTCAGGCAGCTTGTTGGCCCTTTTCTCTCCCCTTGCACCTGGTTATCGGGGAATTTGGGGAGGTTGTGGCTGTTTTTACTTCATCATAACCCGCTTATTTTGGTGACTGTCACAGAGAACATCAGATTCTCCGCTAAACAAACAGGCCTAAGCTAGCGCAGATTCAGCACCATGGATAGCGCAATTGAGCAATTGCCCGCAAATCTGACCAGTAGCCCACCATGCCAGTGTTTTCCACAAGCACATGGAGTAGCCAGCCAAATAGAAAAAGTAGCTAGACCGGCTCCCCCGGGCTAGGGGGGTCCCCCGGCTTAAAACATTTTTGCTGAACAAGCTCTATTTTGGTGGCCTCTGGTAGATTCTAATGCTGGAATGTATTTTCAACCAGCAACTATCAGGAAATGACACTGATCACATTTTCACAGTGTTAGTTTCATCAGGTGTTGTACAATATGATATAAAACACAGAAGAAAATGTAATTTTGACTGCACTGGGCCTTCAAAGAATCCTGTAAGAGTCTGCTGACTTCCACAGGCTTCAAGCTTCCTTTTAAGAGACATTTTCACAGCTATCTGCAGTACCGGTATGATTGAATAATGAAGCAGGTGTTAAACATGGGCTTTACTACACAGAAAGTAGCAGTTGACTACTCCATTGTCAACACTTTGATTAAATCAGTAGACCTATAAAAATATTTTAGGAAATACCACATAAGTATCATTATCTTTTAAAACAATTAAATCTGTTTTCTTTTATCATATTTTGGACCAAAGTGAGGTTGTCTGTCCACATGCTTACCTATTGTTCCTGCAGTGAGGTGGATTTACCATCTTCATAGAATGTTTTCATAATTTTATCTGCAGATAATCGCTAAAAAGCCCACCAGTATGCAAATTAGGGAGCCAAATGAACTGCTCTTAACGATGCAATTTGGTAGGCTACTGGTGAGTCACTCACTTTAATGTCATTGTCTGTCAAGTCCTGAGGTACTTTATATCGAAAATACAAACGAGATCTTTAGTTTACTTGTCCGGATGCGATACTATGGATGTATAACTACGTTGTATGATTTACGAATGGCAAGGGTATGAGACCAACTTTATTCAGTCAGTTCAACACTTTTTATAGATCTAGTCAAGCTTGCTGTTCATCAGCCCGCTTGGGCCAGTTGGCCAAAAATCTACTGGCCCGAACAGATTTTCTACTGGCGCGGGCATTGTGTAGTTCTTAACTGCATTGGCGTCATAGGTTGGCCTGCTTTCTCTCTATATTCAGCTATTAATAGGCTACATTTGGTTATTATGATATGTATTAAAAATCGGTGTAATATAATTTAGCAAAGCAAGTCATTACTCTATTCTTTAGAATTGCATTGTATTAATTGCATTGTTTCTAAAGTATGTCATTTTCAGAAGATTTGAAAATAGGACGCTGACCCTTTTAAGACAGGCATTCCAAAATCGATATCAACATGGCTACAGTAGGCTAGCCAAGATTAACTCTAGGTGTCTTTTTGTAGACTATCAACAGTAGCCAACATATTGCTAGTATGGTCACTATTGAAAGTTTACTTTTGCAAATCACTTTCCCTTAAGCTCAGCGAGTAGATTGATGGGCACTTCTTTTTGCTCTGGACAACTCGCGTGTGCTGTGTAAAGGCATCAACTCATGCACTGCTCGAGTGCTCGAGAAGTTATGACTTGCGGGAGCGTGTGGTACTTAAATGAATGGCCAAACATATTGTTCAAAAACAAATAGCATGACATACGAGTGTAGTCTTTAGTGGTTGTCAGTGGTAGACTGCGACAAAGCAGGTAAATGTTGAATTGGAATGATAAATGGCTACCGGGCCAGTGACTGACGAGATCCACTGGCCCGACTGACACGTTTTTTACTGACCCCGAGCCATCGTTAATGTCGGACCCTGCACCCGATAGAAAATAAGTGAATGTGCCAGAAAACAATAGGCTAAGTTGATTTTGACTCATCGTTACCACATTATATGTATAGGATGTGCAAATTCATGCTCCCTCCCTCAGTGTATCTGAAATTTGACCGCAAACACCGAGGTCCCGGGAGGCGAGACAGACAGTAGACTGTCAAACCAGCAGTGTTTCTCTGTCATCGCTCACTTTGTGACTGACAGGCTCCTAACCTATCAATCGATTGCTAGAAGATGCATATAGTTCCTTCGACCGGGAAAGGGCTCTGCACACTTTTTTTATGACTAGCGAATTGAAAAGTAGCCTAGTTAATTTCAGTGGAAAAAGTACCCTGCTGAAATTGTGTCTGTAATCGGCTGTATAGCCGGCGCTAGTGGAAAACACTGCCGTGCCCACACTTTTGTTAGCGTAGTATTGTGAATCAATGTTGTGGACACTGTGTATTAGCCATTTTGTGATTAGCAACAGTTTATATTTGAGCCTCTGTCAGAGATTCTAATGTGAGATGGGGGTTGAGATTGGACATTGTCTTTCGGATCTGCGTTGAGCGGTCGCGTGTAGCCTGCAATTACAGTGGCCTGAGAAATTCAATGTATAGAAGCCATGCAAGAAGCCTAAGGCAGGAATCATCAACTAGAAGTTTTTCTTGAGTGGGTGGTCAGGGGGCTGGAACATAATTACAAAGAATTTGTATACTGCAAAATGATCTCAAGAAGCCCAGACAGATAAATGATCATGTTTTAGTCAAATATTTTAAAACCTTGCTTACATTTTGTATACGATCACATGTTATGCATGGAAATATAGTGCATTCGGAAAGTATTCAGACCCCTTGACTTTTCCCACATTTTTTACGTTATAGCCTTATTCTAAAATTGATTAAATATATATTTTCCCTCAAATCTACACACTACACCCCTTAATGACAAAGCAAAAACAGGTTTTTATAATTTTTTGCAAACTTCCTCCATTTAAGAATGATGGAGGCCACTGTGTTCTTGGGGACCTTCAATGCTGCAGATATTTTTTGGTACTCTTCCCCAGATCTGTGCCTCGAAACAATCTCGGAGCTCTACAGACAATTTCTTCGACCTCGTGGCTTGGTTTTTGCTCTGACATGCGTTGTCAACTGTGGGACCATATATAAAGTCGTGGCCAAGTTTTGAGAATGACACAAATATTAACTTTCACAAAGTCTGCTGCCTCAGTTTGTATGATGGCAATTTGCATATACTCCAGAATGTCATGAAGAGTGATCAGATGAATTGCAATTAATTGCAAAGTCCCTCTTTGCCATGCAAATGAACTGAATCCCCAAAAAACATTTCCACTGCATTTCAGCCCTGCCACAAAAGGACCAGCTGACATCATGTCAGTGATTCTCTCGTTAACACCTGTGTGAGTGTTGACGAGGACAAGGCTGGAGATCACTCTGTCATGCTGATTGAGTTCAAATAACAGACTGGAAGCTTCAAAAGGAGGGTGGTGCTTGGAATCATTGTTCTTCCTCTGTCAAACATGGTTACCTGCAAGAAAACACGTGCCATCATCATTGCTTTGCACAAAAAGGGCTTCACAGGCAAGGATATTGCTGCCAGTAAGATTGCACCTAAATCAACCATTTATCGGATCATCAAGAACTTCAAGTAGAGCGGTTCAATTGTTGTGAAGAAGGCTTCAGGGCGCCCAAGAAAGTCCAGCAAGCGCCAGGACCGTCTCCTAAAGTTGATTCAGCTGCGGGATCTGGGCACCACCATTACAGAGCTTGCTCAGGAATGGCAGCAGGCAGGTGTGAGTGCATCTGCATGCACAGTGAGGCGAAGACTTTTGGAGGATGGCCTGGTGTCAAGAAGGCCACTTCTCTCCAGGAAAAACATCAGGGACAGACTGATATTCTGCAAAAGGTACAGGGATTGGACTGCTGAGGACTGGGGTAAAGTAATTTTCTCTGATGAATCCCCTTTTCCGATTTTTTGGGGCATCCGGAAAAAAGCTTGCCCGGAGAAGACAAGGTGAGCGCTACCATCAGTCCTGTGTCAAGCCAACAGTAAAGCATCCTGAGACCATTCATGTGTGGGGTTGCTTCTCAGCCAAGGGAGTGGGCTCACTCACAATTCTGCCTAAGAACACAGCCATGAATAAAGAATGGTACCAACACATCCTCCGAGAGCAACTTCTCCCAACCATCCATGAACAGTTTGGTGATGAACAATGCCTCTTCCAGCATGATGGAGCACCTTGCCATAAGGCAAAAGTGATAACTAAGTGGCTCGGGTAACAAAACATCAATATTTTGGGTCCATGGCCAGGAAACTCCCCAGATCTTAATCCCATTGAGAAATTGTGTTCAATCCTCTAGAGGCGGGTGGACAAACAAAAACCCACAAATTCTGACAAACTCCAAGCATTTATTATGCAAGAATGGGCTGCCATCAGTCAGGATGTGGCCCAGAAGTTAATTGACAGCATGCCAGGGTGGATTGCAGAGGTCTTGAAAAAGAAGGGCCAACACTGCAAATATTGACTCTTTGCATCAACGTCATGTAATTGTCAATAAAAGCCTTTGACACTTATGAAATGCTTGTAATTATCCTTCAGTATTCCATAGTAACATCTGACAAAAATATCTAAAGACACTGAAGCAGCAAACTTTGTGAAAATGTATATTTATTTATATTACAACTTTTGGCCACGACTGTAGACAGGTGTGTGCCTTTATAAATCATGTCCAATCAATAGAATTTACCACAGGTGGACTCCAATCAAGTTGTAGAAACATCTCAAGGATGATCAATGGAAACAGGATGCACCTGAGCTCAATTTCGAGTCTCATAGCATAAGGTATTTCTGTTTCTTATTTTGTATAAATTCACAAACATTTCTAAAAATCTGTTTTTGCTTTGACGTTATGGGGTATTGTGTGTAGATTGATGAGGGAATAATTTCATTTTTAGAATAAGCCTGTAACGTAACAAAATGTGGAAAAAGTCAGGGAGTCTGAATACTTTCTGATTGCACTGTACTTTGGAACAGATTTTCAAAATTAAAATCAGTTGGAGTTGATTGGCTGGTGTTTCGACAGGAAAATAAAGAAATATAAAAATACATACATTTTGCTCAGAAAGGTTGTGGGGTCAAATGGCCCTGCTTTCTATTGGGGATTTTATGTTGAGTAAATATGGTAGGTTGCTAGCGTTGTGATGACTGGTCTAATGTGTGAATGAAGCAAGAGAGTTGATATGTCGCACGTGCACATTTTATATTTTTGCATCTCAGCTAATTGTGCTCTCCTGTACTCCCTGTTCACCCATGACTGCATGGCCAAGCACGCCTCCAACTCAATCATCAAGTTTGCAGACGACACTACAGTGGTAGGCTTGATTACCAACAACAACGAGACGGCCTACAGGGAGGAGGTGAGGGCCCTCGGAGTGTGGTGTCAGGAAAATAACCTCTCACTCAACGTCAACAAAACAAAGGAGATGATCGTGGACTTCAGGAAACAGCAGAGGGAGCACCCCCCTATCCACATCGACGGGACAGTAGCAGAGAAGGTGGAAAGTTTTAAGTTCCTCGGCGTACACATCACGGACAAACTGAAATGGTCCACCCACACAGACAGCGTGGTGAAGAAGGCGCAACAGCGCCTCTTCAACCTCAGGAGGCTGAAGAAATTCGGCTTGTCACCAAAAACACTCACAAACTTCTACAGATGCACAATCGAGAGCATCCTGTCGGGCTGTATCACAGCCTGGTACGGCAACTGCTCCGCCCACAACCGTAAGGCTCTCCAGAGGGTAGTGAGGACTGCACAACGCATCACCAGGGGGTAAACTACCTGCCCTCCAGGACACCTACACCACCCGATGTCACAGGAAGGCCAAAATGATCATCAAGGGCAACAACCACCCGAGCCACTGCCTGTTCACCCCGCTATCATCCAGAAGGCGAGGTCAGTACAGGTGCATCAAAGCTGGGACCGAGAGACTGAAAAACAGCTTCTATCTCAAGGCCATCAGACTGTTAAATAGCCATCACTAGCCGGCTACCACCCGGTCACTCAACCCTACACCTTAGAGCTTGCTGCCCTATATACATAGACATGGAACACTAGTCACTTTAATTATGTTTACATAATGCTTTACTCATTTCATATGTATATACTGTATTCTATTCTACTGTATTTTAGTCAATACCACTCCGACATTGCTCATCCTAATATTTATATTTTTCTTAACTCCATTCTTTTACTTTAGTTTTGTGTGTATTGTTGTGAATTCTTAGATATTACCTCACTGTTGGTGCTAGGAACACAAGCATTTCACTACACACGCAATAACATCTGCTCAATATGTGTATGTGACCAATAAAATTTGATTTGATTTGAATGGCACACAATCACAATCCGTCTCAATTGTCTCAAAGCTTAAAAATCCTTCTTTAACCTGTCTCCTCCCCTTCATCTACCCTGATTTGAAGTGGATTTAACAGGTGACAGCAATAATGGATCAATGGATTCACCTGGTCAGTCTATGTCATGTTTCTAATGTTTTGTACACTTTCTACATTTAGATCTGTTTTTACATTTCAGTCCTTTAGCAGACACATGACTGACAGTTTATTCATCTTAAAGGGGCAGTGCGGTTAACCTGATTTTCTTGATCTCTTTATGATATTTACACACTGAGGTTGAAATAACATTCTGAAATTGTGAAAAGGATAATGCCCTTTTTGTTTTTGGAAAAAAATGCATGGAATTCAGCCTGTTCAGGTGGGATGGAACTTTTAGCCCACTTCATGACGTCACAATGTGTTCTGATTATAATAGACCAATGATTGTTAATCTAGGCTCTAGACCAGGGATGGGTAACTGGCGGCCTGCGCCCAACCTTTGTAAAAAATAAAAAGGGGACTCAATTTACTGTTGAGAGTTAGAATAATAGAATGCCCAAGGTGCATTTTAGAAATTGTTGTTCGTCAACAGCAGTCACTCAATTAGCCTATGTCAGCAATTTTTATTTATTTATTGTTAAGTTAGTCTAGCGGCCAGCTATCTAAACTTGTAGTATGATCATGATCGATTTACCGACCAGGGTGGGGCCCATCAGTTGTCATATTAAAAACTGCAAACATTTGCCTCCACCTGTTGGCAAAATGTGTAGAATTGCAGGAAATTAGCTGTAAAACTGCACATTATTCTCTCTGCCCTATGGCAAAACGAGTAGAATTGCATGAAACTAGTTATAAAATTGCACTATCTTCTCTCCGCCCCATGGAAAAATGTGTAGAATTTGCTGTCACGAGGGGGGCTGCAAAAATGTTTTGCTCGCAAGGTGGAGGGTATGGATGTGTGTATTCAGACCCACAAGCCACTGCGGCCCCTCATGATGAGTTGGCCCCAACCCTCATCAAAGTTGCCCATCCCTGATCTAGACCATCCTATCAGCCAATCAGGGCTGTGTATGTAAATGTCTTCACATTTGTTTATTAACACCCACACAATCAGGCTGAGCAAATATATGATAAAAAATATATTTGGGAGTTATTTGAATGAAATAAACACACAGTGATGATTAAAACAATGTATTATGAAGACTGCATGGGGGCTTTAAGGTAGCTAGGTACAACAACCACATCCCACAGTCATAGTGAGTCAAACTTTCTTCAATAAAGCAGCTACCAGCAAAAGTCAGTGCTCGTATGAAAAGGCAAGTGTTAGTGCAAGAAAGGTAAGGACTGATTACTGTATTCTACCAACAAGACACACACACACACACACACACACACACAACTAGGCAAGTCAGTTAAGAACACATTCTTATATACAATGACAGCCTACCCTGGCCAAACCCTAACCCAGATGACACTGGGCCAATTGTGTGCCACCCTATGGGACTCCCAATCACAGCCAGTTGTGATACAGCCTGGAATTGAACCAGGGTCTGTAGTGACACCTCTAGCACTGAGATGCAGTGCCATAGACCACTGCGCCACTCGGGAGCCAGGAAACCTGACCAAAAGAGTCAAGGGTGTGTGGGGTGGAGTGGAGGGGAGTTTGATTTTGAGACTGGAAGAAAAGGTGGGAGGGAGTTAGGGAAGGAGGTGCAGCTATGTCCTGTTCCTCCCCCCGAACGACAGGCTGAGCCAAGAAAGGATGCTGCAGCTGTGCTGAGGGGGCCTCCCTCTCTCGCTCTCTCTTCATGTCGGTACTCTCTCTTTCTGTTTTTTTCTCTCTGTCCCGCTCTCTCTTTCTCTCATCTTTCTGTCTGTACTCTGTCTCGCTGTCAGTCTTTGTGTGTCGGTCCCTCTTTCTTTTTTTCTTTTTTCTCTGTCGGTTGTTCTGACTCAGTTTCCCAGAGCCAAGGGGAGGAAAAAGGAAAGAGAGGGAGAAGAGGGCTGCAGGGAGACGGGGAGAAGAAGTGGAAGGCCCTGCCTCAGACTGAATCCTTTACTCTCAATATTTCTCTCTAAGTATTCACACCCCTGAGTCAATACTTTGTAGAAGCACATTTGGCAGTGATTACAGCTGTGAGTCTTTCTGGATAAGTCTCTAAAAACTTTCCACACCTGGATTGTGCAATATTTGCCCATTAATCTTTTCAACTTTTTCAAGCTCTATCAAATTGATTGTTGAGGATTGCTATACAACCATTCTCAAATACACTGAACAAAAACATAAATGCAACGTAAAGTGTTGGTCCCATGTTTCATTAGCTGAAATAAAAGATCCCAGAAATTTTCCATACACACAAAAAGCTTATTTATTTGAAATGTTGTGCACACATTTGTTTACATCCCTGTTAGTGAGCATTTCAGGTGTGGCATATCAATATGTTGTGCTGGGGACAGTAAAAGGCCACTTTAAAATGTGCAGTTTTGTCACACAACACAATGCCACAGTTTTGAGGGAGGGTGCAAATGGCATGCTGACTGCAGGAATGTCCACCAGAGCTGTTGCCAGAATTGAATGTTAATTTCCCTACCATAAGACGCCTTGGTCATTTTAGAGAATTTGGCAGTACGTCCAACCAGCCTCACAACCGCAGACCATGTGTATGGCGTCATTGTGAACAGAGTGCCCCATTGTGGCGGTGTCGTTATGGCATTTTATCGATGCCTATTTGAATGCACAGAGATACCGTGATGAGATCCTGAGGCCCATTATTGTGCTATTCATCCGCTACCATCACCTTATGTCTCAGCATAATAATGCACGGCCCCATGTCACAAGGATCTGTACACAATTCCTGGAAACTGAAAATGTCCCAGTTCTTCCATGGCCTGCATACTCACCAGACATGTCACCCATTGAGCATGTTTGGAATGCTCTGGATCGACGTGTACGACAGCTTGTTCCATGCAGTTCCCGCGAATATCCAGCTACTTTGCACAGACATTGAAGAGGAGTGGGGCAACATTCCACAGGCAACAATTAACAGCCTGATCAACTCTATACAAAAGAGTTGTCGCGCTGCATGAGGCTAATGATGGTTACACCAGATACTGACTGGTGTTCTGATCCACGCCCCTACCTTTGTTTTAAAGGTATCTGTGACCAACAGATATGCAGATATTTCACAGACATGTGAAAACCAGAGATAAGGGCCAAATGAATTTATTTAAATTGACTGATTTCATTATATGAACTGTAACTCAGTAATATCTTGAAAATTGTTGCATGTTGTGTTTTTTGTTCAGTATAGACTAAACTGTAACTCGGCCACTCAGGAACATTTACTGTTTTCTTGGTAAGCAATTCCAGCGTAGATTTTGCCTTGTGTTTAGGTTATTGTCCTGCTGAAAGGTGGATTCAACTCCCAGTGTCTGGTGGAAAGCAGACGGAACCAGGATTTCCTTTAGGATTTTGCCTGTGCTTAGCTCCATTCCATTTCTTTTTTTATCCTGAAAAACTCTCTAGTCCTTAACGATTACAAGCATACCCATAACACGATGCAGCCACCACTATGCTTGAAAATATGGAGAGTGGTACTCAATAATGGCTTTTATTGGATTTGCCCCAAACATAACACTTTGTATTCAGGACAAAAAATGTAATTGCTTTGGCACATTTCTTGCAGTATTACTTTGGTGCCTTTTTGCAAACAGGATGCATGTTTTGGAATATTTTTATTCTGTACAAGCTTCCTTCTTTTCACTCTGTAAATTAGGTTAGTTGTCATGACTTCCGCCAAAGTCGGTGCCTCTCCTTGTTCGGGTGGTGTTCGGCAGTCGACATCGGCGGTCTTCTAGCCATCACCGATCCACTTTTCATTTTCCATTTGTTTTGTCTGTGTTTTCCACACCTGGTTTCAATTCCCTCAATTACATGTTTTGTATATAACCCTCTGTTCCCCCCCATGTCTTTGTGTGAGATTGTTCTTTGTCGTGCTTGTGCACATTCATTTACTGGTGCGTTACGGGCTATTTTGTGCCCATGTACTCTCGTGTTGTTTGTACCGTTGGGTTGTTTATTAAACGACTAAGTTTATTACCCAGTTTTGCTCTCCTGCGCCTGACTTCTCTGCAACCAGTTACGCAACCCCTACATTAGTATTGTGGAGTAACTACTATGTTGCTGATGCATCCTTAGTTTTCTCCTATCACAGCTGTTAAACTCTGTAAAAAAAAAAATGTGTGTTTTTATGTGCAATTGTTTTTGTTACGATCTTGGTCTCATCGCTGCAACTCCTCAATGAGCTCTGGATAGTCAACGATTGAGATGTGTTCTCCGAACCATGACCCGCCAAGCTGCGCTGCTTCTTAACACATTGCTCACTTAACCCAGAAGCCAGCTTCCCCAATGTGTCGGAGGAAACACATTCAACTGACACCCGCAGTCAGCTTGCAAGCACCCAGCCTGCCACAAGGAGTCACTAGAGTGCGATGAGCCAAGGAAAGCCCCCTGGCCATGCTCTCCCCTAACCTGGAGGGAGCTGGGCCAATTGTCCACTGCCCTATGGGGCTCCCGGTAACAGGATCGAAACCCCAGGCCGTAGAGGCGCCACTCAGGAGGCTCAACTCTGTAACTGTTTAAAATCGCCATTAACCTCATGGTGAGTGGTTTCCTTACTCTCCGGCAACTGGGTTAGGAAGGACGCCTATGTCTTTGTTGTGACTAGGTGTATTGATACAACATCCAAAGTGTAATTAATAACTTCACCATGCTCTAAGAGATATTCAATGTCTTCTTTTTTGTTGTTGTTGACCCATCTAGAAATAGGTGCCCTTCTTTGCAAGGCATTGGAAAACCTCGCTGGTCTTTGTGGTTTAGTCTGTGTTTGAAATCCCCTGCTCGACAGAGGGACCTTACAGCTCATTGTATGTGTGGGGTACAGAGATGAGGTAGTCATTCAAAAATCATGTTAAAGACTATTGCACACAGAGTGAGTCCATATAACTTATGTGACTTGTTAAGCACATTTTATTTAGGTTTAACATAACAAAGGGTTTGAATACTTATAGACTCAAGACATTTCAGCTTTTCACTTTTTAGTAATTTGTAAAAATTTGAAAAATATAATTCCACTTTCACATTATGGGGTATTGTGATAAAATAAAACTATATTTAATACATTTTAAATTCAGGCTTTAACACAACAAAATGTAAATACTTTCTGAAGGCACTTTACATTTATGCCTATTTTCCGGACTCTGACTCTGCTCGTTCTGATATTTCTTCATTTCATTACTTACATTTTTTGGATTTGTGTTTCTTTAGTGTATTTTTTTGTTTTTTAGTATTGACATTTTTTCTTTCTTTCTTTTATTTTTAGGAGGTAGATCAGCTTTAACAGGGCACCCGAGTGGCGCAGCGGTCTAAGGCACTGCATCTCAGTGCTAGAGGTGTCACTAAGAGTCCCTGGTTTGATTCCAGGCTGTATCACATCCGGCCGTGATTGGGAGTCCCATAGGGCGGCGCACAATTGGTCCATCGTCGTCTGGGTTTGGCTGGGGAAGGCCGTCATTGTAAATAAGAATTTGTTCTTAACTGACTTGCCTTGTTATATAAAGGTTAAGTTAAAATAATATTGCAGATAGATTGTTGCTTCCATCAATGTAATTGTCTGGATCACTTCCAATCCCCCTTATATTTTTTTTGCAAATATATATATATGTATGTATATATATACACATATAAATACATACATATAAATACATGTATATATATATATATATATATATATATATTTATTTATTATTCTTTTTTTTTTCAAATATATTTTCCTTTATTACCCTCCAACCCTACCACCCCTCCCCATTTATGTTTATGTTCCAGACTCTGACATTTCTCGTTCTGATATTTCTTAATTTCATTCATTACATTTTTGGGATTTGTGTTTATTTTGTATTGTTAGGTATTACTGCACTGTTGGAGCTAGCAACATAAGCATTTCGCTGCACTTGTGATGACATCTGAAAAATATGTGCACACAACCAATAAAATTTGATTTGACACGCACATATAGACACACACACGCTCTTACACACAGTCTCAGCCTCTCTCTGGGAGGTTGGGTGTAGTGTACAAAGCTCACATGAGTCATTTCCTTCCCCACATGCTGTTGTGAATCACTCTTTCCCCCAAGGGACCCTTGCTCGACCCCATCCCTTTCTCCCTCCCCCTCTCTCCTTCTCCATTCCCTCCTCATGCGAGGCTGAAAAGTCTGGTGTAGTGTCTCTCTCTCTTGTGTGCATGTGTGTGTGAGAGAGTGTGAGTTTGTGTGTGTGTGGGGGGGGGGGGGGGGTGCAGGAAGGTGCTGGAAAATGAATGGGGAGCTGTGGAGGGAGTGTCCAGACTACCACTACATCCATTAATTAATGTATTTCTTAATTCATTCAAGGGCCTCTATCTCTCTCCCCATCTCTCTTTCCTCTCTTAGGGCAAATATAAGGACATATACACACACATACACACAAGGTAATTCACTCTCCTCACTGGCATCCCGAAAAGTATGAGATAGGCAGTGGGACAACTGTTGACCTGCCTACCATAATGTATTCTAATATCTAAGAACCTACAGTTGAAGTCGGAAGTCGACATACACCTAAAGTCAGTTTTTCACAATTCCTGACATTTAATCCTTATAAATATTCCCTGTCTTAAGTCAGTTAGGATCACCACTTTATTTTAAGAATGTGAAATGTCAGAATAATAGTAGAGAGAATGATTTACTTCAGCTTTTATTTCTTTCATCACATTCCCAGTGGGTCAGAAGTTTACATACACTCAATTAGTGTTTGGTAGCATTGCCTTTAAATTGTTTAACTTGGGTCAATGCACACAGTAGATGTCCTAACCGACTTGCCAAAACTATAGTTTGTTAACAAGAAATTTGTGGTGGTTGAAAAATGAGTTTTAATGACTCTAACCTAAGTGTATGTAAACCTCCGACTTCAACTGTATATCTTCCATTAAACTCTTATTATTTATTTATCTCTCTCTCTTGCCAGATGACAGTGGGTCCATATGCTGAGCACTCCAATCAGCTGTGGAACATCAGTGCTGTCCCCAACTGTTCTAAAGTCAACCAGAGCCTGATCCGAATGTACAAGGCAGAGGTAAGAGGACACACACCCACAGAGTGAAAACACTCTAAATCACTTTAAGGTGCACTTTGTAAGATGATGATGATGATGACATTTTAACATGGAAGCTAAATTACTTCTATGCTCGCTTCGAGGCAAGCAACACTGAAGCATGCATGAGAGCATCAGCCGCTCCGGACGACTGTGTGATTACGCTCTCCGTAACCGATGTGAGTAAGACCTTTAAACAGGTCACATTCACACGGATTACCAGGACGTCAACTCCGAGCATGCGCTGACCAACTGGCAAGTGTATTCACTGACAATTTTCAACCTGTCCCTGACTGAGTCTGTAATATCAACATGTTTCAAGCAGACCACCATAGTCTCTGTAACCAAGAACACTAAGGTAACCTGCCTAAATGACTACCGACCCGTAGCACTCACGTCTGTAGCCATGAAGTGCTTTGAAAGTGTGGTCATGGCTCACATCAACACCATTATCCCAGAAACCCTAGACCCACTCCAATTTGCATACCGCCCCAACAGATCAACACCTCCCTCTGCAACTGGATCCTGGACTTCCTGACGGGCCGCCCCCAGGTGGTATGGGTAAGTAACAACACATCTGCCACGCTGATCCTCAACACGGGGGCCCTCAGGGGTTTGTGCTCAGTCCCCTCCTGTACTCCCTGTTCACCCATGACTGCATGGCCAAGCACGACTCCAACACCATCATTAAGTTTGCCGACGACACAACAGTGGTAGGCCTGATCACCGACAACAATGAGACAGCCTATAGGGTGTCACGATCTCCAGAAGGGACAGACCAAGGCGCAGCGAGGTATCCAGTATACATGCTTTATTGACACACGTAACTGGGACAAAACAACAAACAAAACGAACGAAGATCGTAACGTTGAACATAACACGTAAACTAACAAAGCTATGCACAAACAATAACCCACAAACCCCTAGTGAAAACTACAAACATATATATGGTTCCCAATTAGAGGTAACGACACTCAGCTGCCTCTAATTGGGAACCATTACCCCAACATAGAAATAGATCACCTAGAACAAAAAAACCCTACACCAAAACGAAACTAAACACGCCAGCCTATAAAAATCAGGCCTGAACGTGACATGGGGAGGTCAGGGACCTGGCCGTGTGGTGCCAGGATAACAACCTCTCCCTCAACATGATCAAGACAAAGGTGATGATTGTGGACTACAGGAAAAGGAGGACCGAGCACAACCCATTCTCTTTGGCGGGGCTGTAGTGGAACAGGTTGAGAGCTTCAATTTCCTTGGTGTCCACATCACCAACAAACTATCACGTTACGAACACACCAAAACAGTCGTGAAGAGGGCACGACAAAGCCCTCAGGAGACTAAAAACATTTGGCATGGATCCTCAGATCCTCAAAAAGTTCCATAGCTGCACCATCGAGAGCATCCTGACTGGTTGCATCACTGCTTGGGATGGCAACTGCTCGGCCTCCGACCGAAGGCACCACAGAGGGTAGTGCGTACGGCACTGGGGCCAAGCTTCCTGCCATCCAGGACCTCTATACCAGGCAGTGTCAGAGGAAGAACCTAAAAATGGTCAAAGACTCCAGCCACCCTAGTCATAGACTGTTCTCTCTGCCACCACATGGCAAGCGGTACCGGAGAGCCAAGTCAATGTACAAAAGGCATCTTAACAGCTTCTACCCTCAAGCCATAAGACTCTTGAACAGCTAGTCAAATGGCTACCCAGACTATTTGCATTGCCCCCCCCCCCCTTCCCCCCCCTCTTTTACGCTGCTGCTACTCTCGGGTTATTATCTATGCATAGTCACTTTAACTCTACCTACATGTACGTATTACCTCAATTACCTCGACTAACCTGTGGCCCTGCACATTGACTCTGTACCGGTACCCCCTGTATATAGCCTCACTACTGTCATTTTACTGCTGCTCTTTAACTATTTGTAATTTTTTTATTTATTTTTTACTTATCTATTTTTTACTTAACACATATTTTTCTTAAAACTGCATTGTTGGTTACGGGCTTGTAAGTAAGCATTTCACTGTAAGGTCTAAACCTGTTGTATTCGGTGCATGTGACAAATAAAATTTGATTTGAACACCAATTGATTTCTATGATACAGCTGTAGCGTCAAGTAATAACATTCCATGAGAGCTACATTACTTTCCCAAAACATGATTTTTATTAGATTTAAAATTGTATTATTATCTCTTTTAGCCCAAAGGCTAGTCTTCCATGAGCCCTTAAGAAATTAAAAAAAAACATACAGAAATTACAAAAACAACAAAATCTAAGTAAAAGCACAAAGATCCACATTCCTACAGTATTACCTATACATATTATGAGTTACCCACATACCTCATGTGCACAAATTAATTTAAATACAACATAACATATTACAAGACCCACTCTAGTCATTCAAGACATTTTGTGAATTAATCTCTTAAAACAACTATTTGGCAAGTTTTTGTAACTTTCTGGCAAAGAGTTCCAGGACTTCACTGCCCTGAAACTAAAAGCTCTTTTGCCCAGGTCTAATTTGGGCTTTGGTGGTCTATATGTGGCCTTGGTTCTGTTCCGGGTGTTACGAGAGTGTCTTTAACCATATCCAGTTTATCATATATAGCGAGCGGTTGGTCTTTCAGAGTGGTGAATGTTATTAAATAGGATTAGCATATTATTTTCTGTATCATTACCTTGACTGTTGGCCATTTGAGTTTATTATGTAATTCTATGGAGTACCTCTCGTAACCACATTGTAGAACCATTCTGGCTGCCTTATTTTGTGCTATCTGCAGTCTCTTTAGGTCATTATTCCAGATGACAGAGCAGAAGTTAATTGGACTTTGGATGAGAGCTTGCTAGATTTGTTTTAGAATTTGCTCTGGCATATCCTTCTGAGCATAGAGGAGGTGCCAATGATTTTGTTGCAAAGCTGTGAAATGTGTGATGACCAAGAGCGACTGTTGTCTAGCAGCATAGCCTAGTCTCTGAAACTTGTTCTATGGGTGTCCTGCCAACTGTCAGCTGTAAGGAGGGTAGTTTCCTCCTTCTCCTCTTTGTACATATTAGCATTGCCATGGTTTTCGTTTTGTATTTAGCACTAATTTGTTTGGGTTATCCAATTTGAAATACTTCATGTCAGATTCAAGAGCCTCTTTTAGCTGCCCTGCAGAATTGCCTGTTACATAGACAGTGGTATCGTCAGCAAACATTGTTGCCATTACATTGGAGAGTACCAGAGGGAGATCATTTGTATACAGCAAGTACATAAGAGGTCTTAGGCAGCTGCCTCGTGGCACACCACAGTATACAGAATAAGGTTCAGAATGGGCACCATTTATAAATGTATATTGTTTTCTGTTGACAAGATAGGACCATAATTTGAGGTGTTATCAAATTCATAGTGACACAATTTCATCAACAGTATATCATGATCAACAAGGTCAAAAGCAGCACTAAAATCAAGAAGCAGCACACTCACAAGTTTACCTTGGTCAAGTGACCTGAGCCATTGATCTGTTAAATCAACCAGAGCTGTTGCAATCGAGTGATCTGCCTTAAATCATACTCTTCCAAATAAAGATTTAGTTCATTAGTTGAAGCCATTAATGGTGCATTTGGATTTCCCCACAGGCAATTAAACTACAATACCCACACCCCCTCCCTCCTTGCAACTTAACTTTTATTTCAGGGGTAATTCAATTGTTTTGTTGAGGGTGTGGGTATTGTAGTTTAATCGTTAAAGTTTACACTAGGGCTGGGACGATACCAGTATAGCGATACTCGTTAGTATTGTGGCAAGGAAACAAAACACAAAGGGGCTTAACTTATTTTGGAAAACACTTATTTAGGAAAATAGCCTTGATGTTGGAAACAAACATTATGTTGTCATCCTGAGTCACACTGATTTATTTTCCCCAAAATGGCACATAATATAACAATGTAAAATACAAGAGTATTCGTACCCCTTGACTTTTTCCACATTTTGTTACGTTACAGCCTTATTCTAAAATGGATTAAATTGTTTGTTTTTCCCCACCAACCTACACACAAGACCACATAATGACAAAGCATAAACATGTTTTTAGAAATGCTTGCTATTTTATAAAAGAATTTAACTAAAATATCACATTTACATAACTATTCAGACCCTTTACAGATTCAGTACTTTGTTGAAGCACCTTTTTCAGCGATTACAGCCTCAAGTCTTCTTGAGTATGACGCTACAAGCTTGGCACACCTGTATTTGGGGAGTTTCTCCAATTCTTCTCTGCAGATCCTCTCAAGCTCTGTCAGGTTTGATGGGGAGTGTCGCTGCACAGCTATTTTCAGGTCTCTCCAGAGATGCCTGAAACAATCCTGTCTCGGAGCTCTACGGACAACTCCTTCAACCCCATGGCTTGGTTTTTGCTCTGACATGCGCTGTCAACCGTGGGACCTTATATGGACAGGTGTGTGCCTTTCCAAATCATGTCCAATCAATTGAATTTTAACACAGGCGGACTCCAATCAAGTTGTAGAAACATCTCAAGGATGATAAATGGAAACAGGATGCACCTGAGCTCAATTTCGAGTTTCATTGCAAAGGGTCTTAAAACTTATCTAAATACGGTATTTCTAAAAACCTGTTTTTGCTTGCGTGGAGATTGACGAGTAAAATAATTATTTTTAAATCCATTTTAGAATAAGGCTGTAATGTAACAAAATGTGGAAAAGGGGTCTGAAAACTTTCCAATGGCAGGTTTTTAAAGGACCAAAAAGTTTGGTCTGCATCGTGTTATTAGTTTTGCCATGGTAAAGATATTGCGATACTGGTATTGTCTCACCCCTAGTTTAGACAAGGTCATTCAAACAGAAGTGTAGTCCTCCCAAGTAGAAAGAAAGAAATGATAAAAGATCAATAAAATGTTGTTTATTAATACTCTCTCAAATACGACTTTGTGTATGTCAGTATACAATACCAGTCAACAGTTTGGACACATATACGCATTCAAGGGTTTTTCTTTATTTTTACACTTTTCAACATTGTAGAATTATAGTGATGACATCAAAACTATGAAATAACACATATGGAATCATGTAGTAACCAAAAAAGTGTTAAACAAATCAAAATATATATTTCATATTTGAGATTCTTCAAAGTAGCCACCCTTTGCCTTGATGACAGCTTTGCATACTCTTGGACTTCTCTCAACCAGCTTCACCTGGAAAGCTTTTCCAACAGTCTGCAGAGTTCCCACATATGCTGAACACTTGTTGGCTGCTTTTCATTCACTCTGCGGTCTAACTCATCCTAAATCATCTCAGTTGAAGTTGAGGTCGGTGATTGTGGAGGCCAGGTCATCTGATGCAGCACTCCATCACTCTCATTCTTGGTCAAATAGCTCTTACACATCCTGGAGGTGTGTTTTGGGTCATTGTCCTGTTTGATTCTAAATAAATCACTGACAGTGTCACAAGCAAAGCACCCCCACACCATCACACCTCCTCCTCACATGCGGAGATCATACGTTCACCTACTCTGCGTCTCACAAAGACATGGCCCTTGGAACCAAAAATCGCACATTTGGACCAAAGGACAGATTTCACCGGTCTAATGTCCATTGATCGTGTTTCTTGGTCCAAGCAAGTCTCTTCTTCTCATTGGTGTGCTTTAGTAGTGGTTTCTTTGCAGTAATAAGACCATGAAGACCTGATTCCGGATTGACTGAGATTCATGTCTTAAAATAATGATGGACTGTCGTTTCTCTTTGCTTATTTCTGCTGTTCTTCCCATAATATGACTTGGTCTTTTACCAAATAGGGCTATCTTCTGTATACCACCCCTACCTTGTCAAAACACAACTGATTGGCTTAAACGCATTAAGAATGAAAGAAATTCCACAAATTAACTTTTAACAAGGCACACCTGTTAATTGAAATGCATTCCAGGTGACTATCTCATGAAGCTGGTTGAGAGAATGCCAAGCGTGTGCAAAGCTGTCATCAAGGCAAAGGGTGGCTACTTTGAAGCATCTCAAATATTACATGTATTTTGATTTGCTTAACACTTTTTGGTTAATACATGATTCCATATGTGTTATTTCACATGTTATTTCACATGTGATGTCATCCCTATTATACTACAATGTAGAAAAGTGTATAAATAAAGAAAAACCCTGGAATGAGTAGGTGTGTCCAAACATACATTTGAATCATGTCCTATCTTGTGGTGCTATTATAAGTACAAATTTGTTATGAAGAGAGATGGTTAATGATTCTATTGACAAGGCAGAGAGAGGCAGTCAAGGGTTAAACGAGAGAGGAACTGAGAGTGCAGAACTGTGTGTGTGTGTGTGTGTGTGTGTGTGTGTGTGTGTGTGCAGCACTGGCCCCACCCCCTTCTCCTGCCTGTTCCCACATCCTGTGTTATTGAGAGCGGGCCTGCAAGTCTTCCCAGAACTGAGTGGCCAATCTGTCTGCTAACTCTCTCTCCCCTCCTCCATCCTCCCCTTCTCTCTCTATCTGTCTCAGGCTGGAGCAGCCATCAGTGGTTCGCATTCCACTCTCCCTCCCCGGGCCCCACATAGGGAATCTGCTCCATGCTCTCAGTCTCTCTCCCTCTTTTTTCTCAGTTTCTCTCTACCCCTACCCTGCCTATAGCCTGCTGCTAGCTTCCCTCGTCAGGCCTTTTGCAATCTCTTCACCTCTGCCAGGGCTCAACACTAAAACATACAACTCCCAGAAAATATGTTCTGTTCAAAAGTTTATCCTGGCACTGGTATGGGTGTTTTTTTGGTGTGTTAATTTACAGACTTTTTAAAGTCAGTTGACAAAGACTGATACTGGGAACCAGTGTCCTATCTCATGGTGCCTGTTGTATGAAACACAAAGAAACAAAAATTGTTTTTATTGTGTATTGTTAGGTTATTACCATGTAATACCTTGTAATATGGAAGTAAATACCGGGTAAATACTGTAAAATAAAGTGTTACCCAAGGTTGTGCATCAATAATTTTGACTCCACACATCTAAATCTTAGCATTTGAGAATTTGGGGGGAAAAGTCCCACCTAGCCAACTGCTGTGGATTCACATTGTTTATTACTTTGAGACACCTAACTTCCAGAAATCAGTCATTTCCAATGGAAGGAGGCACAAGGAGACATTGAATAATTTGACTCTTGGCGACTACAGATGTTGTGTATACAAGTCAAGTCACACACTATATATGCTCCCAACAATCTAATGGGTAAACCAATGTTTCAGCACACATTGTGCCTTCTGTAGGGTTAACTAGAAAGTTTGTGACCAGTGTCGAGAAAGTTTCAACTTCATGCTAATTATCAGTGACATGACTTTGCACTACGACTTTGTGCTAGCAAACAGCTGATGAATGCTCTCGCTAGCGAGCTTTGACACCTTGCTAGATATACAGACAACCAACTTGCTATTTCACAGGCTGTTTGGAAGTAACGCAGATGAGGGGAGATGTTGGCAATGTCTTACTACAAAGTAGTAAGCAGAAGCAATGTTAATCATCCGTTAGAGGGCAGGGTGTAGTTACCATATTGCTGATACCCACCCAACTGTTTCAGATCAACAATAACTAGGGGCTAGTGGTCAATTTGGAACTGGGCAATGCAATCACTCCAACAGTCCTCTAGGAGTGTGAACGACAGGCCAGGTGAAAGCCATCTCCATTTAATTGTTTTCAATGGCGATCACACGATTGTAGAAACGGGATTGCATTTGAGCACAAAAAGGACTGTACTCGAAAAACTCACATTTTATTTATAAAAGTTTCATATGCCAACGATCTGAGTGTGAAGTTGGCTGGTTAATAAATCTGCAAAAGACTTCAAATGAAAGAGCACAATTTCACACCAACATTTAAAGAGTAGAGCGTTGACAAGAGAAATATTAATGTTTTTTGCCTACAACATGGTTAGCCAACCGATCAAGTACACTATAACAACTTGGTTATTATTTACTGCTAAAGAGAGCACCTTAGCTAGTGCAAATGAAATGGAGAGTAATTTGCAGATTATTTGAATGTCCTTTGGTCATGCATCGCTCGCCTTTGTGGGAATAGACATGAAAGTAAAAATAGCGCTTTATGTAACGCAGAATTGCTAATCTAATGAGATTGATGTGTACACTTGCACATCTATCTACTGAAGTATCGCAGAAGCAACGCTCGATCTGCAAGTAAAAAGAGAAACTCAAGACTTGCAAACAATCGAAACTAAAACAACAATTGACCCAACGCACTACAAATGTAGTCTGAAAAACTTTGAGACATCCAATCCTTGAGACATCCAATCCATTGAGAGTATAAATATGAATGTCTTGTTGGGTGTAAAAGTGGCTAGCTAGCTACACGAAAGGCAGATACAATACTCAATGTTGAGACATGTAAAAACGACCAAATTGTAACAGTCAGAGGTAATTGAGCTGTGGACGGCAGCTGTGGAGGAGATGAAAGGTGAGCTGATAAGGGCTAATGCTAGCAAACCCTGTGGTGTCTCCAGTGGTATCTCCAGTCGCTAAAGCCATACTTGCTGATGCTAACACTACTTTCCCCTTGTGTTATCTTACCTAGACCAAACCATAGAATGGTTAATGGTTTTTATCTCTATTAATTATTGTAACCCCCCTCCTTTCTTTCTCCTCATCTCATTCTAGTGCTTGGAGAAGTTCCCTGTCATTCAGCACTTTAAGTTTGGCAGTCTCCTCTCAATCCAGCCCGTGAAGCCCTGACGGCCATGGAAGGAAACCCTGTGTGTGACGGAGAGACCAAACTCCCAACAATCCTTGTGGAGGAATGTTCCACTCTCACACAGCCCCCCCCAATTCATCCCCAATATTAGCAGACACACCAACCCCAAAGCTGCCTTTAGATAAGAAATTCCCTGGCCAAATTGCTAATGACGAAGCCAGGTTTTTGTACATTTTTGCAAATGTATTAATAATAAAAAACTGAAATACCTTATTTACATAAGTATTCAGACTCTGCTATGAGACACTAAATTTAGCTCAGGTGCATCCTGTTTCAATTGATCATGCTCAAAATATTTCTACAACTTGATTAGAGTCCACCTGTGGTAAATTCAATTGATTGTGCTTTTACACCTGTATTGCTTGCTGTTTGGGGTTTTAGGCTGGGTTTCTGTACAGCACTCTGTGACATCAGCTGATGTAAGGGGGGCTTTATAAATACATTTGATTTGATTGGACATGATTTGGAAAGGCACACACCTGTCCAAGCCATGAGGTCAAATGAATTGTCCGTAGAGCTCTTAGACAGGATTGTGTCAAGGCACAGATCTGGGTAAGGGTACCAAAAAATGTCTGCAGCATTGAAGGTACCCGAGGACACAGTGGCCTCCGTCATTCATGAATGGAAGAGGTTTGGAACCACCAAGACTCTTCCTAGAGCTGGCCACCCAGACAAACTGAGCAATCAGGGGGAGAAGAAGGACAACAATCTCTTCAGCACTCCACCAATCTGGCCAGACGGAAGCCACTCCTCAGTAAAAGGCACATGACAGCCTGCTTGGAGTATGCCAAAAGGCACCTAAAGGATTCAGATCACGAGAAACAAGATTAAACTCTTTGGCATGAAGGCCAAGCGTCACGTCTGGAGGAAACCTGGGACCATCCCTATGGTGAAGCATGGTTGTGGCAGCATCATGCTGTGGGGATGTTTTTCAGCAGCAGGGACTAGGAGACTAGTCAGGACGAGAGAAAGATGAACGGAGCAAAGTACAGAGAGATCCTCGATGAAAACCTGCTCCAGAGTGCTCAGGACCTCAGACTGGAGGGTGAAGGTTCACCTTCCAACAGGACAACATCTCCAAGCACACAGCCAAGACAATGCAGGAGTGGCTTTGGGACATTTGTCTGAATGTCCTTGAGTGGCCCAGCTAGAGCCCGGACTTGAACCCGATCGAACATCTCTTGAGAGACCTGAAAATAGCTGAAAAAAATTACATCTCTCTCCAAATACAGGTGTGCCAAGCTTGTAGTGTCGTACTCAAGAAAACTTGAGGCTGTAATCGCTGCCAAAAGTGCTTCAACAAAATACTTTGTAAAGGCTCTGAATAATTATGGAAATGTGATATTTCTGTTATTTTTATATATACATTTGTAAACAAAATCTAAAAAACAGTTTTTTCTTTTCTCATTACGGGGTATTGTGTGTAGATGGATGAGGGGGGGAAACGATTTAATCCATTTTAGAATAAGGTTGTAACGTAACAAAATGTGGAAAAGTCAAGGGGTCTGAATACTTCCTGAATGCACTGTATTGTGCCAACCCGAACCATACGGTGCTAGCTAGGTTATTATTTCTTTCATATAGGCTTAGGCCTAGACTCAGGCCGGACCTCGGAAGATCTGCGTCATTGCACGATTGACATTTAAGGGTAATTTCTGATTAAGCCGACATATGCAGTGTGTACCGTGAATGTGGTCTCCGCGAATGCAGAAACATTTCCTTTAAAAGAGCTCGGCTCAATTCAGAACAATAGGGTGAAAGCGTCATTGTAAGTTGATCCCAGAGAATTACATATTAGTAATTTATTAAGATATCTGTGTTTGCTCCACTGTTGATACACAATTATCAACCAGACTTTGGTATATTGGGGCTTAGTAGTAGTTCACCAGTAACTACACACTTGAACGATAAGTTACAAATATGTGGGGCTTACTCAATGGAAGCTATAAGGTAGGCTATTTAAATCCGAACATGGAGATCCGTAGTACTGTTTTTGTTTATCTTCTTAGTAGTTAATTGATTGATTTCTATAAGTGATTGATCAGAAATCCAGCTCAGTTCCTGATTCGAGAATAAGATTGAAGTGCTGTGGACTTTGTGGTGATACTAGAGCATGATACAGAAATGTACTGCTGCTTAAAGTGGAGAATAACTGGACATTTAGTTGTACGGTTGTGGATCCCTCATACATAAGGCGCACTCGTGTCCGTATAGCATGTGAGCTTGGTTTGTAAACCCAACATTTTGCCCCTACTATGTTCCGGGATTCATCCAATGGCATTGAGGAGTATACCACCTCAGTCACCGGCTTCATCAATAAGTGCATCAACGACGTCGTCCCCACAGTGACCGTACAAATACTGTATATCTCAACCAGAAGCCATGGATTACGGGCAATATCCGCACCAAGCTAAAGGCTAGAGCTGCCGCTATCAAGGAGCGGGACACTAATCCGGACGCTAAAAGAGATCCCGCTATGCCCTCAGACGAACCAACAAACAGGAAAAGGGTTGAGTTTCAAGTTCCTTTGTGTCCACATCACCAACAAACAATCATGTTCCAAACACACCAAGAAAGTTGTGAAGAGGGCACAACAATGCCTTTTTCCCCTCAGGAGACTGAAAGATTTGGCATGGGTCCCCAGATCCTCAAAAAGATCTACAGCGGCACCATCAAGAGCATCCTGACCGGTTGCATCGCAGCCTTGTATGGCAACTGCTCGGCATCCAACCGCTACAGTGAGTAGGTCGTACAGCCCAGTGCATCACTGGGGCCAAGCTTCCTGCCATTACCTATATGCGAGGCGGTGTTAGAGGAATGTCAAAAAATTGTCAAAGACTCCTGTATCCCAAGAAATAGACTGTTCTCTCTGCTACCGTGCGGCAAACGGTACCGGAGCGCAAAGTCTAGGTCAAAAATGCTTCTTAACATCTTCTACCCCCAAGACTGCTGAACAGTTAATCGAATTGCCACCCAGACTATTTACATATGTTTTTACACTACTGTTACTCACTGTTTTTTTTTTTTATCTATGCATAGTCACTTTACCCCTACCTACATGTACAAATTACCTCGACTAACCTGTACCCCCGCACATTGACTCAGTACCGGTACCCCCTGTATATAGCCTCATTATTGTTATGTTATTTTGTGTTACTTTTTTTATTTAGTAAATTTTTTCTTAACTCTATTTCTTGAACTGCATTGTTAGTTAAGGGCTTGTACGCATGTGACAAATAAAAGTTTATTTGATTTTGATACAGCCAGGCTACACCAAGGATATATAGGCCTACAGATAGGTCCAGCCAGTTATTCCTAATTTCATAGTTAAATGTAAACATTCAACATTAATTCACTCTTTCTCTCTTTCCAATCTCTGCAGCTAATCTGAATTCTCCGCGCAAATGACGTTCTCAATTTTTGCCTCACCACTGTCGGGTTGTGCACAGAAGAGTGGCCCATGAAATTTGCACGGCTTGCTGCTGACTAATTAAAGCGATGAGGCTGAGCAGAGTGGTCGGCATTACCTTATATTCACCCCTACCTATTCAAATGCATGGAGCGACTGCTGTGCTGTGATCATCAACGCTGGCAACACCAATAAGTATGGGGAGGGTGGAGGGGTTTTAGACCATGCGCTCGGGTGAAGCGGCCTTCTGTCAGGGTAGCGTTAAGTTCACAGAGCTGGCCTGACCACGTGATCTAATGGCCTGATCATGTGACCTGCCAAGAGCCAAAGATTGATTTATCTCAACTTCATCCCAGCACAGCTGTTCACGCTAGCTAGCCATTGTAACATAAATCTTAAATGTTTCATTTGCGTATCTACAAGCTAGCAGCCTTATCTTATTGTTGTGGTGTCTTATCGTTCACCTGGCACAAATATGTTTGTACAAAGTTAACTGGACGAACCTTCACTTACCTGTCCGTGATTCACATCCTTTGCATAGAAATCACAACCAGGGGGGTAATGGACAAAATCTGTGATCGCACTATAGCCAAAAATATGCCATAGCTGTGTGTGGAATTTGGTGTCTCTATCATAAAGTCCACAATTTGTTCACGTAGCTGCTGGAATGTGGTCAAAATAACCTCAATATTATCCAAATTATTGTCTATATTATCTGTGGGGTTTATTTAGTGGGTAGATAACATTACAAAGTAATTTTGATACTGTTTGGAATGATTTTACCCTATTTCCTTCTAGAAGGGAATCCGGTTGACTGACAGGCTTCCCAGACTGCCTCTAATCTTTAAACTGTTCCTTAAGGTATCTAGTATTAGTGTACCAAGTTTGATACTTGTACCATAAAATGGAAAATAATTTAATCTATCAACTGGACTAAATAAACAAATAAATTATAATAAGGCCAGTTGTGTCATTGTAACGTGAAACCATATTCTCTGACAGCACCAATCTTTAGAATTATTTCTGAGATAGATGCTATTCCTTTGGAATCCACGCGGAGGAGCTCGCTCTACACCACTAAACGAACCCTAATTTGTTTCAGTGGGAGAAGAACGCTCTCATTTTAGAGGTTTATTATATACAATTATTTTCCAGATCGCTTTCTGGAGATGAAACCCGTCTATAGCGACCTAATGCTCCAAATAATAAAAAAGCACAATCAAATGTCCATTACCCGTTTTTCAAAAATGTCTAAATTAACTGTAACCTATAGTCTATAAAAACCATTGTAGATCTTGCATTATTTGTCGTAGTGTCGTCATGCTAAATAATAGTCTAATCTAAGAAAACCGACGCGCATAGTTAGTTAAGCCTTCTATTTACGACCTACCTATACCAAATTAATATGCCCAAAGGCTAATGGCAAACAGTGCCGGCAACGGAGATTTGAAAGAGTAAGTTAGGCTAAACCATAGCTGCGTTGACTTGTTGGACGTACTGCGGTATGTTAAATTGAAAGGAGTCGAGAGGTTTCGGGTTGGAATAAAAACGAGAGAGACAGGAGGAGGGGTGGGAAGCGGGGTGGATGACGGTTGGGGGAGGGGTGGCGGGGGGGGAGCAGTAGCGAAGCCGAGGTCAGCCCGAGGTGCCGCTACAAAGGCTTTCTAATACCTTCATTCATTGATTTCGAAGAACACCACCAAGTGGCATATAGCAGAGATAACAGGACTGCAAGTTTGGGGGAAATGTCGGGCAAAAAAGGTGCACGAGCACAGCAGAGTCCCAGTCAGCTAGAGCGTGCATTAACTAACTAAGCCGAGACAGTCCTATGTGAGTTTGGTCTAGAAATTAGACAATGTTTTTAAAACTGGTTTACTTGAGAAAAGGCAATCTCTATTAGAAATCAAATATCCTTCATTGTTCTTACAGCAATGCACTCCACATGGTTGTAACAACCAAGTTGTAACAACTCACAGCACACTACTTTCTTTCTTTTTTTACATTTAAACATGGGGTTGCCCCATCAATAACAGTAATGCTTTAAATAATAGTCCAAAAAGGTCTAGTGAACCAAAAGTGTTGGTTATACTATGAGGTTCTTGGAATGAAATGTAGTATCTCAAAATACATTATATATTTCATGGATATCTTTGTGTTGATAACCAGGTATTCTTGGTCTAGAGGAAGTCTTAAAATGACAATTGATACTGCTAAACTATAAATTACCCACAATGATGTGAGAGGATAATGTGGTGTAGGCCTATGCAACATATCAGCAAATGAAGGGTCCATTCTTCTTTTGTAACTCTGGTTACCAAATAGGCCTACCTCTCTCCCTTATTGGAAATAACATTTGACCAGCATGTGCCATTCAAACAATAAATCAATGAAAGTTGATTGTTTTCAATTTTTTATTAAGATTATAAATTTAACAAATATTTTCTTAAACAGTTTTACCCGGTGATATACAATTTAATATGCACAAAAATACAAGAATACAAACAAAATATGAAGAGGATGTCTGGAAACATCTTTCAGTACACATAGTGCTTATAATGTGTGGATGTATGGCTAAATCATGAGCTTGCCTTTTTAGAACAAAAGGTCATAAGATTTTAGAAAATAAAACAAAAACTCACAAAACCAAGCCATGTTGGCATCATGAATTACTGTGAAGGCTTGATCAATAACTTTTTGTTATAGGTTCAGTGGGAGGGGAGCGCTCAACAAACAAAACTGTCAAAAATGACCTGGGTTTATTATATTACACATGCACTCTGGGAGTTGGAGTAGCCTAATTAATGGTTCTGATCAGAGGTGAGAAGTTGGGTACAACTAGCAGATCAATGGAGACACAGGAAGCTGGTTCAGAGTTAATGCACCCAGGAGTTTCAGAGGGAAATTTAAGTCTGAACCATTGCGCCTTCACCTGCCAATTTATATGTGGTCAGAATGTACCATATAGTTCCCATGTAACATAGCCTACCACTGCTGTGCTTAGAATAAGAGTTTCTATACCCAAGGTTTACATAGCAACCCAGAGATACATGGTAAACAAGTACTACACAACCGTGCTTGTGTAATAGCCTATTACAGCTTTCTGTTAGTTATTTATCGAATGAAACCGCGACGCAAAACAAAAGCATTTCGCAAAGCCATCCATGGCCACACTTTTCCAGATAGGTTGGAGCTGAGGCTACATTATATGATTGCTATTCAGTCACACTACTTGTGTAGTGTCTTTAAACGAGACATTGTGTTCAAAACTGTTCTGGAGTGATCAACAACACAATCCGCGATCTAGACATTCAACCACTTTCAATGTTAGCAACAATAGCTACCAGTAGTATGCGTTGGGTTTAAGGCAACGAAATCATCTTCGTTAGATAAAATTCACAACTATTATGTAAAATGTGTTATGTAGACATTTTCGGTTTAAAATTAAAGCTTGCCCATCACATGCGGCAACAACCCTTCTCTCCCTTCCTGTGAAAACGAAAGTCAAGAAACAAACGGTTCAATGTTTAAATACCCTTTCCTGCAAAAAATAAAGCCGATTTGATTTAGACTTTGTACAATTTCATAAAGTGTTTTATTCTAGTTTACCATGGAGTCAAAAAGCTACTATAGCTCTAGTCCATGCCCCAAGACTCGCTAGGGCTTGTTTGCTACAGAACTGTCCGTTCAAGGCTAAGGCTTGCTCAAAGTCCGCCTGTCTGCTCACCAGCCCCGAAAACCCCGAACCGAAGATCGAGATCAGATTGGAAATGTTCGAAGTGTCCAAGTGTTCCGAATTTGCATAGGAACAATCCTCGAATTTCGCTCTTTTACACGGCGTAAAATCCGGTACCTCCTCAATATCGGATATATAATATTCAAAGTCAACCTTGCGTTTCTTGCCTGAGTATTGTGCGCCCTGGCAGCACTGTTGGAGAGACGCGCAGCAGTCCTGGTGAAGGTACCCATTCTCCACAGTAGTCACTACGTGCGTGTCCAAATCGAGCACCGTCGTTTTGTTGCAGTGTAAGTTGTTCACTGGGGAAAACTCGCAATTCGATACAGGGTAAGCCTCCGCACAACAGCTCTGGTAAAACGAGGGCTCTGTCTCCTTGCAGACCTCGTCGCTTTGGAGAGAGAGAGGCGCGGAGCAGGCGGAGGGGGTTTGCATATGTGCTGACTGCACTGCTACTAGTTGGCTCACTGGCAGCAGAGCGCAGCACAGACTCGCCGGCTCGCTCACCCCGCCGTTGCCGCAGCAGTCCCCCCTCTGCTCCTCACAATCCTCGGCCAAATCCAGCGGGTTTAACTCCTGGATCTCGTTGCAGACGGTCATCACCTCTTCGTACTGCTGCATCCTGTAAATCTCCGCGTACTTCTCGTTCATGTAGACCTGCCTGGCGTTCCTCAACACATAGGACACCAGGAGGTTTTTGTGCAGCTTGATGCCTCCTCTCTGCGTCCTGGAGTTGTGGATCTTCCGTAAGGAAATAGATATTAGACTTTGTGCATCCACTGCACACTCCATCGTGTTGATCATGATGGTGATCTAGTCGTTTCCCGCTCCTCAATGACGCAGAAAAGCGACTTTCTCTCAGTGGAAGTCACGATATTTCTATTGGGGGCGAAGGCTAAGTCAGCTCGGTGGTGAAACATTGAACACGGCTGTCCGCTTCCCTCTGTAAGCGAGCAAGCAATCATTTGCTAGGCACACATTGCCAGAGTATATATATTTCGAAGAGTCTGCCCACAACGGCTTGCGCCAATAGGGACCCGCGTTCACCATTGATTGACATGCAAACTCCACCCATATGAGATGATCAGGCCCAATCAGACAGAGGCGGTTCTTCTGCGCTATTCAAATTCCAAACTGACTTTACCAAACTGTAATGCTCTCATGAGACTCACTGGGCTAAAGCGCCCGCTCAAATAGTACATGTGTGTCTTTGTGACAAGCCTACAACATAGGGGAAACTATTTCTGACTTAAAAATGTCTGTAATATTGAGGATATTAATCTTCATCAAATTATTTTCTGATCTTAATTCTGTACCAAACAAAAAATAAAGCCTAGGGCTCTTAAAAATGAGTTTTAGTGTTTAGAATAAGAACATATTGAATATTTCTCAATGCACATGATGATATTAATTTCTCATTTGATTGATTGATTCATTCTTATTCTTGAACTATCTCTGAACTATTCGGATTACATTTTAATACATAGACTTATCAGTTGTGCATAAAATGTGTATACATTTTAAAAGCCAACAGACCCATAATAAATACAAGGGCTGTACAATACAATCAGGAAACAGTGGAAAATATGAACTATTTTGCTATTTAACTATTTTGCTATAAAAACAAGAAATTACATTGACAAATAGACAAACAAATAACATTTAATTTTGTCGTTGTGCCATGTCATTATTTACTTATTGTATTCTATCCATTAAGTTATGTTAATCACACATTGGTCTCACAATAGCTTCCAATGTGTTGAGTAGAAATCAATTTCCAGTGGTCAATGTGAGAATTAGGATCCCCATTAGCTGTTGCAAAAGCAGCAACTACTCTTCCTGGGGTCCATACAAAACATAAAACATGACATAATACAGAACAATAATAGACAAAAACATCTCAATGACAGAACTACATACATTTAAAGGGGCACTCTAGTCTACTTTCTACCTAATTTAACACCTGATTTACTTAACAAAAGGCACATCTCTATAGGTGGTCCAGGTATGTCATGACATAGCACAAGTGGAGGGGCGGGGGGTTGCCCTTTTGTTCAATGTTGCTCCGCTATTGTTCCTCAAGCAAGGGGGAGGCCGATGACATCACGGATTCCCATCAGACCAACCCCTTGAAGTTTGCAGTTGTGTAAAAAAAAAAAATATTTTGCTAAAAAAAAAATTTGTTTACACTTTCGTGTGTGTACTTTGATACATTTAAATTTGGGATATTCCTTTTTTAAAGTAAAAAAATAATAACTTAAAATAAGAATCTAGAACAAAATACAGAGAAATACAGAGAAAAAAGAGAGACCTATACTATTGTGCTTGTGTTATAGCATGCATGCAATGCAGTGCACGTCTATCCAATGTAGTGTATGTCTGATTGTCAAACCGCAAAGCTATTTATCTATGGCATCCCATTCATAGTAAACATATTTCTGTTTAATATTGTAAATCAATTCAAAATTATACACCTGATTCACACCTCAGACCCCTACTCTCCCTCTCTCAATTCAATTCAATTGTCAATTTCAGGGGCTTTATTGGCATTAGGAAAATATGTTTACATTGCCAAAGCAAGTGAAATACATAATAAACAAAAGTGAAAAAAACTATAAAAAAAATGCAGAGTAAACATTACACTCACAAAAATTCCAAAAGAATAAAAACATTTCAAATGTCATATTATGTATATATACAGTGTTGTAATGATGTGCAAATAGTTAAGGGAAAATAAATAAATAGATGGGTTGTATTTACAATGGTGTTTGTTCTTCACTGGTTGCCCTTTTGTGGCAACAAGAATGATTGCACCCTGTGGTATTTCGCCCAATAGATAGCGGAGTTTTTCAAAATTGGATTTGTTTTTCAAATTCTTCGTAGTTCTGTGTAATCTGGGGGAAAATATGTGTCTCTAATATGGTCATACATTTGGCAGGAGGTCAGGAAGTGCAGCTCAGTTTCCACCTCATTTTGTGCACATAGCCTGTCTTCTCTTGAGAGCCAGGTCTGGCTACGGCGGCCTTTCTCAATAGCAAGGCTATGCTCACTGAATCTGTACATAGTCAAGGCATTCCTTAATTTGGGGTATTCTGCCACTGTATACTCTCTGTTTAGGGCCAAATAGCATTGCAGTTTGCTCAGTTTTTTTGTTAATTCTTTCCAATGTGTCAAGTAATTATCTTTTTGTTTTCTCATGATTTTGTTGGGTCTAATTGTGTTGCTGTCCTGGGTCTCTGTGGAGTCTGTTTGTGTTTGTGAACAGAGCCCTAGGACTAGCTTGCTTAGAGGACTCTTCTCCAGGTTAATCTCTCTGTAGGTGATGGCTTTGTTATGGAAGGTTTGGGATTCGCTTCCTTTTAGGTGGTTGTAGAATATAACATTATTTTCTGGATTTGGATAATTATCGGGTATCGGCCTAATTCTGCTCTGCATGCATTATTTGGTGTGTTATGCTGTACATGGAGGATATTTTAGCAAAATTCTGCATGCAGAGTCTCTCTCTCTTTCTCTCTTTCTCAACAACACACACCTCACCAAGCTACCTCTACCATCCTCCCTTTCTTCTCCACTCTCCCTCCCTCTCCACCTCAACTTGGAAGTGGTGTGGAATGGAGTGAACGGAGAATCATGCAGCTATAGCAGTTCTAAGGCAGCACAGCTATTGCAGCGCTGCCTCAGATGTTCTGCCTGCTCGGCTCTCCTCAGACAGAGAGAGTAGCGCCGCTGCATCTTAACAATGCCTGGGAAGCCAGGCCGCTTCTTTTCTCTTCTCTTAGCTATGTATTGAGAGCAGTGGAGGCTCCTCAGAGGAGGAAGGGGAGGACCATCCTCCTCAGTGAATTTCATAAAAAAAAAAAAAAGTGAAACATTGAAAAAGTTATAATTTTTAGATAAAACTATACTAAATATATTTACATCACTAAAGAATTGATTGAAATACACTTCTTTGCAATGAAGGTCTACAGTAGCCTCAACTGCACTCTGTAGGGTAGCACCATGGTGTAGCAGGAGGACAGCTAGCTTCTGTCCTCCTCTTGGTACATTGACTTCAATACAAAACCTAGGAGGCTTATTGGTTCTCACCCCGATCCATAGACTTACACAGTAATTATGAGAACTTCCGGAGGACGTCCTCCAACCTATCAGAGCTCTTGCAGCATGAACTGACATGTTGGTCACCCATTCAAAGGATCAGATAATGAATCTAGTACTGAAAGCATAAGCTCCAGCTAGCTAGCACTGCAGTGCATACAATGTGGTGAGTAGTTGACTCAAAGAGAGCTTTTGAACAAATTAATTTCTTCAAAAATGAAGGATCATTTTTTTTCACTTTCAGTTTCACTTACTTAGCTAGCAAATGCAGCTGGCTTATTTAGCCTACTCAAACACCCGGCTCAAACAGAGGGATGCTATGTTAGCTATAGTTAGCAAACACACTTTTGCACATCACATCAATTTACCTTATTTTAGCGCCCAAAAAACGTAATACTTCCAGGTCAATTGTAATATGAATACCATTGTAAAGCAGAATTTCTCCCCTTTCCAGCAAAATCAATGACAAGACCTTGATGATGCCCGTCTCTGCATGATTGAAGAAGGCAATGAGCTCCATCGGGTCTTTTTAAAAATCAATTTTTCACCTGATCTGTCCAACTTATCACCTCTAAAATGTAAATAAAACACTATAAAGAGTTTATATAATGTGTCATTACATACCTTTTTGAATCAGGTTTTTAGGGCGGCGCTAAAGTTATCTTCAGAAGTAAACAGCTGCTGTTGCAGCTTTTGAGAGTCATGATGGCTTGCAGTGATGACGCAAAAAAATGAATGCATTCAGCTGTACATTTGACTAGGTATCCCCCCTTACCCTGTCCCTGTCCCTTTTTTGTTTTTAATCTGCGAGAGAAGCGCTACACCTGGTGGAGAGAGGCTGTACGACACAGAATGAGTTGTTTTATGCGTGCTGCACTTTACGTCATCACACGTCACAATTTAACGTTCAGCGTGGGAGGGATCCGTTTTTTTTACTTTTCTCCAATACAATCGGGCCATTACCAGGTCAATCAACGCTTGAATAGAAACGTAGTTCACACCCCAGATTTTGATGCCAACACAGTCGCTACAGTCCCATTAGTTTTCATTGCAGTCTCGTTTGAATGCTGCGGTTGTGCAAATTTGTACAGAATGGGATTAGTCAACAGTAGCTGGCTATGACTATCCAACACAACACTGGAACTCTTCAGAGTCAAGGTAAGCTTTTGGTTTTATTAATTTATTGCCACTGCTGGTGTAACTGCTTGCTGACTGTACACTGTAACGTTACTGCATGATTGTAGCGGGTTTACTAACACCTTAGTTCTATTAGCTATGTTGACTAAGACGTTACTTTAGCTATGGGGACAACGATGTAGGCTGTGTGTCACGGTTATGACATGGTTTGGCTTGGAAAGGTTTTTTCGCCTGGTCACATACAGCTGATGTGTTGTGCATTGTAATCCACAAATGAAGGGAAAAGGTGACAGGAGTAGAGTGCATTGAGGCGAGAAGGAATACAAAGTGGCTACTATGAAAGTGAACTGTGTTTATGTGTGATTAGGGGTGTATTCATTCTGATGATTCTGTTGAAAAACATTTCTTAAACAGAAGAAAACGAAACAGGGATAGAAAAACCTTGTTTGCAACTGTTGGACTAATGGTTACACTCTAGATAAGCTAGATGTAGGCAAGAGTGTGCAAAGCGGTATTGAATGTGTCACTGTCTGTCCATGTGTCACTGTCTGTCATCTCAAATGTTTCTCTCGACCTATGTTGTAAACATTCATTCATAGGCTAGGTTGAGTATCATGTAGTAGCCTAAACCTATCACTGTTACATTGAACTGGGTGAATGGAATATGAATGACAGTCATTCAACATGCTGTAATAGACATTTTTTCTGTCCTCCCTCATCATAAACGGCACTGACCACCACTGATTGAGAGAGGGGAGGGAGGGAAGACATCAATAACCACATGTGTAACTAAGACAGACTACCAAACTGGAATGGTGACCACATTGAGATGGTGTGTGCGTGTGTGATGGTATGTGCGAGAGTGTGTTTTTTGGGGGAAAGAGAGAGATGTGGGGATAGAAAGTGTGAGACATAACAAGAGTGTGTGCGGGGCTGGTTCCAGACATAAGCGACATAAGCACTTTTACATTTTTGGGGGAACTCAGTCGGGGTCTCAACTTAACACTGAAGGTAAGAATAGTAGAATACACCAGGTGTCATTTAGACATTTTGTTGTGCATCAGCAGTTTTTCTTTTCTTTTTTTCAGCTATCTAAACTTGTAGTAAACATGTCCGAATACCGACCGGGCACGCAAAGCACGTGCCCAGGGGCCCTGACATTCAGGGGGCCCCCATTGATTTGGTCAGTCATTCTCACTACGATATTATATATGTATTTTTTTTATTTATTTCACCTTTATTTAACCAGGTAGGCTAGTTGAGAACAAGTTCTCATTTACAACTGCGACCTGGCCAAGATAAAGCAAAGCAGTGTGACACAAACAACAACACAGTGTTACACATAAACAAACGTACAGTCAATAACACAAAAGAAAAAAAAAAAAATCTATGTACAGTGTGTGCAAATGTAGAAGAGTAGGGAGGTAAATAGGCCATAGAGGCAAAGATAATTACAATTTGGCATTAATACTGGAGTGATAGATGTGGAGATGATGTGCAAGAAGAGATACTGGGGTGCAAAAGAGCAAGTAATAATATGGGGATGAGGTAGTTGGGTGTGCTATTTACAGATTGGCTGTGTACAGGTACAGTGATCGGTAAGCTGCTCTGACAGCTGATGCTTAAAGTTAGAGAGGGAGATATAAGACTCCAGCTTCAGAGGGTTTTGCAATTCGTTCCAGTCATTGGCAGCAGAGAACTGGAAGGAAGGGCGGCCAAAAGAAGTGTTGGCTTTGGGGGTGACCAGTGCAATATACCTGCTGGAGCACGTGCTACTGGTGGGTGTTGCTACGTTGACCAGTGAGCTGAGCTAAGGCGGGGCTTTACCTAGCAAAGACTAAGACAGACTACCAAATATTACCATGGCATAGTGTGTAGAATGGACACTCAATCACTACGATACTTTTTAATGTAGAGTTTACAAACATGTATTATGATAAATAGATTTGAAACTTGTATCTCATTATGGTAAATGGTGAAATAAGTATAGCCAGTTGTAATTGTAATGACTTAGCAGATAATATGAAAAGACAATGAGTATTTACCTAGCTAAAAGAGAAGGAATATAATATCTATTGTTTACAGGAAACTCATTCAACAAATGTAGATGAAGTTGTGTGGAAAAAGGACTGGGGGGCCGAAATGTACAGTGCATTCGGAAAGTATTCAGACCCCTTCCTTTTTCCACATTTTGTGACGTTACAGCCACATTCTAAAATGTATTAAATAAAACATTTTCTTCATCAATCTACACACAATTTTAGCAAATTTATTAAACATAAGAAACAGAAATATCTTATTTACCTAAGTATTTGAAATTGAGATCAGGTGCATCCTGTTTCCATTGATCATTCTTGAGATGTTTCTACAACTTAATTGGAGTCCACCTGTGGTAAAATCAATTGATTGGACATGATTTGGAAAAGCACACACCTGTCTATATAAGGTCCCACAGTTGACAGTGCATGTCAGAGAAAAAAATAAAGCCATAATGTCAAAGGAATTGTCTGTAGAGCTCCGAGACAGGATTGTGTCCGGCACAAATCTGGGGAAGGGTAATAAAAATGTCTGCAGCATTGAAGGTCCCCAAGAACACAGTGGCCTCTATCATTCTTAAATTGAAGAAGTTTGGAACCACCAAGACTTTTCCTTGAGCTGGCCGCCCAGCCAAACTGAGCAATCGGGGGAGAACGGCCTTGGTCAGGGAGGTGACCAAGACCCGATGGTCACTCTGACAGAAGTCCAGAGTTCCTTTGTGGAGATGGGACAAACTTCCAGAAGGACAACCATCTCTGCAGCACTGCACCAATAAGGCCTTTATGATAGAGTGGCCAGACAGAAGCCACTCCTCAGTAAAAGGCACATGACTGCCCGCTTGGAGTTTGCCAAAAGGCACCTAAAGGACTCTCAGACCATGAGAAACAAGATTCTCTGGTCTGATTAAACCAAGATTTGGCCTGAATGCTGAGCGTCACGTCTAAGGGAAAACTGGCACCATCTAAACGGTGAAGCATTGTGGTGGCAGCGTTCTGTCGGGATGTTTTCAGCGGTAGTGACTGGGAGAATAGTCGGGATCGACAGAAAGATGAACGGAGCAAAGTACAGAGGGATACTTGATGAAAAGCTGCTCCAGAGCGCTCAGGACCTCAGACTGGGGCGAAGGTTCACCTTCCAACAGGACAACGACCCTAAGCACACAGTGAAGAGGAGTGGCTTCCTTGACAAGTCTCTGAATGTCCTTGAGTGGCCCAGCCAGAGCCCGGAATTGAACCCGATCGAACATCTCTGGAGAGACCTGAAAATAGCTGTACAGCAATGCTCCCCATCCAACCTGACAGAGCTTGAGCTGATCTGAAGAGAAGAATGGGAGAAACTCCCCAAATACAGGGTTGCCAAGCTTGTAGCGTCATAGCCAAGAATACTCAAGGCTGTAATCGCTGCCAAAGGTGCTTCAACAACATACTGAGTAAAGGGTCTGAATATTTATGTAAATGTGATATTTTTTCATAAATTTACAAACATTTCTAAAATCTGATTTTTGCTTTGTCATTCTGGGGTATTGTGTGTAGATTGATGAGGAAAATAAACAATTTAATATGTTTTAGAATAAGGCTGTAACGTAACAAAATGTGGAAATAGTCAAGAGGTAAAAATAGTCAAAATGCACTGTGTTTCTCCCATGGGCAAAGAAATTCAAAAGGGGTGATCCGAATGTGCAAATTGTCCAAACATATCCTCCAGGTAGATGGATGATTTTAAATATGTTATTGGACCATAAACACATATGGCTCATTAAGTTATACGGTCCAAATAATGATGATCGACGCTTCTTTGAAAATATATACAGTATAATAATTTATCAACTCTACAAGCAATACAAGACTGGTGGGAAATTATACAACGGTTTAAAATACCTCTATGGGCCTCACACTACAAACGATCACCCCCTCAAGCAGTTAAGGAAATCACGAATGTCAGGGATATATTGGAACTAGTGGATATATGGAGGCTTAAATATCCTGACATAGTGAGATATAAATGGCGGAGGCTCAAGCTAGTCGTCTTTATTACTTTCGTATGTCGTTCTCTCTGGTACCAAAAGTTTTAAAAGTGTTGATAGGTGACAGAATGTGGTCGGACCATCACATAATTGGCATATATATTACTCTTACAGCATTTCCACATGGGCCAGGATACTGAAAATGTAATCAAAGAATTTATAACTGACTTTTCCCGACATAACATAGGTACAGCAGATCCCCTTATTGTATGGGACACTTTTAAATGTGCCTTTAGCGGCCAAGCAATTCAGTACTCATCTCTAAAACAAAAGCAATTTAGGTCAAAAGAGTCCATATTAACAAAGGAAATGGAAGGACTAACAGTACAGATAGATAGCAATAAAAACTGTACCATAGAGGCTCAGGATAAGTTAGAGGAAATACAAAAAGAAATGGAGGAACTTATTCAAGAAAGATCAAGTGTAATATATTATAAAAACAAAGTGAACTGGATGGAATATTGGGAAAAATGCACCAAAATATTTTTTTTATCTTCAACATAGATATGCTACCAAAAATAATTTACTGAAACTTGTTACAAATGACGGAGGCTTAAATATCTTGACATAGTGAGATGTGATTCACCAAACAATATTTTGAAAGAGGAAGTAAAGTACTTTAAGCATATGTTTTAGTTTCAGTCTCCTCCATCTCAACTAACCGAAGCTAATTGTATGGATTTTTTTCTATTAATAATGTAAAATTAACAGCTGTACAGAAAGACTCATGTGGAGCCCAAATTACAGAGGAAGAACTTAGTGATGCAATTAAAGCCTTTAAGTCTGGGAAAACTCCAGTGCTGGATGGCATACCAGTGGAGGTATACCAAAACTTTTTTTGATATACTCAGAGGACCGTTATTAGCATGTTTTAACCACTCCCATATAAATGGTCGATTATCAGACACTCAACAAGGTCTGATTTCATTATTACTGAAACAGGATCCAAGTGGTAAATTTAAAGATCCAGTCCATAAAAAAATTGGAGGCCTCTTACACTTCAGTGTTGTGATGCAAATATTCTTGCAAAATGATTAGCGCATAGAATTATAAAGGTATTGTCGGATATTATTCATCCTAATCAGACAGGTTTTTTACATAGACAATACATTGTAGATAATATAAGACAAGTACTGGAAACAATAAAACACTATGACAAATCTGTGAAACCAGGCCTAGTATTCATAGCTGACTTTGAAAAGGCCTTTGATAAAGTACGACTAGAGTTTATATATAAATGTCTGTAATATTTCAATTTTGTAGAATCTCTTATAAAATGGATTAAAGTTATGTATAGTACCCTAGGTGTAAAATAGTAAATAATGGCTACTTCTCAGAAAGTTTTAAACTGTCAAGAGGAGTAAAACAAAGTTGTCCACTATCGCCATATCTATTTATTATTGCCTTCGAAATGTTAGCTGTTAAAATCAGATCCAACAATAATATTAAATGGTTAGAAATCCAGGTGTCATTGTACGGTGATGATTCATGTTTTCTTTTAAATCCACCATTTTAATCCCTCCACAGCCTCATAGAGAATCTAGTTACTTTTTCTAACCTATGGATTAAAACCAAATTATGATAGGTGTACTATATTACATATTGGATCACTAGAAAACTTTTCCATTACCGTGTAGTTTACCAATATAATGGTCTGACGGGGATGTTGACATACTAGGTATACATATCCCAAAAGAAAGAAATTATCTCACTCCAATAAATTTTAATAGAAAATTAGCAAAAATATATAAGATCTTGCTACCATGGAAAGGACAATACCTGTCTATTTGTGGAAACAAGCAACCTGATCAACTCTTTAGTCATATGCCAGTTTACCTATATGATTATGGTCTTGCCTACACCTAGCGACCTGTTTTTTTTTAATTATATGAGCAAATAATATTCCATTTTGTTTGCAATGGCAAGCCAGACAAAATTAAAAGGGCCTATTTATATAATGAATATGAATTCGGATGGCAGAAATGATTAAATATTAAAGTATTAGACCTCTCACTAAAGGTGTCAGTCATACAAAGTTATATTTAAATCCAAACTGGTTCTTAAGCAGATTAGTAAGAATGTCTCACCCCATGTTCAAGAATGGCCTTTTTCCCTTCATTCAGATTACAACCTCTCACTTTCGGTTATTTGAAAACTAAGTAATCTCCAAAATATTGTTATTTTTAAAACAAGCCAAAGAAAGTTGGTTGCAATTTCAGTTTAATCCCCCAGAAAAGACTGAACAAACAATACAACGAATATTGTGGTTAAATTCAAATATACTAATTGATAAAAAAAAACATTATTTTCAATTACATAAAAAAAAGGTATAATCTTTGTAAATTATGTCATAAATCGGACTGGTGGCATTATACCACACTTGCAGCTAACCAAAATATATGGAAATGTCTGCTCTACCCAAAATGACAACCAACTAATTGCAGCATTACCGCAAAAATGGAAGTGGCAAGTGGAAGGCGGAAAAAGTAAGGAAGTAGTCTATCAGCCCTGTATTAATAAAAATGGTGATAAATAAAAAAATATACCAGTTTCATTTAAGGACCAAAAAATTGACTGCTGTGCCATATAGATTGCAAAATAGTTGTGAAGAAATTTTCGATGTACCGATTCCATAGCACATGGTTTATGAGCTGATATGCAAAACGACGCCTGATTCAAAACGTAGAATTTTTCCATTTAAATTATTATACAAAATGATTGCAACTGGGCCTCCCGAGTGGCTCAGCGGTCTAAAGCACTGCATCGCAGTGCTAGAGGTGTCACTGCAGACACAGGTTAGATCCCGGGCTGTATTACAACCAGCTGTGATAGGGAGTCCAATAGGGCGGAGTACAATTGTCCCAGCGGTGGCAGTGGTGGAAAATGTACCCAATCGTATACTTGAGTAAAAGTAAAGTTAGCTTAATAGAAGTAAAAGTCTAAAAGTATTTTAGTTTTAGTTTAGTTTTAAATATACTTAAGTATCTAAAGTAAATGTAATTTCTAAAATATACTTAAGTATCAAAAGTAAAAGTACATTTTTTTTTATCCTTATATTTAGCAAACCAGATGGCACAATGTTCTTGTTTTTTTTTTATTACGGATAGCCAGTGGCACACACCAACACTCAGACATAGTTTACAGTGGCAGTAGGTCATCCCTACTACCAGATCAGAGGCAGTAGGGATGACCAGGGATTCTCTCTTGATTAATGTGTGAATTGAACCATTTTCTGTCCTGCTAAGCATCCAAAATGTAACAAGTACTTTTGGGTGTCAGGGAAAATGTATGGAGTAAAAAGTACATTATTTTCTTTAAGAATGTATTGAAAAGTTGTCAAAAATATAAATAGTAAAGTACAGATACCCAAAAAAGTAGTACTTTAAAGTATTTTTACTTACATAATATTAGGCCTACTCCAATATAACAACGTAACGTTTTCATGCGCAAATGTGCTTTTTATGCACACAAATAAAATGGTTATTAAATACCCTATCAGGACATTGCAATTACATTATATTTGAATATATAACAACAAGTTGTTAAAACTGTTTGGAGGTAACATTAAGCTAAATAATGTCCATTGCTTTTATAATGAAATATTATTCAATGCTTTTAAATTGATTAGGCTAACTCATAGAATTCCTGCTTCATATTCATTCTTGATTTTTAACCACAACTCCAGACATAAATGCGCAGAAATAACGTACCGCGTGTGAATTCAAACTCTTGCAAGTGATGCAACATGGAATATTATTGTCATATAATATGCCCCATCCATCAAAAGTCCCTCAAATTAAGTCAGAAAAGTAGGCTAAAAGACCTCACATGAATGCATTGTGCGAATTGAAATTGTGATTTTTGTTACCCGAGGCAGTCCAGTGGCAGGAGCGATTTGAATGTAAAATATCAGGGGAGGAGCTTTCGGTGCTTGGTAGATCGATGCCTTCTGAACTTAAAGGCAAAGTAATAAACTTAAACATAAATCGCCAGTTGCTGATCCAGAGAGCCGCTCGCCTCCGTTATTTCTGGTAATTTTGGACAGAAAACGCTCCACGGGGTGCACAGGATTTGCTGAGAAGAAGCTTATTTGCCCACGACTTGCTTCGTATCTGATATCTATGTGACTGATTTTTGATAGATCAGACAAGTCACGTTATAGACCAAAATAGCACAGTTCTTTGGTTGTTTTTGGCTAGATGTACAGCCTTTAGCCGATGCGTTGCAGCCTATGACGATGATGTGTTGTAACGGTACGGTAAGGTTCTATTCTCTATATTAATCAACTCATGTTTTATGGAAAGTGCCTTCTAGATAATTAAATATATATTGCGCAATGTATGTCCTCCTCTTGTGATTTCTGAATTTAAAAAGATTTCAACAAGGTCTTTTGGCCTATAAATATATCATGCTATGTGCTAGTTGATAATGCTTTGATAAGGTTTTGCCCTGTACCGTCCCAGCTGTGACTAATGCTGTGTTTGTAATTATGTTGGAGGTGGGAATTTACCGGTTGTGAAGTTGTAAATACCATTTGGATGCATTCACATGCTTTTAACTCTGTGGTGAAATGCTGATAAGCTGCTTAAACCATAAACAAAACATATAGCTATCATGCTTGTAAACAAATGATTGTGTTCAAAAACCATATTAATAGATTACTTTTTATAAATAAAATGTTGTTGTTGCAATTAACTGCCGAAAATGCTGTTATGGAGTTCATTTCCTTAGATGGGGATGTCAGACGTCAGCATGTGGGAGAAGTGGGAGCTCAAATAAAATAAAATCTTATTGGTCACATACACACGGTTAGCAGATGTTAATGCAAGTGTAGCAAAATTCTTGTGCTTCTAGTTCCGACAATGCGTAATATCTAACAAGGAATCTAACAAATTTTTCAAAAAGGATTTATGGCGAAAGCAGAACATTAGATTTTTTTTTTTTTGGGGGGGGGGGGGGGTTCTCCCTCTTCTGTTTCCTGAAGGCCACAATCATCTCCTTGGTTTTGTTGACGTTGAGTGCGAGGTTATTTTCCTGACACCACACTCCGAGGGCCATCACCTCCTCCCTGTAGGCCGTCTTGTCGTTGTTGGTAATCAAGCCTACCACTGTAGTGTCGTCTGCAAACTTGATGATTGAGTTGGAAGCGTGCATATCCCGCAGTCAAGGGTGAACAGGGAGTACAGGAGAGGGCTGAGAACGCACCCTTGTGGGGCCCCAGTGTTGAGGATCAGCGGGGTGGAGATATTGTTTCCTACTTTCACCACCTGGGGGCGGCCCGTCAGAAAGTCCAGGACCCAGTTGCACAGGGCGGGGTCGAGACCCAGGGTCTCGAGCTTAATGACAAGTTTGGAGGGTACTATGGTCTTAAATGCTGAGCTGTAGTCAATGAATACCATTCTTACATAGGTATTCCTCTTGTCCAGATGGGATAGGGCAGTGTGCAGTGTGATGGCGATTGCATCTTCAGTGGACCTATTGGGGTGGTAAACAAATTGGAGTGGGTCTAGGGTATCAGGTAGGGTGGAGGTGATGTGATCTTTGATTAGTCTCTCAAAGCACTTCATGATGACAGAAGTAAGTGCAATGGGGCGTTAGTCATTTAGTTCAGTTACCATATCTTTCTTGGGAACAGGAACAATGGTGGCCATCTTGAAGCATGTGGGGACAGCAGACTGGTATAGGGATTGATTGAATATGTCCGTAAACACACCAGCCAGCTGGTCTGCGCATGCTCTGAGGACGCGGCTAAGGATGCCGTCTGTGCCGGCAGCCTTGCGAGGGTTAACACGTTTAAATGTTTTACTCACGTTGGCCACGGTGAAGGAGAGCGAGCCATGTCAGTGGTAGCGGGCTGTGTCAGTGGCACTGTATTGTCCTCATAGTGAGCAAAGAAGTTGTTTAATTTGTCTGGGAGCAAGATATCCGCGACGGTGCTTTTTGTAATCTGTGATTGACTGTAGACCCTGCCACTAACGTCTCGTGCTTGAGCCGTTGAATTGCATCTATACTTTGTCTCTATACTGATGCTTTGCTTGTTCGATTGCCTTGCGGAGGGAATAGCTGCACTGTTTGTATTCGATCATGTTTCCAGTCACCTTGCCATGATTGCTTTCGTGCTTTCAGTTTTGCGCGAATGCTGCCATCAATCCACGGTTTCTGGTTAGGAAAGGTTTTAATGGTCACAGTGGTTACTACATCTCCGATGCACTTGCTAATAAACTCCCTCACCGAGTCAGCGTATACATCAATGTTACTGTCTGAGGCTATCCAGAACATATCCCAGTCCACGTAATCAAACCAATCTTGAAGCGTGGAATCCGATTGGTCAGACCAGCGTTGGATAGACCTGAGCACAGGCGTTTCCTGTTTTAGTTTCTGTCAATAGGCTGGGAGAAACAAAATGGAGTCATGGTCAGATTTGCCGAAGGCAGGGCGGGGGAAGGCTTTGTATGCATCGCGGAAGTTAGAGTAGCAATGATCCAGAATGCTACCAGCTCGTGTCGCGCATTCGATATGCTGATAGAATTCTCAGGTTAGCTTTGTTCTCAGGTTAGCTTTGTTAAAATCCCCATCTACAGTAAATGCTGCCTCAGAATATATGGTTTCCAGTATTACATAGAGTCCAGTGAAGTTCTTTCAGGACCAACGAGGTATCTGCTGGGAGGGGGGGATATAAACGGCTGTGAATATAATCCAAGAGAATTCTCTAGGAAGATAATGCAGTAGGCATTTGATTGTAAGGAATTCTAGGTCAGGTGAACAAAAGGACTTGAGTTCCTGCTCAGGATGATAGATGAATTAGTTTCCCACTAGCAATTACCAGTTGGAGTGCTGTTCAGGTGGATTTTTCCCAGTCTTATGTGGTACATTTACACTTGTTTACGAACACAGCAATATCCCCTATATATTACCTGTTATGCTTTTTATATGCTACTGCCTATGATTAAATAAATACAGATAACATGATCAAGAAACAATAATAACTTTATTGTCATTTATAATTAATTATAGGGAATATTCTTTGTATTGGGCACTAGATACTTTGTATTAAGCTATATAGGTTGAAATGTGTTTATGCCTCCATTTATTTTAGCCCATGCTAACTTCATATAACATTAGAAACCATTTAAAGGAATGAAACCAACTTGAATATTTGTGTGGAGCAGTGGTGCACACATAGAGATCCTATTAAATTACTAGAGGGGCTATGTCACAAACCCTCAAAGTTCCAGAATGGGGTAAAAATGGCAGCCATATTGGTCAGGGTGAAATCCAAACCTGTCTAAGAGGTTGTTATCAATAAAACGTCACAATAAGGTGCAGAATGTTTGATTTTCCTGCTGGGGGCCAAGGAGACCCCCATCTCTGCTAAAACCATTGACAACTGCATGCCATTTTCAAGGGATTGTTAAATAAATGTTATAACTATTTGGTTGTAATATCATCACCTCTTAAAGAGCATAGTCAGAACTACAGATTTCAGATTATTCCATTTAAAACAATTGCGCACATTTAGCTCTATAATCAGTTATACAGCAAGTATAATTTTCAGGATCAGTAAACATCAAATGATCATGTAATTTCAGATATATTAGGGTAGCCTCATGATATCTCTCAATATTGGCCACCATTAATTGGATATTTGAGTGATATAAAATAAAAGTTAACTATACCTGACAAGTATTAGTGGTTTAGAAGAGCGCATTTGCCGATGTACTGTTAGCTGATCATGTTCACTTTGCAAGGCTGGAGACCGGTAAAAAGCTACAGTTGGCTAAACATAGTGGTAAGTAGACTTAACTTGTTAGGGCTAGGGTCTATTTTTCTCAATTTCCGCCTGACTGACGTGCCCAAAGTAAACTGCCTGTTGCTCAGGCCCTGAAGCCAGGATATGCATATAATAATAGAATATTGACAAACTAAAATATTGTCATACAATTTTAAATACAGTTTAAATACAGCTTCTAAAATATACAGTGCCAGTCAAAAGTTTGGACACACCTACTCATTCAAGGATTTTTCTTTATTTGTACTATTTTCTACATTGTATAATAAAACTAATGAAATAACACATATGGAATCATGTAGTAACCAAAAAAGTGCAAAAAAATCTAAATAAATGTTAGATTTTAGATTCTTCAAAGTAGACACCCTTTGCCTTGATGACAGCTTTGCACACGCTTGACATTCTCTCAACCAGCTTCACCTGGAATCATTTTCCAACAGTCTTGAAGGAGTTCCCACATATGCTGAGCACTTGTTGGCTGCTTTTCCTTCACTCTGAGATCCAACTCATCCCAAACCATCTCAATTGGGTTGAGGTCGGGTGATTGTGAAGGCCAGGTCATCTGATGCAGCACTCCATCACTCTCATTCTTGGTCAAATAGCCCTTACACAGCCTGGAGGTGTTTTGGGTCATTGTCCTGTTGAAAACAAATTATAGTCCCACTAAGCGCAAACCAGATGGGATGGCGTATCGCTGCAGAATGCTGTGGTAGCCATGCTGGTTAAGTGTGCCCTGAATTCTAAATAAACCACTGACAGTGAAACCAGCAAAGCACCCCGACACCATCACACCTGCTCCTCCATGCTTCACGGTGGGAACCACACATGCAGAGATAATTCGTTCACCTATTCTGCGTCTCACAAAGACACGGCGGTTGGAACCAAAAATCTCAAATATGGACGCGTCAGACCAAAGGACAGATTTCCACCGGTCTAATGTCCATTGCTTGTGTTTCTTGGCCCAAGCAAGTCTCTTCTTATTATTGGTGTCCTTTAGTAGTGGTTTCTTTGCAGCAGTTTGACCATGAAGGCCTGATTCATGCAGTCTCCTCAGAACAGTTGATGTTGAGATGTGTCTGTTACTTCTGAGGTGCAGTTCTGAGGTGCAGTTAATTGCCGATTTATGAGGCTGGTAACTCAAATGAACTTATCCTCTGCAGCAGCGGTAACTCTGGGTCTTCATTTCCTGTGGCGGTCCTCATTAGACCCAGTTTCATCATAGCGTTTGATGGTTTTTGCGACTGCCCTTGAAGAAACTTTCAAAGTTCTTGAAATTTTACAGATTGACTGATCTTCTAGTCTTGAAGTAATGATGGACTGTCTATGCTTATTTGAGCTTGTTCTTGACATAATATGGACTTGGTATTTTACTAAATAGGTCTATCTTCTGTATACCACCCCTACCTTGTCACAACACAACTGATTGTCTCAAACACATTAAGAAGGAAAGGAATTCCACAAATTAACTTTTAACAAGGCAGATCTGTTAATTGAAATGCATTCCAGATGACTACTTAATGAAGTTGGTTGAGAGAATGCCAAGAGTGTGCAAAGCTATTATGAAGGCAAAGGGTGGCAACTTTGAAGTGTCTCAAATATAAAATCTAATTTGATTTGTTTAACACGTTTTGGTTACGACATGAGTCCATAGTTTTGATGTCAACAATGTAGAAAATATAAAAAATGAAGAAAAACTCTGGAATGAGTAAGTGTGTCCAAACTTTTGACTGGTACTGTATATACAGTATATATACAAATTCAGCAAAAAAAGATAATTTGTAAAAATCCAAATAACGTCACAGATCTTCACTGTAAAGGGTTTAAGCACTGTTTACCATGCTTGAACCATAAACAATTAATGAACATGCACCTGTGGAACGGTCGTTAAGACACTAACAGCTTACAGACGGTAGGCAATTAAGGCCACAGTTATAAAACTTAGGACACTAAAGAGGCCTTTCTACTGACTCTGAAAAACACCAAAAGAAAGATGCCCAGGGTCTCTGCTCATCTTCGTGAACATGCCTTAGGCATGCTGCAAGGAGGCTTGAAGACTGCAGATGTGGCCAGGACAATAAATTGCAATGTCCGTACTGTGAGACGCCTAAGACAGCGCTACAGGGAGCCAGGACGGACTGCTGATCGTCCTCGCAGTGGCAGACTACGTGTAACAACACAGGATCGGTACATCCGAACATCACATCTGAGGGACAGGTACAGAATGGCAACAACAACTGCCCGAGTTACACCAGGAACGCACAATCCCTCCATCAGTGCCCAGACTGTCCGCAATAGGCTGAGAAAGGCTGGACTGAGGGCTTGAAAGGCAGGTCCTGTTGTAAGGCAGGTCCTCAACAGACATCACTGGCAACAACGTCGCTGGACCAGAAAGGACTGGCAAAAAGTGCTCTTCACTGACGAGTCGCGGATTTGTCTCACCAGGGGTGATGGTCGGACTCGCGTTTATCGTCAAAGGAATGAGCGTTACACCGAGGCCTGTACTTTGGAGCGGGATCAATTTGGAGGTGGAGGGTCCGTCATTGTCTGGGGCGGTGTGTCACAACATCATCGGACTGAGCTTGTTGTCATTGCAGGCAATCTCAACGCTGTGCGTTACAGGGAAGACATCCTCCTCCCTCATGTGGTACCCTTCCTGCAGGCTCATCCTGACATGACCCTCCAGCATGACAATGCCACCAGCCATACTGCTCATTCTATGCGTGATTTCCTGCAAGACAGGAATGTCAGTGTTCTGCCATGGCCATCGAAGAGCTCGGATCTCAATCCCGTTGAGCACGTCTGGGACCTGTTGGATCGGAGGGTGAGGGCTAGGGCCATTACCCCCAGAAATGTCCGGGAACTTGCAGGTGCCTTGGAGGAAGAGTGGGGTAACATCTCACAGCAAGAACTGGCAAATTTGGTTCAGTCCATGAGGAGGAGATGCACTGCAGTACTTAATGCAGCTGGTGGCCACACCAGATATGGACTGTTACTTTTGATTTTGACCACCCTTTGTTCAGGGACACATTATTCAATTTCTGTTACTCACATGGTTGTGGAACTTGTTCATTTTATGTCTCAGTTGTTGAATCTTGTTATGTTAATACACATATTTACACATGTTAAGTTTGCTGAAAATAAACAATTATTTTTGCTGAGTTTATATAATTTTCCTTTGTTATTTTTCCCTAACCCTACCATTGGAGTAAACTATTGGACAACAACACTTAGGCTTCTACTTCCAGCTAATACAAACTATATACATTTCATGGGCACAATGTATTTTACAATAGTTATCTTTTGTTTGTTTTCAATCCCGTCATTCAGCTACCCTCAATCCTTCCCATCTATGTCTGAAGAACATCCAGTTAAATTTCTATTTGCCATATATTTTTAACTGTGCTGTTTCACAAAAGTTCTGAACCTATGTACATTTTATGGACACAGTATTTTTTACTTGAGTTATCTTGTTGTTTTTATTCCCACCCTTCAGCTCTACTCAACCCCACTCCATCCGTTTTTTATTTCTATTTGCCATATATTTTTCAACTGTGTTGTGATGTTTTACAAAAGTTCTGAACCTTTCTATTCTCATAGTTTCTACAGATTGTAAATGCAAGATAAACATTAAAGTATTATTATATTATTGATCGATTGACTTGAATGGTATATAATTGCCTTTCCTTTCCCCTTTAAGAGCTTGAGACTCTGTCACGGAGGAGGTGTCAAGCCTAGAGACAGATTTTCAGCCAATTAAAAAACCCTGACCCCCCTTGCGAGCGCCAGTCGGAGAAAGGCCACAGCAATGTACGCCAGTCGGCACAAGGCCAGAGCAATGTACGCAGTTTCCAAGGAAGCTGCATGTCTTGACCTCTTCATATCCCTCCACATCCCATCAACCCTCAGCCAATGGAATCGTTTCCATAGAGATGTCTCTAGCTGGGTATGGAAACATTTAGCTGCCGCAACTCAATTGGAAAGGCAAATGGGTAAATTATAAATCAATATCAAATAAAACAAAATAAAATTGTATTTGTCACATGCGCTGAAAACAATAGGTGTAGACCTTACAATGCTTACTTACAAGCCCTTAACCAACAATGCAGTTTTAAGAAAAATACATGTTAAGCAAAAAATAGATAAGTAAAAAAGAGGAAATTAAAGTAACAAATCATTTAAGAGCCGCAGTAAAATAACAATAGCGAGGCTATATACAGAGTCAATGTGCAGGGGCACCGGTTAGTCGAGGTAATGGAGGTAATATGTACAAATAGTTGAAGTCCTAAGTTTACATACACTTATGTTCGAGTCATTAAAACCTGTTTTTCAACCACTCCACAAATCTCTTGTTAACAAACTATAGTTTTGGCAAGTCGGTTAGCACATCTACTTTGTGCATGACACAAGTAATTTTTCCAACCATTGTTTACAGACAGATTATTTCACTTATAATTCACTGTATCACAATTCCAGTGGGTCAAAAGTTTACATACACTAAGTTGACTGTGCCTTTAAACAGCTGATGTCATGGCTTTAGAAGCTTTGATAGGCTAATTGACATCATTTGAGTCAATTGGAAGTGTACCTGTGGATGTATTTCAAGGCCTACCTTCAAACCCAGTGCCTCTTTGCTTGACATCATGGGCAAATCAAAAGAAATCTACCAAGAACTCAGAAAAAAAATTGTAGACCTCCACAAGTCTGGTTCATCCTTGGGAGCAATTTCCAAACGCCTGAAGGTACCACGTTCATCTGTACAAACAATAGTACGCAAGTATAAACACCATGGGACCACGCAACCGTCATACCGCTCAGGAAGGAGACGCGTTCTGTCTCCTAGAGATGAACGTACTTTGGTGCAAAAAGTGCAAATCAATCCCAGAACAGCAGCAGGACCTTGTGAAGATGCTGGAGGAAACAGGTATATCCACAGTAAAACGAGTCCTATATTGACATAACCTGAAAGGCCTCTCAGCAAGGAGGAAGCCACTGATCCAAAACCGCCATAAAAAAGCCAGACTATGATTTGCTACTGCACATGGGGACAAAGATCGTACTTTTTGGAGAAATGTCCTCTGGTCTGATAAAACAAAAATAAACCTTTTTTGGCTATAATGACCATCGTTGTGTTTGGAGGAAAATAGGGGAGGCTTGCCAACCGAAGAACACCATCCCAACCGTGAAGCACAGGGGTGGCAGCATCATGTTGTGGGGGTGCTTTGCTGCAGGAGGGACTGGTGCACTTCACAAAATAGATGGCATCACGAGGAAGGAAAATGATGTGGATATATTGAATCAACATCTCAAGACATCAGTCAGGAAATTAAAGCTTGGTCGCAAATGGTTTGGACAATGACCCCAAGCATACTTCCACATTTGTGGCAAAATGGCTTAAGGACAACAAAGTCAAGGTATTAGAGTGGCCATCACAAAGACCTCAATCCTATAGAACATTTGTGGGCAGAACTTAAAAAGTGAGTGCGAGCAAGGAGGCCTACAAACCTGCCTCAGTTACACCAGCTCTGTCAGTAGGAATGGGCCAACATTCACCCAAATTATTGTGGGAAGCTTGTGGAAGGCTACCCGAAACGTTTGACCCAAGTTAAATAATTTAAAGGCAGTGCTACCAAATACTAATTGAGTGTATGTAAACTTTTGACCCACTGGGAATGTTATGAAAGAAATAAAAGCTGAAATAAATCATTCTCTCTACTACTATTCTGACATTTCACATTCTTAAAATAAAGTGGTGATCCTAACTGACCTAAGACAGAGAATGTTTACTAGGATTAAATGTCAGGAACTGTGAAAAACTGAGTTCAAATGGATTTGGCTAAGGTGTATGTAAACCTCCGACTGTAATGTAATGGAACTGAGAGTCATGATCAAAGGCTAGCTTGCTAGTACCTAATTGTCTATGAAGAGGCGTTACTGGCTAATGTTACTGGCTAACATTTATAGTTGCTAGCTAGCCCACTGGCACAGGCTAGCCTAGCTAGCTAGTTACCTTCACAACAAGACCTCATGGAAGTAAGTATCCCATATTAGGTACTACTACTTGGATAGATCAGAGGCAGAGGTTGCAAGCATAGAGGTAGATACCAGCAGCATACCACCCTGCATCCCACTGCTGGCTTGCTTCTGAAGCTAAGCTGGGTTGGTCCTGATTGGTCCTGGTCGGTCCCTGGATGGGAGACCAGATGCTCCTGGAAGTGGTGTTGGAGGGCCAGTAGCAGGCACCCTTTCTTCTGGTCTAAAAATAAATATCCCAATGCCCCAGGGCAGTGATTGGTGACATTGCCCTGTGTAGGGTGTCGTCTTTCGGATGGGACGTTAAACGGGTGTCCTGACTCTCTGTGGTCACTAAAGAGCCCATGGCACTTATCATAAGAGTAGGGGTGTTAACCCCGGTGTCCTGGCTAAATTCCCAATCTGGCCCTCATACCATCATAGTCACCTAATCATCCCCAGTTTATAATTGGCTAATTTATCCCCTCTCCTCTCCCCTGTAACTATTCCCCAGGTTGTTGCTGTAAATGAGAATGTGTTCTCAGTCAGCTTACCTGGTAAAATATATATATATTTTTTTAAATACCGTTTACAAGTCATTACTTGTCAGTGATTGTGCAACCCAAAGACACATTGTGTCATGTGTGGAACCCCCTTTCTCCTCATGGGCAGTACTCAATGAGTTGGACTTTTGTCCTGATTGTCCTCCCTTTTACCAAGTGTGCACTTTCAAACTTCCTTGATGAGGAGTTTGCAAGTGCACACCATAAGAGAAGGGTGGAGAATTGGGATGTATCCCTCATGCACTCTCTCAACCACCTATACGCCTATTCCTGTAGTTGAGGGTTACAGCGATATTACAATGAGGGGATTCGATTAAGCTGGCCTGGGTGGGCAGAGATTGCACCAGGTGAAAGTGATTGTTTTGAAAATCGGGCTGCCTCCCAGGTGTGAGCCAGGTGCCCTGTTCAAAGCCCACGGCGAAGTCGGCTCAAAACAAAGTCACATTTGTCAAGAATGTGAAGTAATGATTTAGGATTCAGAGTGTTGTTTGCTCTTGGTAAAAAAAAAGAATATGTACCTTATCTAGTAAAATTCTAACATTTACTTTATGGAAAATACATGTTGCATGTTTCTGAACAATGAACCATGATGTCTTGTTGACGATATGACTTGGCGGCGCAGATTACTGTTCGAGTCGAGCAGGGTGCTCCTCCCTCACCGCTTTCGGTCGGCCATTCATGTCACGGGCCATAGCCCGGTGCACCCCGGTCCAGTTTAATTAAACTCCCTCAATATAACTTGACTCTATGACATGGTAGTGTACACAGTATAATAAAAATCGAATTCTATTCATCTTGTAGTCCCATGATCCTCCCCACTGAGTTTTTGAATGTTACATTTTGTTTATTGTAAGTCAAGCTTTTGTTTGCATGCCAGTAAATGTCAATGTTACAGTATTTAATTATTATATCCCGCAGGGGACAGTAACAGAGACTTTGTAAGGGGGCAGATAATCTATGATAGAAATTTATTATAAGTTCCTGTTGTCTGATTTGAAGGCTACAAAAGGTATTTTTGGAAGAAAAGCCTTTTCTATTTTAGCTAATTTTCCCCAGACCTGACAGTTGTGCCTTTCAACTAATCTATTTTGTGTTCAAACCCTCGGGAAACTATGATGTAATTTCTGTGTACGGGCAACCCCAACAGCTCCTCCAGCAGAAGCTGCTTCCTCCTGTCTTCCAGATGCTGCTGATCAAGTTGCCCACCATCAGACAGGTTAAGGATGCTCTCCCATAGGAAGCAAGGGCTGAAGGGGCACCAACATGGCTGAAAGATGTCTTGATACCCTGGGCACTAAATAAACTTCAGTTAGTGCTAAACACGGCTGCTAGAATCTTGACTAGAACCAAAAAATTTGATCTTATTACTCCAGTGCTAGCCTCTCTACACTGGCTTCCTGTCAAGGCAAGGGCTGATTTCAAGGTTTTACTGCTAACCTACAAAGCATTACATGGGCTTCCTACTACATATATTTCCGATTTGGTCCTGCCGTACATACCTACACGTACGCTACGGTCACAAGACGCAGGCCTCCTTACTGTCCCTAGAATTTCTAAGCAAACAGCTGGAGGCAGGGCTTTCTCCTATAGAGCTCCATTTTTATGGAATGGTCTGCCTATCCATGTGAGAGACGCAGACTCGGTCTCGACCTTTAAGTCTTTATTGAAGACTCATCTCTTCAGTAGGTCCTATGATTGAGTGTAGTCTGGCCCAGGAGTGTGAAGGTGAACGGAAAGGCACTGGAGCAACGAACCACCCTTGCTGTCTCTGCCTGGCCGGTTCCCCTCTCCACTGGGATTCTCTGCCTCTAACCCTATTACAGGGGCTGAGTCACTAGCTTACTGGTGCTCTGCCATGCTGTCCCTGGGGGGGTGCGTCGCTTGAGTGGGTTGAGTCGCTGACGTGATCTTCCTGTCCAGGTTGTGCCGTGGCGGAGATCTTTGTGGGCTATACTCGGCCTTGTCTCAGGATGGTAAGTTGGTGGTTGGAGATATCCCTCTAGTGGTGTGGGGGCTGTGCTTCGGCAGAGTGGGTGGGGTTATATCCTGCCTGTTTGGCCCTGTCCGGGGGTATCGTCGGACGGGGCCACAGTGTCTCCTGACCCCTCCTGTCTCAGCCTCCAGTATTTATGCTGCAGTAGTTTGTGTCGGGGGGCTAGGGTCCGTCTGTTATATCTGGAGTATTTCTCCTCTCTTATCCAGTGTCTTGTGTGAATTTAAGTATGCTCTCTTGCTTTTTCTCTCTCTCTCTCTCGCTCTCTCTCTGTCTCTCTCTCTCTCTCTCTCTCTGAGCATTAGGACCATTCCTACCTGGCCTGATGACTCCTTGATATCCCTAGTCCACCTGGCCGTGCTGCTTCTCCAGTTTCAACTGTTCTGCCTGTTTTATGAATATTTTAAAATCTTGTCCATGTTCTGTTATAATCTGCACCCAGCACAGCCAGAAGAGGACTGGCCATCCCTCACAGCCTGGTTCCTCTCTAGGTTTCTTCCTAGGTTCTGGCCTTTCTAGGGAGTTTTTCCTAACCACCGTGCTTTTACACCTGCATTGCTTGCTGTTTGGGGTTTTAGGCTGGGTTTCTGTACAGCACTCTGTGACATCAGCTGATGTAAGAATGGCTTTATAAATAAATGTGATTTGATTTTGATTTGATCCCCCCTCTTCCAATGGTCTGCACTGGCTACTCCCCTTCATGGAATGGACTAAAGAGCAATGGAATTGTACAGTGTTCCTCTTTCTTGCCTAATGGGCGACAGTGTGAACATTGTCATCCCTACCTGTGCTACAACACCTATTTGAACTACTCAATAAGATCACACTTGGGTAAATGGAGTGAATGAGTGATTGGTTACGACAACATGCACTAAACCGGAGCATACAGTTAATGTGAACAATAAAAAACAGATGTGAATTGAATTGTGACTAGTTTACTTATCATGAGTTGTACATTGATCATATGGGTTTTAGGTTTCCATCCATGCTGTTCTTTTTGCATAATTTGTGCTCCTTTTTCACAGGTGGTTCTGGCTGATGACCTGTCTCCATAGCTGATAGAAACCGAGAAAGAATATCATCCCCAATGATACTGCTAATATTAGTAACTGTACTGATGAAGAACAGGAGGGCAGGCTTTTCCATTGTCCCTGAACTGCTTGAAGTGTTCAGTCAAAATGACAGTGCCACTGTGTTACCGCTAGTCACATGTTCAAGAAGATGTTCTGCAAAAATAATAACAATACAGAGATGTTCTTGCTCTTCAATGAGGTTCTGACAATCATATGTTGGAATCCATTATAAAGGAAACCTACAGTAGTTGAACACTTTGTGTAGATAGTAACCTGTTTGTTGAACGCCAGTGATTCTAAGAACATGAATAACTGTTACCTGTAGGACAATGTCTCTATCACAGGTCACCAAGGGTACAAAAAGGTATATCCTTAATAAAATATATTTTCATGGTTAATTGTGCATGCCTCTCATTTTCCACTTAATATGCAATATAGTTATACCTATTGTCAAGAGGTGGGTGTAGCTGGTGTAATGAGTCAGGTGCAGGAGAGCAGAGATGAGTGGACTAAGCACTTTACTAGGCAATATCAAAATACAGAACGCAAACGCGTCATAAAACAAATGCCCAAAAACCCAAGTAAGGCAGCACAAAGTACAAAATAACCGCACAATGCTGGCTGCCACAAAACACAGGTGAAAACATACAACCCGGCTTACCAGCATGCCAAAACAAACAATTCAAACAGTGGGTTAAATGCAAAAACAGTAATGAGGGAAATAAAAACAGGTGTGTGGAAAAACAAGACAAAACAAATGGAAAAATGAAAGGTGGATCGGCGATAGCTAGAAGACCGGTGACGTCTTCTAGCCATCGCCGAACAAGGATAGGAACCGACTTCGGCGGAAGTCGTGACACCTATGGCTTGCATAACCAACTCAGTGCCCTTGTTGTTAGTGTCCTACTTGAGAGTTGAAGGTTGGACAGTTCGATCCATGGCCGAGTCATACCAAAGACTGTAAAAATGGGACCCGATGCGTCTCTGCTTGGCACTCAAGCAGGGGTAAGGCCCTGCGATAAACTAGCATCCTATCCAGGGGTTGTACTAGTACATCAAGCTGCCTTACATTACAGAAACAGGAGATATACTCCTGCTCTTATGAGCTGTTGTGGCTCACACAAGCTAAGGCTCATGCAAAGCTACCCTCTTACTTACTTTGGCTTGCAGCTTCTTAGGGCTAGGCCCCTTTTTTCTCAAGTTCCGCCTGAATGACATGCCCAAAGTAAACAGCCTGTTGCTCAGGTGCTGAAGCCAGGATATGCATACAATTGGTACCATTGGAATGAAAACACTAGAAATATATATATAACAATATAACACAATAGATACGGTAGGAGAAAATCCAAAGAACCAACTGGTACATATATATATAATTTTTTTGCGTTACAACCTGTAATTTAAATTAATTTCTATTTGGATTTCGTGTAATGGACATACATAAAATAGTCCAAATTGGTGAAGTGAAATAAATTTTTCTATTTTCTTTATAATAAAAACAGAAAAGTGGTGCGTGCATATGTAGTCACCCCCTTTGCTATGAAGCCCCTAAATAAGATCTTGTGCAACCAATTACCTTCAGAAGTCACATAATTAGTTAAATAAAGTCCACCTGTGTGCAATCTAAGTGTCACATGACCTGTCACATGATCTCAGTATATATACACCTGTTCTGAAAGGCCCCAGAGTCTGCAACACCACTAAGCAAGGTGCACCACCAAGCAAGCGGCACCAAGGAGCTCTCCAAACAGGTCAGGGACAAAGTTGTGGAGAAGTACAGATCAGGGTTGGGTTATAAAAAAACAAACTTTGAAGCATCCAACGGAGCACCATTAAATCTATTATAAACAAATGTAAAGAATACGGCACCACAACAAACCTGCCAACAGAGGGCCGCCCACCAAAACTCACGGACCAGGCAAGGAGGGCATTAATCAGAGGCAACAAAGAGACCAAAGATAACCCTGAAGGAGCTGCAAAGCTCCACAGCGGAGATTGTAGTATCTGTCCATAGGACCACAGCCCAGCTCTGTACACTCCACAGAGCTGGGCTTTACGGAAGAGTGGCCAGAAAAAAACATTGCTTTTTAGGGCTAGGTCCTAAAACAAAAAAAAAGCAGCAAACACGTTTGGTGTTCGCAAAATGGCATGTGGGAGACTCCCCAAACATATGGAAGAAGGTACTCTGGTCAGATGAGACTAACATTGAGCTTTTTGGCCATCAAGGAAAATGCTATGTCTGGCGCAAACCCAACACCTCTCATCACCCCGAGAACACCATCCCCACAGTGAAGCATGGTGGTGGCAGCATCATGCTGTGGGGATGTTTTTCATCGGCAGGGACAGGGAAACTGGTCAGAATTGAAGGAATGATGGATTGCGCTGAATACAGGGACATTCTTGATGGAAACCTGTTTCAGTCTTTCAGAGATTTGAGACTGGGATGAAGCTTCACCTTCCATCAGGACATTGACCGTAAGCATACTGCTAAAGCAGCACTCGAGTGGTTTAAGGGGAAACATTTAAATGTCTTGGAATGGCCTAGTCAAAGCCCAGACCTCAATCCAATTGAGAATCTGTGGTATGACTTCAAGATTGCTGTACACCAGTGGAACCCATCCAATTTGAAGGAGCTGGAGCAGTTTTGCCTTGAAGAATGGGCAAAAATCCCAGTGGCTAGATATGCCAAGCTTATAGAGGCATACCAAAGGTACTTGCAGCTGTAATTGCTGCAAAAGGTGGCTGTACAAAGTATTGACTTTGGGGGGGTGAATAGTTATGCACGCTCAAGTTTTCAGTTGTATTGTCTTATTTCTTGTTTGTTTCACAATAAAAAATTATTTGCATCTTCAAAGTGGTAGGCATGCTGTGTAAATCAAATTATAAAAACCCCCCAAAAATCCCTTTTAATTCCAGGTTGTAAGGCAACATGTTAACAATCCTGTGTGTAGCTGGTGTAGAGGAGTCAGGCGCAGGACAGCAGATATGAGTAACAAACGTGTTTACTTCAATATGCACAAAATACAAATCACATAACTAGAGCCCACATTAACGGACCGTATAAACATACAAACAATCACTCACAAAAACCATAGGGGAACAGAGGGTTTAAATAATGAACAAGTAATTGGGGGATTGAAACCAGGTGTGTAAGACAAAGACAAAACAAATGGAAAATGAAAAATGGATCGGTGATGGCTAGAAGACCGGTGACGTCGACCGCCGAACTCCGCTCGAACAAGGAGGAGGACCGACTTCGGCGGAAGTCGTGACAGTACCCCCCCCTTGACGCGCGGCTCCAGCAGCGCGCCGACACCGGCCTCGGGGATGATCCGGAGGATGAGGCGCAGGGCGATCCGGATTGAGACGGTGGAACTCCCACAGCAACGAAGGGTCCAGAACGTCCTCCACCGGCACCCACCATCTCTCCTCCGGACCGTACCCCTCCCACTCCACGAGGTACTGAAGGCCCCTCCTCCGACGCCTCGAGTCCAGGATGGCTCGAACAGCATACGCCGGGCCCCCTCGATGTCCAGAGGGGACGGAGGAACCTCCCGCACCTCAGACTCCTGGATTGGACCAGCCACCACCGGCCTGAAGAGAGACACATGGAACGAGGGATTAATACAGTAATCAGGGGGGAGCTGTAACCTGTAGCAAACCTCGTTCAGTCTCCTCAGGACTTTGAATGGCCCCACAAACTGCGGACCCAGCATCCAGCAGGGCAGGTTGAGGGGCAGGTTTCTGGTCGAGAGCCAGACCCGGTCCCCCGGTGCGAACATCGGGGCCTCACTGCGGTGGCGGTCGGCGCTCGCCTTCTGCAGCCTCACGGCCTGTTGCAGGTGCACATGGGCGGCGTCCCAGGTCTCCTCCGAACGCTTCAACCATTAGTCCACCGCAGGAGCCTCGATCTGGCTCTGATGCCAAGGTGCCATAACCGGCTGATATCCCAGTACGCACTGGAAGGGAGAGAGGTTAGTGGAGGAGTGGCGGAGTGAGTTTTGGGCCATCTCTGCCCAAGGGATGAACGCCGCCCACTCCCCCAGCCGGTCCTGGCAATATGACCGCAGAAACCTACCCACACGTGAACTGGGGACCCCGATCAGAAACTCTGTCCTCAGGCACCCCGTAATGTCGGAAGACGTGTGTGAACAGGGCCTCCGCAGTCTGTAGAGCCATAGGGAGACCGGGCAAAGGGAGGAGACGGCAGGACTTAGAAAACCGATCCACAATGACCAGGATCGTGGTGTTGCCCTGTGAGGGAGGAAGATCAGTCAGGAAGTCCACCGACAGGTGCGACCACGGCCGTTGTGGAACGGGTAGGGGTTGTAACTTCCCTCTGGACAGGTGCCTAGGAGCCTTGCACTGGGCGCACACCGAGCAGGAGGAAACATAAACCCTCACGTCCTTGGCCAAGGTGGACCACCAGTACTTCCCACTAAGACAGCGCCCTGTCCGACCAATGCCAGGATGACCAGAGGAGGGTGACGTGTGGGCCCAATAGATCAACCCGTCGCGGACAGCAGACGGAACATACAGACACCCGGCTGGACACTGAGGGGGAGTGGGCTCTGTACGTAACGCCCGCTCGATGTCCGCGTCCAGCTCCCACACTACTGGTGCCACCAGGCAAGAGGCCAGGAGTATGGGAGTGTGATCCATGGACTGCTCCTCTGTGTCATACATCCGGGACAGTGTGTCTGCCTTAGCGTTCTGGGAACCTGGTCGGTAGGACAGGGTGAAAACAAAACGGGTAAAAAACATTGCCCACCTTGCCTGGCGAGAGTTCAGTCTCCTCGCCGCCCAGATGTACTCCAGATTGCGGTGGTCAGTCCAGATGAGAAAAGGGTGTTTAGCCCCCTCAAGCCAATGTCTCCACGCCTTCAGAGCCTTTATGACAGCCAACAGCTCCCGGTCCCCCACATCATAGTTTCACTCCGCCGGGCTGAGCTTCTTCGAAAAGAAGGCACAGGGGCGGAGCTTTGGTGGCGTACCCGAGCGCTGAGAGAGCACGGCTCCTATCCCAGCCTCAGACGCGTCCACCTCCACTATGAACGCCAAAGAGGGATCCAGATGAGCCAGCACGGGAGCTAAGGTAAACAGAGCCTTCAGGTGACCAAAAGCCCTGTCCGCCTCAGCCGACCACTGCAGTCGCACCGGTCCCTCCTTCAGCAGTGAGGTAATGGGAGCCGCTACCTGACCAAAGCCCTGGATAAACCTCCAGTAGTAGTTGGAAAACCCTAGGAACCGCTGCACTTCCTTTACCATGGTGGGAGTCGGCGAATTACGCACAGCTGAAATGCGGTCACTCTCCATCTCTACCCCTGACGTGGAAATGCGGTACCCTAGGAAGGAGACGGACTGCTGGAAGAACAGACATTTCTCAGCCTTGACGTACAGGTCATGCTCCAGCAGTCGACCAAGCACCCTGCGCACCAGGGACACATGCTCGGCGCGTGTAGCAGAGTATATCAAAATGTCATCAATATACACCACTACACCCTGCCCGTGCAGGTCCCGGAAAATCTCGTCTACAAAGGCCTGGAAGACTGATGGAGCATTCATCAACCCGTACGGCATGACGAGGTACTCATATTGCCCTGAGGTGGTACTAAATGTCGTCTTCCACTCGTCCCCCTCCCGGATACGCACCAGGTTATAAGCGCTCCTGAGATCCAATTTTGTGAAGAAGCGCGCCCCGTGCATTGACTCTATCGCACTGGCTATGAGAGGCAGCGGGTAGCTGTACCTCACAGTGATCTGATTGATACCCCGATAGTCAATACACGGGCGCAGACTTCCATCCTTCTTTTTCACAAACAAGAAACTCGAGGAGACAGGTGAAGTGGAGGGCCAAATGTATCCCTGCCCCAGGGATTCGGAGACATATGTTTCCATAGCCGCCGTCTCCTCCTGTGACAGAGGATACACGTGACTCCTGGGAAGTGTTGCGTTTACCATGAGATTTATCACACAATTTCCCCGTCGATGGGGTGGTAATTGAGTCGAGCCAAATCGGCATATTCTGAGGGGATGCGCACAGTGGAGACCTGGTCTGGACTTTCCACCATAGTCGCACCGATGGAAACCCCTACACACCTCCCTGAGCACTTTCATGACCACCCCTTGAGAGGCCTCTGTTGCCACGGAATGGTGGGGTCATGACAGGCCAACCAGAGTAGGCCCAGCACCACGGGAAACGTAGGAGAATCAATAAGGAAGAGACTGATTCTCTCCTTGTGACCCTCCTGTGTAACCATGTCTAATGGAGCGGTGGCCTCCTTAATCAGCCCTGACCCTAATGGTTGACTATCTAGGGTGTGAACAGGGAAGGGCATATCCACAGGAACAATGGGGATCCCTAAACTATGGGCAAATAAACAGTCAATAAAATTCCCAGCTGCGCCTGAATCTACGAGCGCCTTATTCTGGGAATGTGGGGAAAACTCAGGAAATTTAATAAACACATACATGTGAGCAACAGGGGGCTCTGGGTGAGCCTGGTGCCGACTCACCTGGGGTGACACGATAGTGCCCTGCCTGCTGCGTCGACTCCCTGAGGAACCCCCCCAGCACCTACCAGCAGTGTGCCCTCTGCGGCCACAGATGGTGCAGGGAATGGCCCCTCCTCCGTTCGCCCTAAGCGCAGCACCTCCCAGCTCCATGGGCGTCGGATCGGAGGTGCTGGGGGATGGAACTGACAGGCCCCGATCTGGACATCCACGGGTAGCCAGCAGGTTGTCCAGCCGGATGGACAGGTCCACCAGCTGGTCCAACGTGAGGGTGGTGTCCCGACAGACGTCCTCGCGCAGACTGCACTGGTGAGGGCCCTGTTGTTCCATCCCGCACTGGCAGCCATGGTCCGGAAGTCCAAAGCGAAATCCTGCGTACTCCTCGTCCCCTGCCTCAGATGGAACAGACGTTCACCCGCCGCTCGACCCTCAGGCGGGTGGTCGAAAACTGCCCAAAAGCGGCGGGTGAACTCTGCGTAATGGTCCAACGCCGCGTCTCCTACACTCCATACGGCGTTGGCCCACTCCAGGGCATTGCCTGAGAGGCAGGAGACGAGGGCGGACACGCTCTCACGTCCCGATGGAGCCGGGTGGACGGTCGCCAAGTAGAGTTCCAGCTGGAGTAGGAACCCCTGGCATCCGGCAGCCGTCCCATCATACTCCCTCGGTAGCGCGAGCCGAATCCCGGTGGGACCAGATGAAGAATGGATGGACAGTGGGGCTGGTGGAGACGCTGGCAGACCTCCTTCTCTCTCCCATTGATCCATCGTCTGCAGCACGCGATCCATGGTGGTGCCCAGACGTTGCAACATGGTTGCGTGCTGCTGGACGCGCTCCTCTACTGCCGCAGGGAGGGCGTCTGATCCTGCTGACTTCATTCGTCGGATGAGTGAATCTGTTAACGATCCTGTGTGTAGCTGGTGTAGAGGAGTCAGGCGCAGGACAGCAGATATGAGTAACAAACGTGTTTACTCCAATATGCACAAAATACAAATCACATAATTAGAGCCCACATTAACTTCTTAGGGAGCGGTGGGGCGCTCCCGACACTACCAGGTGAAATGCAAGGCGCCAAATTCAAAATCCAAAAGTTGAATTATTAAACATGCATCAATATACAAGTGTTTCATAGTCATCAAAAGCTCTGCTTCTTGGCAATATCACAGCGTTGTCAGATTTCAAAAAGGCTTTACGGCGAAAGCACCACATTTGATTGTTTGAGGGTAGCACCTAACATATTTTTGCCATTACCATAATTTCATAAGCCTCCACGGTTCACACATAACACATTTCACAGCGAAAACAAATCAATTACCTGTTGAAGAACTTCTGCTGAGGTCTTCCCAAGTGTCCAACGAAGACAATCCAT